>JASKMD010000031.1:2342592-2364407 GCA_030144725.1 Haematococcus lacustris
TCGAGGAGCCGTTCGCTACAAGAAGCTCATCAGCTCCCACATCCTTCTGTGGCACATAATCTGCCACTGGAGGCCGAATCTGAACTGGACGAGGTTGACATGGTGCCTGCCACCCAACCATACCCTGACGTCCCACCTACACAACCCATTGTACCGCACAATGATGAAGGGGTTGGAAGAAGAAGAAGAAGAAGAAGACTACTCCGGTATTCACCGGCGTGCATTAAGGGAGGAGCTACCGCCTGGGGCGCGGCCTGCTCCCACCATCCAGCAGGAGAAGAGACCAACCTACCCTCCCCCCCCTTTAGTGGCCCTGAGTCTATAGCTTGTCTTTGCTATGGAGTGGGCCGTCTCCACCGCGTGTCTGGTTAGTTTGTTGAGTAGTTTAGTAGTGTTGGCTTGAGTGACCCCCAGGGCTAGGAGGTGTTGTCTCGTGTGTGCTTCGTACGTGATGCCACCTATACCCAGTAGGATTGGTATGATTGCAACCATGTGGCCTTCCTTGCGTATGATCTGGGCTAGGCGGGTGTGTTGGTTAAGTGCCTTGTCCAGTTGGTCCGTCCACCGTGAGTCCGGACAATACTTGATCTCTATGATGTTGACCTGCTTAGTGTCTTTGCGGAGCTTGCCGGGCTTCGTAAGTGGGGTCACCATGATAATGTCCGGTCTGGTGGTGTGTTCACTTTCTGTAGGGGTTAGGCCTAATGCGCGTAGCGTTGTGTGTAGTGTGTCGTTAGGGAGGTCTAGGTTTTCTTTTGCACCCTTCTCCCAACTGCCGGTGTCGGCATAACGGATGTACCCGCCCAGGGTTCCCTTGCTTATGGCTTTAGCTATGAGGCGTCCGGCCCCATTGTGCCTTTCTTGCACAAGCGGTAGCGTCTCGCTGCAGCCTGAGAGAAGGTGAGTGGCACTGTCGGCTTCCCCGCAGAGTGGGCATCGGTCGTCAGTCGCCCATTTCCAGCGCATGGCCAGCTTCTGATTATAGAGCCCGCCGGTACGGTAGAGTAGGGCAGTTCGTTGCGCGTGGGTGGAGATGTTCGTGTCGGTCATCACCCTTTCGCCCGCTCCCTTCGCCGCGGCTTTGGTGATCTCTTGGGACATCTGGTAGTAGATACTATCTTGATTGGCGAGACCGAGGCTGTGCTTGCGGTGCATGTGTGCTCGCACGCTTTGGCGGCAATCCGGCAGTGGGGCGGGGGTCTCGCCTTCGGCTTCGTTGTTGAGCCAGGTGTTGGTCTCCTTTCGTGTGTTCGGGCGGTAGGCCGGGGTGTTGGCCAGCTCAGGGTGTAGTGCCGCGTGCTTGGCGAGGGCGTCGGCGCCCTCGTTCCCGATGATGCCCGAGTGGGCCCGGACTTTCAAGAAGTGGATAGTGACGGGGCTGTCGACGAGGAGGGTGGCGATGTCTGTCAAGATGTCGTTGTGTCTGTGAGTGATGAGCGACATCGGGTTGGCGAGGGCTCGGCGGATCTGATAGAGGGAGCAGAGGCTATCGGTGGCGATGCGTTTGGCCCCCGCTTTGAGTGCCGCGTGTATCGCCGTGAGTTCCGCCCTGTTGATGGTGTTGCTTTCTGGGTCGTCCACGGCGGCTGTGATGAGGACGTTGTTCTCCGGGATATAGACCCCCGCCCCAACTTTCGCCGGGGCTGCGCCCGAGGTCTTAATGCAGCTGCCATCCGAGTACGCGATCGTGGCCCATTCGGTGATGGCCATCCGTGGCTGCGTCGTGGAGTGTTGCGTGAGCTGTTGGTGGCTGCGTTCGTGCCCCGAGGTGGGGAGGTCCCTGTCCAGCGGCAGGCGCATGTGTTGTTTGTGGCCGTTGGGGGGTGTGGCCGGCTGGCTTTGGTTCGTTGGTCTGTTGTGGATTGGGTGTGTGTCCCGTTGAGGGTGGAGGGCAGTGGCCGTGCTAGCCAGCCAGCCCTGGGGGTTGCCTTTGGTGACGAGTTGTTGTCCCCCTGCATTCCAGATGACGTAGATGTGGAGATTGGCGTGCTTGCCTGGCTTGGGGCAGTTGGTCTTGGTGGGGGGTATGCTAGCTAAGTGCTGGCAGTACTCCGGATAGCGCCGTAGGGTGTCAATGTGTTTTGGGTAGGAGATGCCCTTTTTTCCAGGGATCAGCATGATGGTGGCCATGGCCTCCTTCTGTGTGGCCGAGTGTATAGCATGGTTGACGCATTTCAATGCTGCTGCATCGTCTGCCGGTACGTTCCATGTGGATAGCCCAGTGTGGCGTACCAGTAGGCAGTTGTGGTGTGCACCAAAGGCCGTGTCATTGATGTCTGGGCTCCAATAGGTAGTGGTTTCCGGTCTAACTGTGAGTGGGTCAGCCCATCTTTGGACGGTACTTGTAAAGAGTCGCGTGGTGTGTAGGGTGGTAAGGGCTTTGTCTTGTGCCACTCTCATGGGGTGGTGGCTGCTCTGTGTCTCCTGTCTCCTTAGGAGGGCCACCAATTCTGTGGCCAGGTTGCGTGTGTGTGGTGTGTGTTGTAACCAAGCGTGTAGATGTTGGTGTTGGTCTTTTGTCAGAAGGCCAACTGTGCGACCCGACTCGTCGTGAGCCGTTACGTGTTGCGCCAGGTCATGCTTGGGCATGGTGGGCTCCCCCGTGCTGAAGTTCATCGCGGGGGTGGTCATGTGGGGGTGCAGTTGGAGGAAGGTTTCGCATTTGCCCGTCCCGACGATGTCCGTTTGCGGGTTGATGGGGTACGTGTGGAAGGTGGCCTTCGAGTGCAAGTTGGTGCACCGGGGTAGCCAGGTGTGTGGGTCCGGTAGCCCCTGCCGTGTGTGGGCCGGCAGGTTCGCGCCAGGCCGCGCATATCTAGCTTCTTGTATCTTCTTGTTTTCCTCTTCATAGTCGCTGCGTCGCGCGAGGTAGTCCAGGTGTGCCGTGATGAGAGGTGCCGGTTCAAGGGTGGGGCGCCAGTGTACTCGTATGAGGTCCGAGTGCGCTGACTGACGCATGGTAGTCTTGAAGTCGGCGCTGCCAAACTTGCATATGGGGCACAGCCAGTAGCCTGGTTCCTTGTGACCCGACAGGAGGGCTTTCTCGAGGCAAGAAGGGTGGTAGGCCCTCTTGCAGTTGTGGCACATTGGGCTGTCCCCTCTTGGTAGCCAGCACAGCTCACAAGTGCATACGTCCTTAGCCTCTTCCCTACTGATGGCCTCTATGTGTGTGGGAGTGTAGCCTTCTTTAGCACACAGGTGTAGGGCCCATCGTTCTATGACGGTAGGTTTCCAGTGCACCTTGTAGTAGCTTTCCTTGTTGATGCCATCCCATTGCCAGCCGTCTATGTTGGTGATGACCTCCTGGTGGTCGTACATGGCCCCTAGTGTGTGCCCTAGGTCCGTGAGCTTGCACCGGCAGGCTTTGTCCACCTTCCAGCTTGAGAGCCCCGGGAGGGCAAGGCCTGGTATGCGCACGATGTCAGCTGGGATAGTGTGGACATGTCTGCCATCTTTGTTCCGTTTTGTGCCTGCCTTGGGCCGTGTAGGCTCTGTTGGGTTCGAGGGTGTTGCTCGTTGCTCTCGTTTCAGCAGCCGTGAGCTCGACCTCATGGCCTCGTGGTCTGCGGGCGCCGCTGGTGCCCGCTCCGTCTTGTCTGGTTGTGTTGCGTGCATGACCGCATACGCTCTCATATCCATATAGCGGGTTCTGGTGTCTGGCATCGCGGGTGTGGGCGCAAGTTCCGTGAGGCCCGCGGCCCAGGGTGTGATTCTGCGTTGGTCGGGCGGGAGGTCGAGTGATGTGTTGCGGCTGTCCCGGATGGCACGCGTTGCGGTCGCGTCTGGGCATGAGGGTTGGGCCGCCATGGCCGCAAGTCTGTTGAGGGCGATGATGTGCTTCTGCTTGACCTTTTCCCCGTACTTCGATGTGAGCATGCTGCCGGTGATGATGTGTGTGTTGCCCTTGCAGCTGAGCTCAGATGCGTGAGTGATGCCTATGCTTTTGAGGCAGGTGATGCTGGCACTAACGACATCGTGTGCTTGAGAGCTGCTGGCTTGTGTGATGAGGCGGCCGAGTGTTCGGCATTCCTCAGGGTAGAGCGGTGGTCCCCCTTCCGTGGCCGACAGCCCGGCTAGGGAGGTGTAGATTAGTTGCCGTGCCCTAAGGGTGTGATGAAGGAGGGTGAGCATGCGGTGTCCTTGTGTGTTAGCCTGGGTATTGAGCCATGTGATTTGTTTATGCAACATGCTCCTCGAGATGTGGGCATGTGTCACATCTGTGGACTGCAGGCTGTGTGTGAGGGCTGTCGTGTTGCGAGCGTGGTATTCCTGAGCTGTGGAGCTGATGCCCATGCCTAGTTTCCCAGCGTCTTCTCTGATGATGGCATTGGGCGTTCCCAAGGGGAGTCTGAGTTTAAGCTTCACGCATTGATTGATGGACCTGTCGTACAGCTCAAGGTCCCCTGGGGTGCAGGGCACGGCACAGAAGCTGTAGGCTAGGCTGGGTATGATGGCCGTTCGGATGATGTGTATGGCCTGTCTGGCACTCACTCCTGGCAAATAAGGGCTGGCTGGCTCGGCAAACTTGCGAGTTGAGGTCTGAGACTTGGCATGTAGGCTGCTGTGACCTAGTGGAGGAGAAGACTCCCTTGGGCCAAAGTGTAATTCTTGGTCATTGCGGTGCTGCTGGACCATCAGCTGGGCCCTCACCCCGAATTTGGCTAAGGGAGATGGTGCTAACTGACTGAAGTGACTTTTTAAATTTTCTGAGTATGAGGAGTTGTCAGGCATCAGAATAGAAGCACAACCTAGTAGGTAGCTTGTGCAAAGTCAAAGCCAGTAGGAAATGGGTGCCAGTTTACTGAAACCCTGCACACGGTTTATTCTCTCTTTGAGGCACAATTAGCCTTTGAAACCTTGTGCAGGGTTTCACTTGACCTTGTGCAGGGTTTCGCAAACCTTGTGCAGGGTTTTAAGACCGTGTGCAGGGTTTTGCCGACCTTGTGCAGGGTTTCGATCCAAGCATTGATTTTTTCTAAGTCAACCCTGACCTTGTGCAGGGTTTCGCTAACCAAGTGCAGGGTTTCGCTGACCTTGTGCAGGGTCTCGCTTAAAGCATCGATTTCATCTAAGTCAACCCTGACCTCGTGCAGGGTTTCGTTAACCTAGCGCAGGGTTTTGCTCACCTTGTGCAGGGTCTCGCACTGCAGAGTCAATTATCAATTGTGCATGTGACTTGCATGCAAGAGCGCGAAAACTGACGGGCTGTGTATTGGGATCTGCGCCAGCTGCCACCAAGCATGCCGTTGGTGTGCCATGAGGTCGCGAGGCGCCATGAGAGGAAACCATGTCGACCTCGCAAAGCCCGCAGTAATGCGGCAACACGCAACACGCGACACGTCCATCCCAAACTCAGCAGCAGCGACATCAACAGCGCCCAAATGCGCAGCCTCGCAGCCGGCCATGAAATGCGGGCCAGCTAGCCTTCGCAGCCATCAGTCGTCAGCCAAGAGGCCAGCATGCAGCTCGGTTTCGCAGCCATTAGCGATCAGCGAAAGGAATAGGGTATTTGTGATCAAGCACAGAGTTGAGGGCGAACGGCACAAAGATAGCTTGCAAAGGTGCGATGCATAGATGCGACTCTGAGGTGCGACCGCGAGGTTGGAGCGTGGCATGTGCCATGTGCCATGTATTGCTTGAGCAGGTTCGGTGCCAAGGCGCAGTGGCACCTTCCATCAGCCAGAAGCAGCAACCACAACGGCAACAAGTAGCGGCAGCCAGGGCGGCGGACAAGAGCAAAAGCGTACCCTCCTCCCTCCTCGCTCTTCCCTCCTCCCTCCTCCCTCCTCGCTCTTCCCTCCTCCCTCTTCCCTGCTCCCTCCTCCCTACCACACTGCCCACCACCACCTGCCAGACTCCCCCCTCCCCCTCTCCCTCCCCCTAAGGAATGATCAAGGGACCGCATGGAGCAAGCAGTGAGTGGCTAGCCCCACGCACATAAGTGACCCCTTGTACCCAGCCTAACCGCTAGCACGCCCCTTGTTTGCTGCAGGTGTGATGGTCAGCTCAGCAGCCAGAGCGGCAGCAAGGAGCAACAGGCCCCCTCCCCTCCCCCTCCACTCCACTCCACTCCACTCTCCTTTCCCAGGCCTCTTCTCCCTCCTCCCCCTCACCTCCTCACCCTCACCTCCTTCCCTCACACCCCCCTCCTCCTCCTCTCCCTCACCCTTACCCAAGCCAGGAGGAACATGGAGGTAAGGACTGTGTTCCCACCCCACCCCACCCCACCCCACCCCAGCAAACGGTGAGTGGCCAGCATGAAGCAGAATTGTGGCTCTTGGTACCAAGCCTGATGGCTAGCATGCCCCTTGTTTGTTGCAGGTCTAATGGTCACACCCTTCCCTTGTCCTTCTTATTACCCACAAACTCACCCGTGTCGCTCCGCTTCCCCCCTCCTCCGCTACACTGCAGCCCCTCCCCTACCTTACCCTCACCTTACCCCACTTCCACCTCCACCTCCCATGCCATCAATAGCAGCCCAGGGCAGCAGCCGGGCAACAGCCCTTCCCTTATCCCAAGCAATGACACAGCTGCCATGTGGCAGGTGGGGCAAGGCATGTGTAGCCCCGAGTCAGCTGCCATGTGTCATGAGGTGCATGGCTTCGTTAGCCATGTGTTTGCTGCTGTTCGTCGTAAGTATATAGTTTGAGCAGCCATTAGTCAACTGGTATGAGATGAGCAATGCATGGCGTGTGTAGCAGTGTGTCAGTTGCATGGCATGAGATGAGAGGTGCATGGCGTGTGCAGCCCTGAGTCTAGTGGCTTGTGTAATGTGGTGCATGCCTGGCAGCACCAGTTTCAGAGTGCAAACAGCAGTTGCTAGCCATGAATCAGTTTGTGTGCTAGGCATGACTCTAATGGTGATGCCGTGTGATGTTACATTGATGTAGGAGGCCACATGTGGCAGCAGATGTCAGCAGGCATGTAGGTTGTAAGCCAACGCTGACTATACACTCATGCTTTGATACCCTGTGCACGGTCTATGAAACCCTGCACTAGGTCTATGAAACCCTGCACTAGGTCTATGAAACCCTGCACACGGTCAGCGAAACCCTGCACACGGTCAGAAACGCCTAGGAACTGAGCCACACCAAACCTTGTGCACGGTCTATGAAACCTTGTGCAAGGTCTTTGAAACCCTGTGCAAGGTCAGCGAAACCCTGCACACGGTCTATGAAACGCTGCACACGGTCAGGAACTGGCTTGACTGCCACCTAGGGGCTGAGCCAGTTGAAACCCTGTGCACGGTTTGGCGAAACCCTGCACAAGGTTCTGCACCTTCAGCTAAAGGCCAATTACAGCCCAACCACATCGATTAAAATCATGAAACATATGGCGATGGGACGGCCTTTGAAAGGGCTATCCGCAGTCCCCCTAAACTAAAATCGCCGACTCGGCCTTATTCTCCACGAGTGCTGGCAAAGGAGCGTCTGAGTCTCTCGAGTTTTTGGCGGAGCTGGGTGATCATAGCGGTGTGTTGTGGTTTCCAGTCCAGCGTCATGGTGATGAGCACTCCCAGGTAGGTGAAAGGTGAGGTCGGGCGGTGGTAGGTGATGGGTTTCCCTTGCAGGCTGACGGTTTGGAGTTGTTGGCGGGCCCGCTTGTCCGCCTCGGCCGCGTTGCTGCACATGCCTGTTTCGACCGAGTGATGGAGCGCCGCGGTAGCGAGGGTTTTGCTGTTGGAGATGATGAGGTGACCCCAGTCCGAGAAGGCTGAGAGTTTATCCGCTTGGCATCGGAGGTTGCGGAGGGTGCTGCAGAGTATCGCTATGTCATCGGCGTAGTCTATGCTGCTGACGGTGGCGCGTTCCCCGCTGTCGGCCGTCGCTGATTTGAATTTATATCCCCTCGCGCCTACCTTCAGCCATCGTAGCAGGGGCTCGATGTAGATGAGGAATAGGAAGGGCGATAAGGAGTCGCCTTGAATGGTGCCTCGGTTGACGGGTACCGGGTCGGTATGGCCGTAAGGGGTCTTGAAGCGTGTTGTAGCGCCCGTGTATAGGTCTCTTACTGCGTCGGTGGCGTCCGTGGGGAAGCCTAGGTCGTGCATGATCCATAGGAGTTTATCCTGGCAGGTGGTGTTAAAGGCGTTGGTGAAGTCAACCAGGAGCGCGTAGATATCTGCCTTAGCCAGTTTAGCATCTTCTAGGGCTATGACAAGCATCTGTAGCTGCTGTGTAGTGTTTCTATGTGAGCGGAACCCAGCTTGGTTCTTGCTGAGCATCCCATTAGCTTCAGCATACTCAGACAACGTCTTGGTGATGAGGCTGGTCCACAGCTTGTAAACGGTGTTGGCTAGCCCAACCGGCCTGTAGGAGTTGAGATCCGTTTCCTGACCTTTGTCTTTGTAAAGGAGGCATGTGTCACTGGTTTTCCATTTGGTGGGTGTGCAGCCTGTGGCCCACATGATGATGAAGAGCTGGTGGATGGTTTCCCGCATCTCCCATGGCAACATCTTGATGATTTCGTTCTCCACCCCGTCCGGTCCCGGGGCCTTGCCTCCTGCCAGCCTGCTGAGGCATTCCTGGAAGCTTGCCTTGTCCATGATGGCTTTGTGTAGCCATTGCACATTTTGGCAGGTGTGCAGCGTGTAGGGGTCATCCGATTTGGCGCGAGCCCACGGGTAGTTTCGTGTCTGTGTGTTAGTGTAGTGGCCGGTTTTGGGGGTCGGGGCCGACAGCTTCTGTCCATAAGCGGCGGTGATTATCCGGTTTAGGTCGGCAGGGGCGGTGCATATGGTTTTGGTATCGGGGTCAGCTAGCGCCTGCAGGCCTTTGTGGTCGGTGCGGGGCGGGCGTAGGATGCGTTTGTTAGCCTTCTTGGGCTGGGTGCTGATCAGCTGTTGCATTCTGACTCGGGCTTGTGCGATGGCGAGTGCGGAGTCGTCGTCGTCTAGTTGGTGGATTTGGTCGCGGTACGTATTGGTCAGTTGGGCTAGCGCGGCTTGCACGTGATTTTCAGTTAGGTCGTCGCCCTGGCGCGCTTGCACCGCGTCCCTTATCTCTCCGTGTGTCGCATCTGTCCCTATAGTGAGTTCGTCGATTGTCGGGTGCACGTTGGTTTGCTTGAAGAGCGAGTTAGCCTTCCGGCTGAGGTCTCTAGTGGTCTTTAGCTTTCTGCCCAAGGCCAGTCTAATCCTACACATGGTCCTGCGTTGGTAGTGCTGGCCTCCCCTTGTAAGGGTCTTAGTGTTGCATGTCTTTATAGCTGTCGCCCTGCAGGTCCTTATTGGTGATGGGAGTGGTAAGGACGGTGTGGCTGTGCTTCTGAGGTGGGAGTGGGGCTGCTAGGTCTATGCCCAAGCGGGCTGTACTCAGTGTGGCGGTGAGTGGCCTGTGGTCACTGAGGTAGGTGTGTGTGTCGACATGCGTGCGGTGTTCAGGACCGTGTCTTGCGTCGCGTGTCAGAATGGCGTCGATGCGGCTGTTGCAGTTCGGTTGTTGGTAGGTCCAGGCCCGGTCGCCGGGATCAGCTTCGGACAGGCGCATCTCTGTGGCGAACTCCCTCATCATGTTGTCTTGTGTGTATTCGGTGTGCTCGGAGCGATCCTCTGTTTTCATCGTGGCGTTGATATCTCCCGCCAAGATGAGTGAACCGGGTAGGTGACCCGTGGCTGATCGTATGTGTTCTTGCATTTTCTCTCGCAGTGAGAGCGCGTCGCCGTTGTATCCCGACGGCCAGTACGTGGCGATGATGGTGAGCTGTTCGCACTGGTGTTGGGTGAGGGTCAGGATGACGCATCGTGCGTTTACCTCTGCATTCGTGCAGGGTGGTAGCATAGTGGTGTGCATTTGGATGGCTAGGTTGTGCTTGATGCCTATTATAACCTCACTATGGCCACTGTGTCGGAATGTGGTATAGTCTGGCATGATTCTCCTCAGCCAGCCCGAGTTTGGGCTGTTGCTCCTGGGTTGTGTCATGGTTTCCGTGAGGATCAGGATGTCCGGGCCATGTTGGTGCACGAGGTGGAGGACATCGTTCCTTGACCTGTGAAGGCTTCTTACGTTCAGGGTTGTAAGTGTGATGTGATTACGGTTTTGTGTCGGTCGTGGCTGTCGGGGAGGGTGGATGGTGTGTTGGGGCTGGGCGTGTGGGTTCTCGTATGGGTCAGGTGTGGGGTTGGCGACGGGAGGTGGGGTGGGGACTGTGCTGATGTATCTGTCTATCAGAGTCTGCTTGTGCGGGTCCTTGGGTTGTGCCCTTGGTTTGGTCCTTCTTTTGTCTGTGGTGGTGCTCGGTTGCGAATGCCGTTTACCACTACGTGATCTACTTTGTAGAGTGGGAAGGGTGACTGTGGGGGCCTGTCGTAGTCGCTGTCGGGCGTGTTTGTCCGTCGCGTGGTTGTTTTCTGTGTCGGTTATAGTACGTTTGGAGCTCGTTGGGTTGTCTCCTTGGGTACCAGCCTTGGGTGTCAGCCTGGTCGTCCGGGGGCTTTGCGCAGGTTGTGTGTCTAAGTTTAGATTAGTGAGGTCTATATGGGCGGTGCTGAGGTGTTGTTCCAGTTGTTCAGTGGTGGCGCGCCTTGTAGGGTCCGCTAGCCAGCATAGAGGGTGGATGAGGTTGGTGTTGGCCGCATCGCCCGTTTTGATTTGCACGAGCTTGCCCTGCAGTTGCAACCAGTCCTCCGGCGTGTCTAGTCGATATGGACGGCTCCGTTCCGAGTCCAGCCATAGCCAGGTGTTGTCGATGTGCCGGATGGTGGTGGCATGGTTGTGGGTGATGAGAATAGCAGCTGTGTTGGTGTAGCTGTTCGCTGCGCCGGTGATAGTGTTGAGGAGCTCAGGTGTGATGCTTCCCGGTGTACGCTCAATGGTGTGGGGGCATATATGGAGGTCCTTGTGGTGATGGTAGAGGTAATGATTGACTGTGGAGATGGTGAAGTTGCCAGTCTCCTCGTATATGTGTGGAAGGTTGCTACGTAGTGGTATGAGTCTGTGCTCCTGCCTTGCCTGTTTGGCTAGATCTTGGATGTGTGTACCGAGTGCTTTACAGTGCGTCATGACATCTTCTGGCCTGATCATGGGTCTTCCCATGGCCATGTTGAGGGCGTGGACCAGGTAGCATTGTTTGTATTGCCTTTCCATGTAGCAGTGGGGCTGTGTTTGATTGTCTTCTTTGTGGCTGATGATGTGGCGTATCCCCTGCTGGGTAGTGGCTAGAGTTTGTGAGGGTGTGGCCTTTGGGTCGGGGGTAATGGCGAACACCTCGTGGAGGTGTTTAGTTGTAGAGGGCAGCAGCTTGCCGATGTCGACCGCCGATCTGCAGGGGCTATCCGAATCCAGTAGCATCCATCGCCCTCCCAGTTTCCGGAGTGCCATGCTATGTCCGTTTGTTTTACAGAGGAAGTTGAGTGTGGCGTGCTCGATGGCCAGAGCATCCAATGTTTCGTTAGTCCAGTCGGATGCGGTGTGCAGCTTGGCTATCCTCCTAAGAGTGAGGCCGTATTGAGACTTGAGGTAGAGGAAGATAACCTCGTCACTAAAGGCGCCCCCGTCCCCGCGTGCGGCTATCCACGCCTTCTTATCGCGGTCATCGTTCAAATTGTCCCGCCAGCTGATCCAGAAGTTGGTCAGATCGTCGGGCCTCACCCATTGCTTGCCGGCTGCGTTGTTCAAGGAGTGGACTTGGCAGTTGCGGTCTCTCTGTATCTCGAAAAACCTAGGAAAGGGGTTGATGTCCGGGTGTTGCTCCTCTTCGTGGGATGGGCCCGGGTTGGCTTCTATGTCTCCCCCCCGCTAGCAGCAGCCAGCCTATGTAGATCAGGTGTACAGCACTGTAGCAGGTGCACATGGCCGTGAGGTGGGGGGTTAGCCAGGTTATTAGGGTTTGTATGTTTGTACTGTTGGGTAGTGTGAGGATGGGGCTGGTGCGCAGTTTGTATATTGTATAGCGTTGCAGGGTCGTATTGTATTGGTGGGCTAGTACGCTGGTGCATGTCGGCTTAGGTGTATAGTGGCCATGCGCTTGCCAATTAGTTAGGGCAGTTGACAGGTTCATCAAGGCTGTGTTGCGCTCCACTGTGCCGTCAAGGTAGAGGTGCAGGTTGTAGGCAGACCTAACGGTGACCGCTCTCCATCTCCTGATTTTCTTGAGGTGTCGTTGGAGACATGCTCTAGATTGAGAGGGTGTAGTGGTAGGGGGTGGGGTGGGGTGGGGGTAGCCTTTGATCATAAGGGTGCTAGCAATAGCAATGGCGATGTGTGCCAACCAACTAAGCATCTCGTGTTCATACTCGTAGGTCTGTGTGTTGCAAGTGTCATTAGTGTTAGCTAACTGGGTGGTGGTGAAGGGTCTCCTGACCCGTCGGTGTAGGCAGGGCAGCGAGCCCACCTGGGCAGCATGCATGTTGGGTCCTGGCGACATGGTGAGCTGGGCCCGCAGCTGCGAACTCTCTGACATGTCGTTGTAGGCCTGGGGACCTACCCTACTATTGGGGATTTGGGTCATTGGGATAGTGGTGGGTTTTTTAGTGCTGGTGATTGGGGTATGGCTGTTCGCCAGGTCTGTGGTACAACGATTCTGAGCTATGTGGGGTGGTCCAATGTATAGCACGTGCCATGGCAGCAGGCCAGCATAAATAGCATGCATGGCTGTCCCTTGGAGCATGTTGGGCTGAACCCGCAGCTGCGCATCATGTGTCTCATTGCTGTTAGCATGGGGGTACCTGGTGCGGGGCAGCAGGCCAGCGTAGACAGCATGCATGGTTGTCCCTTGCAACATATTGGGCTGAACCCACAGCTGCGCATCATCTTGCTGATTGCTGTTGGCATGGGGGTCCATAGTGCGGGGCAGTAGGCCACCACATACAACATGCATGGCTGTCCCTTGCAGCATGTTGGGCTGGGCCCACAACTGCGCATCATGTGGCTGATTGCTGTTGGCATGGGGGTACCTGGTGCGGGGCAGCAGGCCAGCGTAGACAGCAAGCATGGTTGTCCCTTGCAGCATGTTGGGCTGAACCCACAGCTGCGCATCATCTTGCTGATTGCTTTTGGCATGGGGGTACCTGGTGCGGGGCAGTAGGCCAGCATATACAACATGCATGGCTGTCCCTTGCAGCATGTTTGGCTGGGCCCACAACTGCGCATCATGTGGCTCATTGCTGTTAGCATGGGGGTACCTGGTGCGGGGCAGCAGGCCAGCAAAGACAACATGCGTGGCTGTCCCTTGCAGCATGTTGGGCTGAGCCCGCGGCTGCGCATCCTTTGGCTCATTGCTGTTGGCATAGGGGTACCTGGTGCGGAGCAGTAGGCCAGCATAAACCACATGCATGGCTGTCCTTTGCAGCATGTTGGGCTGAACCCACAGCTGCGCATCCTATGGCTTGTTGTTGTTAGCATGGGGGTACCTGGTGTGGGGCAGCAGGCCAGCATAGACAACATGCGTGGCTGTCCCTTGCAGCATGTTGGGCTGAGCCCGTGGCTGCGCATCCTCTGGCTGATTGCTGTTGGCATGGGGGTACCTGGTGTGGGGCAGCAGGCCAGCATAAACAATATGCATGGTTGTCCCTTGCAGCATGTTGGGCTGAACCCACAGCTGCGCATCCTCCGGCTGATTGCTGTTGGCGTGGGGGTACATGGTGCGGGGCAGCAGGCCAGCATGAACTAAGTGCATGGCTGTCCCTTGCTGCATGTTGGGCTGGGCCTCCTCTGACTTATTGTACCTCAGCTCTATACCGTGCCAGAGGTTTTTGTGCCTCGGCATTCTGCTATGCCAGAGGTTTTTGTGCCTCGGCTGTGTACTGAGCCAGAGGATTATGTGCCTCGGCGTTGTGCTAAGCCGGAGGATTATGTGCCTCGGCGTTGTGCTAAGCCAGAGGATTATGTGCCTCGGCGTTGTGTTGTGCCAGAGGTTTTTGTGCCTCGGCTTAGTGTTGTGCGCGCTATGCCACAAGTGAACAGGGCAAGCAGTGTGGCTGCTATGCTTTCCTGCCTCCTCCGCCCATCTGTCGTCGTAACCTCTCTTCGCATCGGTGGGCAGCCTTTGGTTGCAGCTAATGCCCGCATCATGGCTTGCCATATAATTGTCGTTGTTGTTGCAGCAATAGGCCAGCTGCAACATAACGTAGAGGATGGCATGTCTGAGCTTTGTGCGACTTAGCTTACCGGGTAGCAGGCTGACGCGGTGTCCAATCGCGTTCAGCACCTCCGTTGTTTTAGAGTTGTCGGCTTCCCACATATGACTCGGTCTGATTTGAGGAGAGGATTACGGTAGTACAGCATATCTGAGGTGTATGCAAAATACAGGATCAAATAATTTTTCATAACACGGATGGGTATATCAAGGCTGCAAAGTGCGAGCAGCTTGCTCCGCGTGCTCCGCAAGTGTTCCGCAAGTCGCGAGTGTGCTAGTAGCATGTAAGGCTTGCACATGGAAACCTGCAAGTCGCGAGTTACCCGAGAAAGCTCGCATACGCAACTATTGCAATCTCAACGCGGCAAATGCAACAAAGCGCGGTAGCTTAGCGGACATGTTGCCAGGCTGGCATGTATACTTATAATTGCCAGGCTGGCATGTTGACTGGAAGCTTCGGGCTTTGGGCAGGCCGCGCTTATTGCGAATAGACAAATAGAACGCTTTGTCGTTGCTGCTAAGCCACTTCGTCGTCAAAAACTTCAGATATTTGACCTAACGTTGACTGCGCTTTTGTATAATTGACGGGCCGCGGGGTACGCTTTTGTATAATTGACGGGCCGCGGGGTACGCTTTTGTATAATTGACGGGCCGCGGACCTCAGATATACTAGATAATCGCCTCTACCTCGCTCATTACGCGAAACTAATGGACTCGTCCTCGTCTCCGCGGCCATACACACCTCGGCTGCGCCTCGGTGTGTATGTCCGCATCGTCTCGGACTCGTCCATTATTTTCGCATAATGTACTCGGCCCGCCGATTATCCATTACTTATATTGACAGTAGAGCAATAGCGCGCGCGTAAAACTTCGTCAGTTTTCACAAACCGAAAAAGTTTGAAGGGGTTGGATTGGATGACCTGTCTACTCCTCCTTTGCTAGGTGATTGGCCTGTGCTGATTATGGATTCTCAGGAGCAAGGATGCCATGATGATGTCCAGGTACCGCATCATGACTCGCCTACCAAGAAGTCCCGGCATTAGGTTCATAAGGGGACATGAGGCATTGTACAGCATATGGTTCAGGAAGCTGGTTGTGATTGAATGCATTGGATGTGCTGAGATATAAACACAGCACCTTTGCTGCGAGTGCTCCATTGTCCTTGATGTAAGAGATGGTTATAACTAATGCTTGGGTGTCTTAGGTGTCTCGGTGATGTAGCATGCACTGAATGACATGCAAATCTATGTACGTATCTGGCTAGGGTCAGGGTCAGGGTCAGGGTCAGGGTTAGGGTTAGGGTTATGGTTAGGGATAGGGTCAGGGTTAGGGTTAGCTTGGAGGTATACCAGTTGGCAAGAACATTAGTCAATTATCTATGATATTAGCTATGATTGTGGAAACCGGTGTCATGTTACTCATTGAACCATGGCACTCATATGGCTGGCTAACCAGTTGCTTGTTCATTCATTGTCTCATTCATGCAGGGTCACACTATGTCGCTGCATATGTCATCATGAATGTTGCAGGCAGATGATGCAGTCTAAACCTGCCACTTCACACGCAATGGAAACACATCCTCCATGAGGCGCTCCTCTCCCCCCATGTGCGTGGTGTCAATTGTAGCGTGCAAGACACCACGCTGACAACCGTTAACTACCTTCGTTCCCACAGCGTGACACGGCCAGGGTTTAGAACGTTTCCCCCGAGGAGTCGAACCTCTGAAGCAGGTGTGCGCGAAGGCCCACCTGCCCCTTTCGCCCACCATGTCACACTGCAGTACAGAAGTACTCGGAGGCGAGCTAGGCTTCGAGGAGCCGTTCGCTACATTCCTCCCCCTCCAAAGAGGAAACGTTCCGCCCTCGTGAGAACACGAGGACTCGCAACACTAATTAGTGATGCTAGGACAAACCATGCACTGCATTATATGCAGTCAACACTTCTAGGCAGTTCACAAGGTTATTCCTTGGCTCCCATGTGTTGTAAGAGTCATCATAACCCTGCCACTTAACTAAGTAGCCTCGTGCTTTACCAGCACGTACGCCACGATGGGCAAGCAACTTCTCCACCTCTTACAGAGGCGCCTCAGTTAACCACTCCACAGGAGGAGGCAAGTGAGGATGCTCACTGGTGTAGGGTCTCAGAAGAGACACATGGAACACAGGATGCATGCGCGCCATGGCTTGTGGCAGGTCTAGGCGAACAACAACAGGACCTACATGCTCTAGCACCTTGAAAGGTCCTATGAATCTAGGCAGCAGCTTCTTAGCCTTACCTGGCTTCATCCTGAGGTTCTTAGTGCTAAGAAGCACCAACTGACCAGTGTGGTACTCCACTTCCTTGCGTCCTTTATTAGCCATATAGGCCTGCCGCCGCTGAGCCAGTTCCATGAAGTGACGAGCCTGCTTGACATTGCTCTGCCACCACTCAGACAGTCTCCTGGCAGTGGGACAGTACACCTCGCCAGGCAGCTCCAGCAGGGCAGGTGTCAGGGGTGACTGGCCAGTATTGACCAAGAAGGGCGTGGACTGGATGGACTCCTGCCAACTATTGTTGACAGCAAACTCAGCCAGAGATAGGAAGAAGGGCCAGTCAGATTGAGCAGGTGAGATATAATGGCGAAGCATTTCCTCTAAGGTACGATTGTACCTCTCAGTCTGACCATCAGACTGTGGATGGTAGGCACTAGACTTACATTCCTTTACACCAAGAATGGTCATAATTGACGCCCAGAAATGATTAGTAAAATGGGAGCCCCTATCAGAGATGATTTCTCTGGGTACTCCATGGTGTTTAAACACATTGTCGATGAAGAGACGGGCAAAGCTCTCAGCATTCATAGACTCACGGCAAGGCACAAAGTGCACCATTTTAGATAGCCTGTCTACAAACACGGCAATGGCATCAAAGCCATGCTCACCAGGAGGTAGCTTAGTAATTAGGTCCATTGAAATAGACTCCCATCTATCATAGGGTATGGCCAGAGGCGTGAGCAGGCCTCCAGGTTTGGTATTAACAGATTTGTTACGCTGGCAAGCATCACAGTTGGCCACATAATGGCGTACCTCAGACCTCATGCGGGGCCACCAGAACATCCTGGAGATACGCTCCAGCGTTTTGGTAATGCCCACATGACCTGCAAACTGCGCATCATGCATCTCCACCAATATCCTGGTTTTGAGCTCTGGGCAGTTAGGGACCACTATCTGGTTCCTTCCTCTGGTGCGATACAGCCCATGCTGATCCTGATCATATTGATCCACCATGCTGGCAAAAGCCTCATCTGCTGCATACGCTGCCAGCAGCTGCTCTGTCATATTGACAGCATGCAGAGGGTGCAAAGGCACAGGGGGTGGGGGCAAAGGCTGCTCCAGCACCAATTGTGGCTGCAGCTCCTGCTGCGGCTGCTGCACAACTAGCTGCTGCTGCTGCACGGTAGCTTCCTCCCCCTCCAAAAGGCGCTTCCTGCTCCTGGTCATAACCATGACAGGGTTTGTGACAGGAGCATCAGGTATGCGTGATAGGGGGTCAGCAGGGTTAGTATCACCAGGCAGGTATTCTATGGTAAAATTATACCGTGAGAGGAACTCTAACCATCTGGTTTGGCGTCTTGATAAGACCTTCTGTGTTTTCAGAGCCACTAAGGGCTTGTGATCTGTATACAGAGTGAAAGGGACACCTTCCAGGTAGCAACGCCACTCTTTACACGCAGTAATGATAGCAAGTAATTCCTGCTCTCCAGTGGTGTAATGTTTCTCAGCTGGAATCAGCTTTTTGCTTAAATAAGCTAGAGGGTAACCCTCTTGCATGAGCACAGCTCCAACACCTTGCAGAGAGGCGTTACAGTAAACCTGGAAAGGCTTAGTGATATCAGGTATTTTAAGTAGAGGTACTTTAGAGATAGCCTGTTTGAGAGCATCAAAAGCTTGCAATTTATCATCAGGCCACTTATGCCAATTAAACTCAGTGCCTGCTTTGCCAGTCAGGTCAGTGAGTGGTGCTGCAAGAGCACTGAAATTGTGTACAAATTTGCGCACAAAATTGGCAGCACCAAGAAATTGCTGCATGGCAGTTAAACTGCGTGGCACTGGCCAAGAGGTGATGGATTTCACCTTATCAGGGTCTACAGCAATACCCTGATCACTGACAATGTGACCCAGAAATTTCAGGGCAGTTTTGAGAAACTCACATTTTGACAGCTTGGCTTGGAACTGATGTTTCCTGAGCAGCTCCAAGACTCTCCTCAGATGATTGAAGTGATCTGGAACTGATTTGGACATGATGAGTATATCATCAATATACACCAGGGCACAGTCATTAATGACATCAGCAAAAGCATTATTCATAACACGCTGAAACGTGGCAGGTGCATTGGTTAATCCAAAGCATAGCACCTTAAACTGGTACAAGCCAGTAGGTGTCCTGAAAGCTGTCTTGGGCACATCCTCATCAGGGATCCTAATCTGGTGATAACCAGCCTGTAGGTCAAGTGATGAGAACACCGTGCAACCAGCTAACCTGTCAAACAGGTCATCCACTCTAGGCAGTGGGTATTGATCCCTTAGGGTTATCTTATTGAGCTGGCGGTAATCTACGCACATCCTCAACTCACCTGACTTCTTTTTCACAAAGAGGACAGGGGCAGCATAGGGTGAGGATGACGGCTCAATGATACCCTGTTCCAGGAAGGCAGCAACCTGCTTCTTCATCTCCAGCAGCTCAGGTTGGCTCATCTTATAAGACGGCAGAGCTGGTGGCTTACAGCCAGGCTGAAGAGGGATGGTATGTCCCACTGGACGTTGAGGGGGCAGTTTGTTGAAGGGTGCGAAGACGTCCTCAAACTCAGATATGAGCTTTGTCAGCTGAGCTGCCACTGTAGGGGGTATGTTGGTAGGGTAATTGATAGGTGTGTCAGGGGGTGAGGTTGTTGATTGAGAGTGAGGGACAGGGTCATTGGACAGCAAATTTGCTGGAGAAGGGGTAGGGTGCACGGACAGCAGATTTGCTGGAGGGGGGGTAAGGTTGACGGGTTGAGAAGATATCAGAGCGACCAGAGATTGGCCTCCTTTTCTTAACCACTGGTAGGCAACCTTAGCTGACACTGTAGCATGACTATGCTTGGCCAGTATATGGGCACAGTGTGGGGCCAGAATTGGCGCTGCAGGCTCACACTTGAGCACAGTCTTGTTAGCTGACATCTGCAGGGTCACTGTACGCGCCAGGTAATCCAGCAAAGCACCATTGGACTGCAACCAGTCGCTACCCATTAACACATCGAAAGCAGAGAACATCTCTGGCATAACTAACAAGTCTACTTGGCAGTTCAAAGACTGGACCTGCAGCTGTACAGTGCATGCATGTGTGCACATGACAGGCTGGCCATTTGCAGCCTGGAACTCCCTAGGCTGCTGCAGTCTGTAGCTACTCAGAGAGTACATCTCAACAGCTGCACAGTTGATGAAACTTGCTGCTGCACCGCTATCAAACAGCATGGTGCAGCCCCTACCATTCACCTTGCCAGAGAACGAGAAGTGTAAAACACTGTCGTCTGCAGCACTGTCCCTTGGCAAACATGCCTGCTTAACTGGCACAGTCCCACAGGCACCAACACAGGCCTGGCGCACTGGTTGGGCAAAGCCTCAACGGCGCCGGTCACCCCTGGAGCCTTGCTGCTTCCAGCCACCCTTGCCAGGGGGGCTGCGGTCCCGCTTCTGGGGCCGGGGGGGAAGATCCCCAGGAGGGTTGGCATGGCGGGAAGGGGGGCCCAGGGAAGCAGGGCGGGGGTAGCCGCTGACCCGGCGGGCCTCATCTGCTGGCAGGTGCTTCAGGTTGCAGTAGTCACGGAAGTGGTTGGGGTTCCAGCAGTGATGGCACGCATAGCCAGGAATTGGCAGGGTGGACCCGCCAGCAGCAGGTGCTGGGCACACAGGGGCCGTGGCAAGGGGAGCCTGGGCAGCACGGCCAGCATGGCGACCCCCACCTTGGCTGCTGTGGCGGCTGCCACGGTGGCCTCCACTGCTGCTGCTGCTGGACACGTCCCAGTAAGGGCCACGAGGGGCAGGAGGGAGTGGTCCTCCAGCAAGGCCAGGGGGAGTCCTGAGGCGGTTCATCTGCTTAGGGGGCACAAAGGCAGCCACATGGGGAGCAGGTGGGCGACGTCCCACATGGTTGGTTGCTACTGCAAACAGTACCTTCTGTGCATTCACAGCAGCCTGAATGGCATCGTTCAGGGTGGGGTCACGCATCAGGGCAAGATCATGCACCACCGAGGACTGCAGCTCAGATGTGAGCCCCCTAATGAAGGTGGCCACCAGCATAGCTGGCGCCATGCAGGTAGAACCTGCCACCGTCAGAGTGTTCCTGAAATCAGTGATGTAAGCATTCAAAGTGGATCCTGCTGACATGCGCAAGGCATTGGGATCCAGGAGTTTCCTGCGGTGCACATCTGACTCATTGCGCAGGTCATCACCAGCCATTTCCTTAAAGGAAGCACGCAGGTGGGCCCATGTTGGCCTAGAGCCATGGGCAAGAATGTGAGCATTCCTGGTTGCTGGGTACCATACTTCTCTGGCCTTGCCTGTCAAGAAATTGGGCAGGGCATCAGCAGGGTCTATGCGCAGATATGCACAATGCACCTCAAGATCCTCACAGAAGATTTCTGCTACTCGGGAAGTGGCAAGGCACTGGTCCGTCCATTTGTCAGGACCTGGGATCTTAACCCTGGACATAGGGACTGGCGCAGCAAGTGTCGCATTGGCAGGAGGTGCAACCTGAGACAAAGGTGTTTGTCTGCCCGACAATGGGGCTACAGGTGCAACAGTGCCTGATAAGGCTGGCGCAGCACCAGGAGCAGGCAACGCAGCAGACGTGCCACTATTTCTGTTCACAACAGGCCTGTCCGACTGGCTGCGAATGGCTGCAACACCTTGCTCTCCACTCACCACCACATTCTGGCGGTCCTGCAGGCTTTCCATCTCCGAGAGCTCAGCTCGCACGCGGACAGCCTCGTTTTGGGCAGCCTCCAGGTGCGCAGTGACCCCCACCAGCTGCTGGCGTAGGCGCTGGATCTCATCAGCTGCAGCTGCTGCGGCAGAAGTGCCGACTTCAGGGAGGATGGGCGCAGCTGTCAGGGCTCCCGCATACGAGAGAGGGCCAACGCCAGCAGCAGTCGCAGGAGGAACAGAAGCAGCCTGAGGCTGAGCAGAGACGATGCTGTTCAGAGAAGTCAGAACCGATCTCAGCAAGTCCAGCGCCTGGGCGGGCTGCAGGCCTGTGATCTTCTCGACGTCTGCGAAAACAGGGGCTGCGGCAGAAAGAGAGGGCGTGTTGTTGGCAGCAGGTGCCGTGCCAGTATTTGGCGCCCCAGCTGCAACAGGAACTCCTGCTGGGACCCCAGCGGCAGTGCTTGGAGTCGCTGGAGGCGGGGAACCAGGAGTCTGGCCCCCTGGAGCGGGACGCTCAGCCCGTTTGTCTCCGCCAGGCGGAGGTTCCTTGTTAGCAGTCATATTGCTTAGGAAAGAAGGTTAACGTTAAGCAACGTCGGTCGGAAACCAAAATGTAGCGTGCAAGACACCACGCTGACAACCGTTAACTACCTTCGTTCCCACAGCGTGACACGGCCAGGGTTTAGAACGTTTCCCCGAGGAGTCGAACCTCTGAAGCAGGTGTGCGCGAAGGCCCACCTGCCCCTTTCGCCCACCATGTCACACTGCAGTACAGAAGTACTCGGAGGCGAGCTAGGC
>JASKMD010000031.1:2364907-2380411 GCA_030144725.1 Haematococcus lacustris
AGAGCACGGGCTGGGTAACCAGGGAGGCTCGGGACCCGAGGGGGCGGGGAGGGGAGGAAGGGTGGGTGACGGGGGGGAAGGGGGCGGGCAGGGGCAGGTGGGCGAGCAGGGGCTAGGGGGTGGGCTGGGGGAAGGTGGCGGGCTAGGACAGCAGCAGGGCGGGCGGGAGCAAGGTGGGGAGCAGGAGCCGGAGGTGGTCATCCCAGCTGTCCGAGCGGGGGTGCCAGTGCGCCACCTGGGGGTCCCTCTTGGGGCGGCCTCCTACGCTGCCACAAGCGAGGCCGCCTTCGGTGGGGCGGCTACGGCCATGATGGCAGCCTCCCTCCCTTGGCGGCCCCAAGGCCTCAACCTCCTGGGGCGGGTGCAGGTGGCACAGCAGTGCCTGGCCTCCAAGTCCATCTACCAAATGGCCTTCGTGCAACCCTCCGCTCCTCTGGCGCAAGCCATGGCCTTGGCTGTCAACCGCTTTGTGGCAGCCTCAGACCTGCCCCAGGAGCGCAGCCCCAACAGCAGCCGCCTTTACCCTAGCAAGGCCATCTGCGTGATGCCCCGGGGGGAGGGAGGGGTAGGGCTTCCCGACCTGGGGGTCACCAGCACGGCCATGCTGGCGAAGATGCTGGCCCAGCTCTGGTCGCCCCGGGTTCGTCCCTGGCAGCCTCTGACCCACAGCCTGCTGGCAGACCCCTCCCACGGCCTCAGCACGTGGGTCATCACCGACCCCACCGCCCCCCCCTCGCGAGGCATCAGCCCGCGGCTGCAAGCTCACGTGGCGGCCCTGGCTGAGCTCAAGCTGTTCCGCGCGGTGCCCCCCGCTAGTCAGTCCTTCTTCTCGGTGCTGGCAGAGCCGCTGTGGTACAACGCGCAAGTCCGCATGAACCCAGCAGCTAGGGAGGCAGCAGCTGAGCAGGGTTGGACCCACGTCCGCCACGTGAGGGAGGCCCTGCATAGCCCCCAGCTGGAGGGGGATGCCCGCTGGGCTGCCGACCTGGTCAGGGCTTGCCTCCCCGAGCCCTGGCAGGGCATGGTGGACCGCCTGCAGCCTCCTCAGCCGGAGTGGGAGTGCCTGAGGGTTGGGCCAGGGGTGGGGTTTGTGATGCGGCGCCACCCCCTGCTCCAGCCCTCCCACTGGGTGGGCCCCAACGGCCGCCTCTACCCCCTAGACCCCACAGGACAGGGGCCCCTAGGGGCTTTCTGGGCGGAGGGAGGGGCGGCCTGGGAGCCAGCTGCGGTGGCCCGGCTCAACAAGCCCAGCTACAGGCTGACCCCGGGGGAGCGAGCCACCCACCTCCGCCCTCTACCCGCCCAGCATCACGTGGCACAGGAGCAGGCTCAAGGGCAGGAGCAAGGAGGAGCCAGGGCGGTTGGCAGGGGGGGGGGGCGGGCAAGGGGGCGGGGCGGGGGCAGGGGGCGAGGGCGTGGAGGAGGTGGAGGGCGTAGGGGAGCAGGGGGCGGGGCGGGAGGGCATGCTGCCGACCCAGCTGACGAGGGGCCTGGCACCTGGCCTAAGGAGGAGTGGCTCTTGGGCCCCTGGGCTCACCTGCAGCTGGACCCTCAGGTGTGGGGCATGGGCACCACCACCCTCCTGGACTTCTCTGTCAAGCATGCCAGGGTGCGCCTCCACCAGCTCCAGCGCGTCAGTGCCGACCCCTCCTACCCACCCAATGGGGGCTTGTGGCCTGCGCTGTGGGGTGTGCGGCCCCCCCGGGCAGCGGGCGAACCGGAGGTGGCAGCGGTGGCTGATGGGGCCCTGAGGGAGCTGGAGCTCAAGTGGGAGGCCAGCGCGCAGCAGGTGGCAGGCCAGGGGGCAGCGGGGGAGCGGGAGCAGCAGGGCAGGGATGTGGAGGAGCGGCTCCCCGAGGAGGTGCAGGGCAGCCAACCGCCTCGCTGGCTGGACACCTCCGCCAGGGCGCACCATCGTCCCTCGCCGCAGATGAGGGCGGCCCAGCAGGCTGAGCGGCAGCTGGAGGCCCAGCAGCGGCGTGGGGGCAGGCAGCCAGTTGCTCAGCCCGCCCCCCGGGCCGACACCGCGGACCAGCTGGCTGTGGGTGTCCAGGCGGGCCAGCCGTGTGCGAAGGTGTGGAAGGAGCTGCTAGACCCCACCCTCCGTCGGGAGCACGTCATCGTGGCCTGGCGGCTGCTTCACGCCAGCCTCATGGTGGGGGCCTTGTGGGGTCACATCCTCAAGGGGGCGGCTGCCCCGGGCTCGTCCGCCTGCCGCTTCTGCCAGCCGGGGCACCTGGAGACCCTCACCCACGCCTTCCTGACCTGCCCCGCCGTGGCCCCAGCCGGGGAGTGGGTGCTGGACGTGTACGGCCGCCTCACAGGCACCCGCCCCCCCTCAGGCGACGCCATGCTGCTCCTCAGTGGGCGCCCCACCCGCGGCGAGGCCCCCCCCTTCCAGCCCCCTGACAGCCTGTTGTGGCTGCGGCTGCGCGTGGCCTACCTGGGCGCAGTGTGGCGCCTCCGCAGCTCAGGAGCCGCTACAGCCCTGCAGCCACAGCAGGTGGCGAGGCGGGTCGTGGAGGAGGTCATCTCCACCCTCACCACGGCCGTCAAGCGTGACTGGCATCGGGTGGGGAGGGACATCCGCGTGGGCCTCTGCGGCGCTGTGCCCTCCACCTGGTTCAAGGGAAAGGACCCGGAGCTGGACGCGGCCCACTTCGACCAGCTGTGGCCCGAGG
Organism: Haematococcus lacustris; assembly: GCA_030144725.1. Lineage (NCBI taxonomy): Eukaryota > Viridiplantae > Chlorophyta > Chlorophyceae > Chlamydomonadales > Haematococcaceae > Haematococcus > Haematococcus lacustris. Next base: position 2,367,589 of record JASKMD010000031.1, read on the forward strand.
CGTCGGGGGGCTGGTTCGCCAAGCAGCCTAGGAGGGAGCGGAGGGGGCAGAGCGGGCAGGAGGGGGCAGAGGGGAGGGTTGGGGCAGGAGGAGTGGAGGAGGAGAGGGCAGCAGGGAGGCCTAGGCATGGGGAGGGCAGGGCGCAGGGGGGGGGAGAGCTAGTGGTTCGCCTCTCCTTGCAGTGGCCCGTCCCCTTCCCCGTCGAGCCAGCCTGAGCTGCAGGGTTGCTGGTGGGGGCTTAGGGCGTTCGGTGGGTGGGGTGGGCTAGGCTTCGGGGGGATGTCTGGGTGTCAGGGGACCGGGGGCTTAGGTGGTCTTGGTTTGAGCGTTGGGGGTAGGGTTCTCGGTTTCAGGTCGAGGGGCGGAACTTAGGCTCGTGTGGGTAGTTTTGTGGGGAGGGTATGGGGAGGGTCTGGGGAGGTGAGCTAGGGTGGAGGGCGTTGGTGTGGGGTAGTGTCTTGACGTTGTCCTAGGGAGGGGGTTGCTTGGGTTGTGTGGACCTTTGCTTGGGGTGTGTGAACCTTTCCTTGGGGTGTGTGGGCCGCTGTGTTATTGGCTGGGGTGCTTGGGGATCGTGTTTGCGGGAACCTTGTTTGATGTAGTCTTCTCTTTTCTTCTTTTCTTTAGTCTCACTCTCTCTCTTGTAATGCTCCTCCATGAAAAAAAAAGAGCGTTGGCAGACGGGTGCGCGCCTTGACCGGTGGTACGTCTCGGAGGAGCTGATGCAGTGGCAGATGGACAGCGCCATCCAGGGGGTGCTGCCAGTGCCCACCGACCACCGGCCCGTGTCAGTGGCAGTGTGCCCCCCCGACCTGCCTCTCACCGTCCCCGCTCCCTGGCAGCTGCACCCCGCCTACCTCGACAACCCTGACCTGCTGGACTGCCTCAAGGACTTCCTACAGGCGGAGGCACATCACCACGAGGCTGCGAGTCAGCTGGGGCTGCCTAGGGATGGGCACAGGGCCAGGTGGGCCCGCATCAAGCAGGGCCTGGCCATGCGTGCCCAGCACTTCCTGCGGGCCCAGCGCCGCGCGCAGCGTGACCTGCAGCAGCGCAGGGAGAAGGCGGCAGCAGTGGCCAGGGCTCACCTCGTGCGGCAGCTGGTGCGGGTGGAGCGAGAGGGGGAGGCTGAGGTGCAGGCGGCGCAGCACCTGGGAGAGGCCGCAGCCCTGGCGGGTGTGGGGGCGAGGGAGCAGGGGGCCCAGCAATCCCTGCTGGCCAGCGCAGTCCTCGACCAGTACTACGGCGACCGCTCCTCCTTCTACTTCTACCATCGCGACCAGCCCGCGCACACCCCCACCCTCATCTCCTCTCTCCAGCTCCCCGGCCAGCCAGGTCAGCCAGCAGACCTTACCACGCCGGCCGGGGTGAAGGCAGCGTGCAAGGCTTTCCAGCAGCACTACTCAGCTGCCGAGCCCACCGGTGTCTACGCAGCCAAGCCGGTGGACACAGCTGCGCGCGCCACGCTGCTGGGCAGCCTCACCTCCCACCTCACCCCCACCCAGGCCAGGGCTGCCGAGGGCCCCGATGGCAGCCCTATGCTGTCAGAGGAGGAGCTGGGCCGGGCTCTGCAGGGCTGCGCGCACAGCAAGGCCCCGGGGTTAGATGGACTGCCCATGGAGGTCTATGATCGGCTGTGGGTGGAGCTGGGGCGGCCGTTGCAGGCCATGTTGCGAGAGGCCCTGGCAGACACCGCTCACCCTGCCCCCCTGGCTGAGTTCCTGACCGGCATCATCACCCTCGTGCCCAAGGCTGGCAAGCCGAGGGACCAGGTGGCCGGCTACCGCCCCATCACGCTCCTCAACTGCGACGTGCGCCTGGTGGCCAGGGCAGTGGAGGACCGGCTGCAGCTGCCCTTGGACCTGCTGGTGTCCCCCTCTCAGTCCGCCTTCATCCTGGGCAGGGACATCAGCGACAGCGTGCAGTTCCACCTAGGCCTGCTGGAGTACCTCCGGCAGCGGGGCAGCCCAGCCTGGCTGTTGTTGCTGGACCTGGCGGGGGCCTATGACAACGTGTCCTGGGGCTTGCTCCAGGACACGATGGAGGCCATGGGGTTCTGCCGGGAGGGGCATGTGCGCTGGGCTCAGCTGCTGCACCGGGGGGCCACGAGCCAGGTGCTGGTCAACGGCCACCTCACCGACAGCTTCCCCCTTGCGTCGGGGCTGCTGCAGGGCAGCGGGGCTTCCCCTCTCTACTGGTGCATCGTGCTCCAGCCGCTGGTCAGCTACCTCAACTCGCTCCAGCTGGCAGGCCGCATCAGCACCCCCACCATCCCCTCCAGCCCTCTAGCCTTGCACAGGGCCGCCCTGACCCCCGCGCTCCCCTCCAAGGAGTATGCGGACGACCTCACCATCGTGGTGCTCGATCGGGTCAGAGACGGGAAGGTGGTAGTGGAGGCCCTGGGCCTGTTCCGCGCCGCTGGGGGCCCTGCGCTGAGTGTGAGCAAGAGCTCAGCCCTGCCGTGCGCCCAGCCAGAGCACGGGCTGGGTAACCAGGGAGGCTCGGGACCCGAGGGGGCGGGGAGGGGAGGAAGGGTGGGTGACGGGGGGGAAGGGGGCGGGCAGGGGCAGGTGGGCGAGCAGGGGCTAGGGGGTGGGCTGGGGGAAGGTGGCGGGCTAGGACAGCAGCAGGGCGGGCGGGAGCAAGGTGGGGAGCAGGAGCCGGAGGTGGTCATCCCAGCTGTCCGAGCGGGGGTGCCAGTGCGCCACCTGGGGGTCCCTCTTGGGGCGGCCTCCTACGCTGCCACAAGCGAGGCCGCCTTCGGTGGGGCGGCTACGGCCATGATGGCAGCCTCCCTCCCTTGGCGGCCCCAAGGCCTCAACCTCCTGGGGCGGGTGCAGGTGGCACAGCAGTGCCTGGCCTCCAAGTCCATCTACCAAATGGCCTTCGTGCAACCCTCCGCTCCTCTGGCGCAAGCCATGGCCTTGGCTGTCAACCGCTTTGTGGCAGCCTCAGACCTGCCCCAGGAGCGCAGCCCCAACAGCAGCCGCCTTTACCCTAGCAAGGCCATCTGCGTGATGCCCCGGGGGGAGGGAGGGGTAGGGCTTCCCGACCTGGGGGTCACCAGCACGGCCATGCTGGCGAAGATGCTGGCCCAGCTCTGGTCGCCCCGGGTTCGTCCCTGGCAGCCTCTGACCCACAGCCTGCTGGCAGACCCCTCCCACGGCCTCAGCACGTGGGTCATCACCGACCCCACCGCCCCCCCCTCGCGAGGCATCAGCCCGCGGCTGCAAGCTCACGTGGCGGCCCTGGCTGAGCTCAAGCTGTTCCGCGCGGTGCCCCCCGCTAGTCAGTCCTTCTTCTCGGTGCTGGCAGAGCCGCTGTGGTACAACGCGCAAGTCCGCATGAACCCAGCAGCTAGGGAGGCAGCAGCTGAGCAGGGTTGGACCCACGTCCGCCACGTGAGGGAGGCCCTGCATAGCCCCCAGCTGGAGGGGGATGCCCGCTGGGCTGCCGACCTGGTCAGGGCTTGCCTCCCAGAGCCCTGGCAGGGCATGGTGGACCGCCTGCAGCCTCCTCAGCCGGAGTGGGAGTGCCTGAGGGTTGGGCCAGGGGTGGGGTTTGTGATGCGGCGCCACCCCCTGCTCCAGCCCTCCCACTGGGTGGGCCCCAACGGCCGCCTCTACCCCCTAGACCCCACAGGACAGGGGCCCCTAGGGGCTTTCTGGGCGGAGGGAGGGGCGGCCTGGGAGCCAGCTGCGGTGGCCCGGCTCAACAAGCCCAGCTACAGGCTGACCCCGGGGGAGCGAGCCACCCACCTCCGCCCTCTACCCGCCCAGCATCACGTGGCACAGGAGCAGGCTCAAGGGCAGGAGCAAGGAGGAGCCAGGGCGGTTGGCAGGGGGGGGGGGCGGGCAAGGGGGCGGGGCGGGGGCAGGGGGCGAGGGCGTGGAGGAGGTGGAGGGCGTAGGGGAGCAGGGGGCGGGGCGGGAGGGCATGCTGCCGACCCAGCTGACGAGGGGCCTGGCACCTGGCCTAAGGAGGAGTGGCTCTTGGGCCCCTGGGCTCACCTGCAGCTGGACCCTCAGGTGTGGGGCATGGGCACCACCACCCTCCTGGACTTCTCTGTCAAGCATGCCAGGGTGCGCCTCCACCAGCTCCAGCGCGTCAGTGCCGACCCCTCCTACCCACCCAATGGGGGCTTGTGGCCTGCGCTGTGGGGTGTGCGGCCCCCCCGGGCAGCGGGCGAACCGGAGGTGGCAGCGGTGGCTGATGGGGCCCTGAGGGAGCTGGAGCTCAAGTGGGAGGCCAGCGCGCAGCAGGTGGCAGGCCAGGGGGCAGCGGGGGAGCGGGAGCAGCAGGGCAGGGATGTGGAGGAGCGGCTCCCCGAGGAGGTGCAGGGCAGCCAACCGCCTCGCTGGCTGGACACCTCCGCCAGGGCGCACCATCGTCCCTCGCCGCAGATGAGGGCGGCCCAGCAGGCTGAGCGGCAGCTGGAGGCCCAGCAGCGGCGTGGGGGCAGGCAGCCAGTTGCTCAGCCCGCCCCCCGGGCCGACACCGCGGACCAGCTGGCTGTGGGTGTCCAGGCGGGCCAGCCGTGTGCGAAGGTGTGGAAGGAGCTGCTAGACCCCACCCTCCGTCGGGAGCACGTCATCGTGGCCTGGCGGCTGCTTCACGCCAGCCTCATGGTGGGGGCCTTGTGGGGTCACATCCTCAAGGGGGCGGCTGCCCCGGGCTCGTCCGCCTGCCGCTTCTGCCAGCCGGGGCACCTGGAGACCCTCACCCACGCCTTCCTGACCTGCCCCGCCGTGGCCCCAGCCGGGGAGTGGGTGCTGGACGTGTACGGCCGCCTCACAGGCACCCGCCCCCCCTCAGGCGACGCCATGCTGCTCCTCAGTGGGCGCCCCACCCGCGGCGAGGCCCCCCCCTTCCAGCCCCCTGACAGCCTGTTGTGGCTGCGGCTGCGCGTGGCCTACCTGGGCGCAGTGTGGCGCCTCCGCAGCTCAGGAGCCGCTACAGCCCTGCAGCCACAGCAGGTGGCGAGGCGGGTCGTGGAGGAGGTCATCTCCACCCTCACCACGGCCGTCAAGCGTGACTGGCATCGGGTGGGGAGGGACATCCGCGTGGGCCTCTGCGGCGCTGTGCCCTCCACCTGGTTCAAGGGAAAGGACCCGGAGCTGGACGCGGCCCACTTCGACCAGCTGTGGCCCGAGGCGTCGGGGGGCTGGTTCGCCAAGCAGCCTAGGAGGGAGCGGAGGGGGCAGAGCGGGCAGGAGGGGGCAGAGGGGAGGGTTGGGGCAGGAGGAGTGGAGGAGGAGAGGGCAGCAGGGAGGCCTAGGCATGGGGAGGGCAGGGCGCAGGGGGGGGGAGAGCTAGTGGTTCGCCTCTCCTTGCAGTGGCCCGTCCCCTTCCCCGTCGAGCCAGCCTGAGCTGCAGGGTTGCTGGTGGGGGCTTAGGGCGTTCGGTGGGTGGGGTGGGCTAGGCTTCGGGGGGATGTCTGGGTGTCAGGGGACCGGGGGCTTAGGTGGTCTTGGTTTGAGCGTTGGGGGTAGGGTTCTCGGTTTCAGGTCGAGGGGCGGAACTTAGGCTCGTGTGGGTAGTTTTGTGGGGAGGGTATGGGGAGGGTCTGGGGAGGTGAGCTAGGGTGGAGGGCGTTGGTGTGGGGTAGTGTCTTGACGTTGTCCTAGGGAGGGGGTTGCTTGGGTTGTGTGGACCTTTGCTTGGGGTGTGTGAACCTTTCCTTGGGGTGTGTGGGCCGCTGTGTTATTGGCTGGGGTGCTTGGGGATCGTGTTTGCGGGAACCTTGTTTGATGTAGTCTTCTCTTTTCTTCTTTTCTTTAGTCTCACTCTCTCTCTTGTAATGCTCCTCCATAAAAAAAAAAAAAAAAAAGTGCCCACCGACCACCGGCCCGTGTCAGTGGCAGTGTGCCCCCCCGACCTGCCTCTCACCGTCCCCGCTCCCTGGCAGCTGCACCCCGCCTACCTCGACAACCCTGACCTGCTGGACTGCCTCAAGGACTTCCTACAGGCGGAGGCACATCACCACGAGGCTGCGAGTCAGCTGGGGCTGCCTAGGGATGGGCACAGGGCCAGGTGGGCCCGCATCAAGCAGGGCCTGGCCATGCGTGCCCAGCACTTCCTGCGGGCCCAGCGCCGCGCGCAGCGTGACCTGCAGCAGCGCAGGGAGAAGGCGGCAGCAGTGGCCAGGGCTCACCTCGTGCGGCAGCTGGTGCGGGTGGAGCGAGAGGGGGAGGCTGAGGTGCAGGCGGCGCAGCACCTGGGAGAGGCCGCAGCCCTGGCGGGTGTGGGGGCGAGGGAGCAGGGGGCCCAGCAATCCCTGCTGGCCAGCGCAGTCCTCGACCAGTACTACGGCGACCGCTCCTCCTTCTACTTCTACCATCGCGACCAGCCCGCGCACACCCCCACCCTCATCTCCTCTCTCCAGCTCCCCGGCCAGCCAGGTCAGCCAGCAGACCTTACCACGCCGGCCGGGGTGAAGGCAGCGTGCAAGGCTTTCCAGCAGCACTACTCAGCTGCCGAGCCCACCGGTGTCTACGCAGCCAAGCCGGTGGACACAGCTGCGCGCGCCACGCTGCTGGGCAGCCTCACCTCCCACCTCACCCCCACCCAGGCCAGGGCTGCCGAGGGCCCCGATGGCAGCCCTATGCTGTCAGAGGAGGAGCTGGGCCGGGCTCTGCAGGGCTGCGCGCACAGCAAGGCCCCGGGGCTAGATGGACTGCCCATGGAGGTCTATGATCGGCTGTGGGTGGAGCTGGGGCGGCCGTTGCGGGCCATGTTGCGAGAGGCCCTGGCAGACACCGCTCACCCTGCCCCCCTGGCTGAGTTCCTGACCGGCATCATCACCCTCGTGCCCAAGGCTGGCAAGCCGAGGGACCAGGTGGCCGGCTACCGCCCCATCACGCTCCTCAACTGCGACGTGCGCCTGGTGGCCAGGGCAGTGGAGGACCGGCTGCAGCTGCCCTTGGACCTGCTGGTGTCCCCCTCTCAGTCCGCCTTCATCCTGGGCAGGGACATCAGCGACAGCGTGCAGTTCCACCTAGGCCTGCTGGAGTACCTGCGGCAGCGGGGCAGCCCAGCCTGGCTGTTGTTGCTGGACCTGGCGGGGGCCTATGACAACGTGTCCTGGGGCTTGCTCCAGGACACGATGGAGGCCATGGGGTTCTGCCGGGAGGGGCATGTGCGCTGGGCTCAGCTGCTGCACCGGGGGGCCACGAGCCAGGTGCTGGTCAACGGCCACCTCACCGACAGCTTCCCCCTTGCGTCGGGGCTGCTGCAGGGCAGCGGGGCCTCCCCGCTCTACTGGTGCATCGTGCTCCAGCCGCTGGTCAGCTACCTCAACTCGCTCCAGCTGGCAGGCCGCATCAGCACCCCCACCATCCCCTCCAGCCCTCTGGCCATGCACAGGGCCGCCCTGACCCCCGCGCTCCCCTCCAAGGAGTATGCGGACGACCTCACCATCGTGGTGCTCGATCGGGTCAGAGACGGGAAGGTGGTTGTGGAGGCCCTGGGCCTGTTCCGCGCCGCTGGGGGCCCTGCGCTGAGCGTGAGCAAGAGCTCAGCCCTGCCGTGCGCCCAGCCAGAGCCCGGGCTGGGTTTTTTTTTTTTTTTTTTTTCATGGAGGAGCATTACAAGAGAGAGAGTGAGACTAAAGAAAAGAAGAAAAGAGAAGACTACATCAAACAAGGTTCCCGCAAACACGATCCCCAAGCACCCCAGCCAATAACACAGCGGCCCACACACCCCAAGGAAAGGTTCACACACCCCAAGCAAAGGTCCACACAACCCAAGCAACCCCCTCCCTAGGACAACGTCAAGACACTACCCCACACCAACGCCCTCCACCCTAGCTCACCTCCCCAGACCCTCCCCATACCCTCCCCACAAAACTACCCACACGAGCCTAAGTTCCGCCCCTCGACCTGAAACCGAGAACCCTACCCCCAACGCTCAAACCAAGACCACCTAAGCCCCCGGTCCCCTGACACCCAGACATCCCCCCGAAGCCTAGCCCACCCCACCCACCGAACGCCCTAAGCCCCCACCAGCAACCCTGCAGCTCAGGCTGGCTCGACGGGGAAGGGGACGGGCCACTGCAAGGAGAGGCGAACCACTAGCTCTCCCCCCCCCTGCGCCCTGCCCTCCCCATGCCTAGGCCTCCCTGCTGCCCTCTCCTCCTCCACTCCTCCTGCCCCAACCCTCCCCTCTGCCCCCTCCTGCCCGCTCTGCCCCCTCCGCTCCCTCCTAGGCTGCTTGGCGAACCAGCCCCCCGACGCCTCGGGCCACAGCTGGTCGAAGTGGGCCGCGTCCAGCTCCGGGTCCTTTCCCTTGAACCAGGTGGAGGGCACAGCGCCGCAGAGGCCCACGCGGATGTCCCTCCCCACCCGATGCCAGTCACGCTTGACGGCCGTGGTGAGGGTGGAGATGACCTCCTCCACGACCCGCCTCGCCACCTGCTGTGGCTGCAGGGCTGTAGCGGCTCCTGAGCTGCGGAGGCGCCACACTGCGCCCAGGTAGGCCACGCGCAGCCGCAGCCACAACAGGCTGTCAGGGGGCTGGAAGGGGGGGGCCTCGCCGCGGGTGGGGCGCCCACTGAGGAGCAGCATGGCGTCGCCTGAGGGGGGGCGGGTGCCTGTGAGGCGGCCGTACACGTCCAGCACCCACTCCCAGGCTGGGGCCACGGCGGGGCAGGTCAGGAAGGCGTGGGTGAGGGTCTCCAGGTGCCCCGGCTGGCAGAAGCGGCAGGCGGACGAGCCCGGGGCAGCCGCCCCCTTGAGGATGTGACCCCACAAGGCCCCCACCATGAGGCTGGCGTGAAGCAGCCGCCAGGCCACGATGACGTGCTCCCGACGGAGGGTGGGGTCTAGCAGCTCCTTCCACACCTTCGCACACGGCTGGCCCGCCTGGACACCCACAGCCAGCTGGTCCGCGGTGTCGGCCCGGGGGGCGGGCTGAGCAACTGGCTGCCTGCCCCCACGCCGCTGCTGGGCCTCCAGCTGCCGCTCAGCCTGCTGGGCCGCCCTCATCTGCGGCGAGGGACGATGGTGCGCCCTGGCGGAGGTGTCCAGCCAGCGAGGCGGTTGGCTGCCCTGCACCTCCTCGGGGAGCCGCTCCTCCACATCCCTGCCCTGCTGCTCCCGCTCCCCCGCTGCCCCCTGGCCTGCCACCTGCTGCGCGCTGGCCTCCCACTTGAGCTCCAGCTCCCTCAGGGCCCCATCAGCCACCGCTGCCACCTCCGGTTCGCCCGCTGCCCGGGGGGGCCGCACACCCCACAGCGCAGGCCACAAGCCCCCATTGGGTGGGTAGGAGGGGTCGGCACTGACGCGCTGGAGCTGGTGGAGGCGCACCCTGGCATGCTTGACAGAGAAGTCCAGGAGGGTGGTGGTGCCCATGCCCCACACCTGAGGGTCCAGCTGCAGGTGAGCCCAGGGGCCCAAGAGCCACTCCTCCTTAGGCCAGGTGCCAGGCCCCTCGTCAGCTGGGTCGGCAGCATGCCCTCCCGCCCCGCCCCCTGCTCCCCTACGCCCTCCACCTCCTCCACGCCCTCGCCCCCTGCCCCCGCCCCGCCCCCTTGCCCGCCCCCCCCCCCTGCCAACCGCCCTGGCTCCTCCTTGCTCCTGCCCTTGAGCCTGCTCCTGTGCCACGTGATGCTGGGCGGGTAGAGGGCGGAGGTGGGTGGCTCGCTCCCCCGGGGTCAGCCTGTAGCTGGGCTTGTTGAGCCGGGCCACCGCAGCTGGCTCCCAGGCCGCCCCTCCCTCCGCCCAGAAAGCCCCTAGGGGCCCCTGTCCTGTGGGGTCTAGGGGGTAGAGGCGGCCGTTGGGGCCCACCCAGTGGGAGGGCTGGAGCAGGGGGTGGCGCCGCATCACAAACCCCACCCCTGGCCCAACTCAGCCCTGCCGTGCGCCCAGCCAGAGCTCAGCCCTGCCGTGCGCCCAGCCAGAGCCCGGGCTGGGTAACCAGGGGGGCTCGGGCCCCGAGGGGGCGGGGAGGGGAGGAAGGGGGGATGACGGGGGGGAAGGGGGCGGGCAGGGGCAGGTGGGCGAGCAGGGGCTAGGGGGTGGGCTGGGGGAAGGTGGCGGGCAAGGGCAGCAGCAGGGCGGGCAGGAGCAGGGTGGGGAGCAGGAGCCGGAGGTGGTCATCCCAGCTGTCCGAGCGGGGGTGCCCGTGCGCCACCTGGGGGTCCCTCTTGGGGCGGCCTCCTACGCTGCCACCAGCGAGGCCGCCTTCGGTGGGGCGGCGGCGGCCATGATGGCAGCCTCCCTCCCTTGGCGGCCCCAAGGCCTCAACCTCCTGGGGCGGGTGCAGGTGGCACAGCAGTGCCTGGCCTCCAAGTCCATCTACCAAATGGCTTTCGTGCAACCCTCCGCTCCTCTGACGCAAGCCATGGCCGCGGCTGTCAACCGCTTTGTGGCAGCCTCAGACCTGCCCCAGGAGCGCAGCCCCAACAGCAGCCGCCTCTACCCTAGCAAGGCCATCTGCGTGATGCCCCGGGGGGAGGGAGGGGTGGGGCTTCCCGACCTGGGGGTCACCAGCACCGCCATGCTGGCGAAGATGCTGGCCCAGCTCTGGTCGCCCCGGGTTCGTCCCTGGCAGCCTCTGACCCACAGCCTGCTGGCAGACCCCTCCCACGGCCTCAGCACGTGGGTCATCACCGACCCCACCGCCCCCCCCTCGCGAGGCATCAGCCCGCGGCTGCAAGCTCACGTGGCGGCCCTGGCTGAGCTTAAGCTGTTCCGTGCGGTGCCCCCCGCTAGCCAGTCCTTCTTCTCGGTGCTGGCAGAGCCGCTGTGGTACAACGCGCAAGTCCGCATGAACCCAGCAGCGAGGGAGGCAGCAGCTGAGCAGGGTTGGACCCACGTCCGCCACGTGAGGGAGGCCCTGCATAGCCCCCAGCTGGAGGGGGAGGCCCGATGGGCTGCCGACCTGGTCAGGGCTTGCCTCCCCGAGCCCTGGCAGGGCATGGTGGACCGCCTACAGCCTCCTCAGCCGGAGTGGGAGTGCCTGAGGGTTGGGCCAGGGGTGGGGTTTGTGATGCGGCGCACCCCGCTGCTCCAGCCCTCCCACTGGGTGGGCCCCAACGGCCGTCTCTACCCCCTAGACCCCACAGGTCAGGGGCCCCTAGGGGCTTTCTGGGCGGAGGGAGGGGCTGCCTGGGAGCCAGCTGCGGTGGCCCGACTCAACAAGCCCAGCTGCAGGCTGACTCCGGAGGAGCGAGCCACCCACCTCCGCCCTCTACCCGCCCAGCATCACGTGGCGCAGGAGCAGGCTCAAGGGCAGGAGCAAGGAGGAGCCAGGGCGGTTGGCAGGGGAGGGGGGCGGGCAAGGGGGCGGGGCGGGGGCAGGGGGCGAGGGCGTGGAGGAGGTGGAGGGCGTAGGGGAGCAGGGGGCGGGGCGGGAGGGCAGGCTGCCGACCCAGCTGACGAGGGGCCTGGCACCTGGCCTAAGGAGGAGTGGCTCTTGGGCCCCTGGGCTCACCTGCAGCTGGACCCTCAGGTGTGGGGCATGGGCTCCACCACCCTGCTGGACTTCTCTGTCAAGCATGCCAGGGTGCGCCTCCACCAGCTCCAGCGCGTCAGTGCCGACCCCCTCTACCCACCAGGTGGGGGCCTGTGGCCAGCGCTGTGGGGTGTGCGCCCCCCCCGGGCAGCGGGCGAACCGGAAGTGGCAGCGGTGGCTGATGGGGCCCTGAGGGAGCTGGAGCTCAAGTGGGAGGCCAGCGTGCAGCAGGTAGCAGGCCAGGGGGCAGCGGGGGAGCGGGAGCAGCAGGGCAGGGATGTGGAGGAGCGGCTCCCCGAGGAGGTTCAGGGCAGCCAACCGCCTCGCTGGCTTGACACCTCCGCCAGGGCGCACCAGCGACCCTCGCCGCAGATGAGGGCGGCCCAGCAGGCTGAACGGCAGCTGGAGGCCCAGCAGCGGCGTGGGGGCAGGCAGCCAGTTGCTCAGCCCGCCCCCCGGGCCGACACCGTGGACCAGCTGGCTGTGGGTGTCCAGGCGGGCCAGCCGTGTGCGAAGGTGTGGAAGGAGCTGCTAGACCCCACCCTCCGTCGAGAGCACGTCATCATGGCCTGGCGGGTGCTTCACGCCAGCCTCATGGTGGGGGCCTTGTGGGGCCACATCCTCAAGGGTACGGCTGCCCCGGGCTCTTCCGCCTGCCGCTTCTGCCAGCCGGGGCACTTGGAGACCCTCACCCACGCCTTCCTGACCTGCCCCGCCGTGGTCCCAGCCTGGGAGTGGGTGCTGGACGTGTACGGCCACCTCACAGGCACCCGCCCCCCCTCAGGCGACGCCATGCTGCTCCTCAGTGGGCGCCCCACCCGCGGCGAGCCCCCCCCCTTTCAGCCCTCTGACAGCCTGCTGTGGCTGCGGCTGCGCGTTGCCTACCTGGGCGCAGTGTGGCGCCTCCGCAGCTCAGGAGCCGCTACGGCCCTGCAGCCACAACAGGTGGCGAGGCGGGTCGTGGAGGAGGTCATCTCCACCCTCACCACGGCCGTCAAGCGGGACTGGCATCGGGTGGGGAGGGACATCCGCGTGGGCCTCTGCGGCGCTGTGCCCTCCACCTGGTTCAAGGGAAAGGACCCTGAGCTGGACGCTGCCCACTTCGACCAGCTGTGGCCCGAGGCGTCGGGGGGCTGGTTTGCCAAGCAGCCCAGGAGGGAGCGGAGGGGAGGGCAGGAGGGGGCAGAGGGGAGGGTTGGGGCAGGAGGAGTGGAGGAGGAGAGGGCAGCAGGGAGGCCTAGGCATGGGGAGGGCAGGGCGCAGGGGGGGGGAGAGCTAGTGGTTCGCCTCTCCTTGCAGTGGCCCGTCCCCTTCCCCGTCGAGCCAGCCTGAGCTTCAGGGTTGCTGGTGGGGGCTTAGGGCGTTCGGT
>JASKMD010000031.1:2380911-2530911 GCA_030144725.1 Haematococcus lacustris
TGCCACTGCCCTGCTGCCCCTGCCGCCCCTGCTGCTGCTGCTGCTGCTGCCCCTGCTGCTGCTGCTGCCCCTGTTGTTGCTGCCCCTGCTGCTGCTGCCCCTGCTGCTGCTGCTGCCCTTGCTGCTCCTGCCCCTGCTGCTGCCTGCTGCCTACCGCTGCCTACTGCTGCCTTATGCTGCCCCTGCTGCCCCTGTTGCTGCTGCCCCTGCTGCTGTTGCCCCTGCTACTGCTGCCCCTGCTGCTGCTGCCCCTGCTGCTGCTGCCCTTGCTGCTCCTGCCCCTGCTGCTGCCTGCTGCCTACCGCTGCCTACTGCTGCCTTATGCTGCCCCTGCTGCCCCTGTTGCTGCTGCCCCTGCTGCTGTTGCCCCTGCTACTGCTGCCCCTGCTGCTGCTGGTGATGATGCCGCTGCTGTTGCCCCTGCTGCTGCCACCGCCGCCGCTGTCCCTGCTGCCACTGATGCCGCTGCTGCTGCTGCCGCTGCTTCCACTGCTGCCCCTGCCGCTGCTGCCCCTGCTGCCCCTGCCCCTGCTGCCCCTGCCCCTGCTGCTCCTTCCCCTGCTGCTCCTTCCCCTGCTGCTGCCTACCGCTGCCTACTGCTGCCTTCTGCTGCCCCTGCTGCCCCTGTTGCTGCTGCCCCTGTTGCTGCTGCCCCTGCTACTGCTGCCCCTGCTGCTGTAGGTAATGATGCCGCTGCTGCCCCTGCTGCCCCTGCCGCTGCTGCCCCTGCTGCCCCTGCTGCCGCTGCCCCTGCCGCCCCTGCCCCTGCTGCCCCTGCTGCTCCTGCCCCTGCTGCTGCCTACCGCTGCCTACTGCTGCCTTCTGCTGCTGCTGCTGCCCCTGTTGCTGCTTCCCCTGCTGCTGCTGCCCCTGCTACTGCTGCCCCTGCTGCTGCTGCCCCTGCTGCTGCTGCCCTTGCTGCTCCTGCCCCTGCTGTTGCCTGCTGCCTACTGCTGCTGTTGCTGCTGCCCCTCCTGCTGCTGCCCCTGCTGCTGCTGCCCTTGCTGCTCCTGCCCCTGCTGTTGCTGCTGCCCCTGCTGCTGCTGCCCCTGCTGCTGCTGCCCCTGCTGCTGCTGCCCCTGCTGCTGCTGCCCCTGCTGCTGCTGCCCCTGCTGCTCGCCTGGCTGCTTTTCGGGGCTAGACGCCTGCCATTAGGTGCATTGGGAACGTAAGGCTCCCTCGCGCTGAAGCGGAGGCTGAGCATGTTTTACCGCATAGGCAGTGCGCAAAGTTAACGTGCACGCCACCCACGCCACGGCCAAGCGCCGCATCCGTGAGCTGCAGCCCAGTCCTGGCCGTAGACTGCGGCTGTCAATCTAAATTCATGGGCCAACCTGCGTGTTATCGCCAATCGAAAGTGAATCTCACTGCCCAGTGCAGAGCTGGGGCTGTCTTCTTGTATGGTAGGTAGCTCTGATTAGAGGAGGCTGTGCGCGTTTGCAGGCCATTCCGAGCACATTTTTCATCTTGACCCCCTATTTTTTTTTATGTACCGTACTCTCACTTTTGATTCGCGAGGCCCCGAATATTATAATTAAATACTCGTTCCCGACCCCCAAATAGTATTGTTTACTTTTTCCCGATGCGTAAGTTGTAGCAAAAGACAACTTTAACAATGTGGGTGTGCTTGGAAATATTTAAGACAGCCATTCCTTGCATACCAAGTAGAGCGCGACTGGTTAAACCAACTTCCTGATGTTTTGGGCCTTTAACGTGCTTGAACAAATCTTTAACCATCTTTAACCAGTCCAGCCTAACACCCTGACGACCCGGAGTGCAATTGGGGTTTGGCGATAGTAAGCCGACCAGTTGGTCACCCCCGATCTTACTGATCTTTATGAGTTTTACAGCGACTCTTGCGCAGAGCGGTGCAGCTCACCAGCGCGAGGCTAGCGGGCTGCTCGGGCTGATGTGCGTTCCGATGCACATGTTGAGACATGCACCGCAGTCTGGATCGGAGTGTAGCCATTAGCCATCGCGGTTGCTTCGCCTTCCATCACGGCTACGGAGTGCGACCTGGCGGTTGTGTTAAAGTCAGGCGACCCCAACTAACAAAAAATGGCTGGAAATGATAGGAAACCGACCCCTGGTAATCAAAAGGACGCCGCGTCTCAGCCGCGTGGTTTCTATTTATGATTCGCACATCCCTGGATAGAGGACTCTGTCAGCTATGCGGTGCAGCTTGTAACATTAAATATTGTGCAGTGTGCTGAGTGCTAAGGCGGCTCAAATCTTGACATTCAAATGCATGCCAGTTTTGCTCATGCGGGCCTCGCCGCGACCGACCGCCGCGACCGACGTGGCCCAGTAGCCTCTGCAAACAGTCAGGGACAGTCGCCGCAGTCAAAACAATGCACATGGCACGCAAAACCGATGTAACGACGCCCCTCCACCCATGCTCGGAAGTATACAACGTTGCTGCATTGCTTGACCGCTTCGTGAGTAGTACCTACTACCTGGCCACTCTGTAAGGCCACTCAAGGTGTGTAGGCCATTGCTACGTTACCTTGCTCGACTTGTTGGGTCCGGTCCCTCCCGCCCGCCCTCCGCTTGCGTGTCGAGCTGGTGTCCAGCTCCGCCCTGACCCCCTGCTGCTCAGCTGGAGGGGTGGGCAGCCCAGGGGCAGCACCAGCACCAGCTGCCTGCTGCTGCCAGGGGGGTGCAGCAGGAGGGGGGGCCAGGTCAGGGGCGGCACCAACACCAGCCGCCTGCTGCTGCCAGGGGGGTGCAGCAGGAGGGGGTAGCAGGTCAGGGGCGGCACCAGCACCAGCTGCCTGCTGCTGCCAGGGGGGTGCAGCCGAAGGGGGGGCAAGGTCAGGTGCGGCACCAGCACCAGCTGCCTGCTGCTGCCAGGGGGGTGCAGCAGAAGGGGGGGCAAGGTCAGGTGCGGCACCAGCATCAGCACCAGCACCTGCCTCCTGCTCATTCCCATGCAGGCCGGTCAATGTGTTGCGAATGTGGGCCATGACAAGACCCTTCAGCTTAGGGTTGGCGGGGCAGTGAGGGGCTTAGGGGGGGGTGGGAGGGGCTGGGAGGAGGTGGGAGGGGGTGGGTGGGGGGTGGGGAGGCTGGGAGGAGGTGGGAGGGGGTGGGTGGGGGGTGGGAGGGGCTGGGAAGGGATGGGAAGGGGTGGGAGGGGGTGGCGGGGCAGTGAAGGGGCTGGGAGGGGGTGGGAGGGGCTGGCAGGCTTCTGCGGGGGCTGGGAGGTGGTGGGGCTGCAAGGGGGTGCGAGGGGGCAGGGTCCAGGCGGTCGGAGTAGGCTAGTCAACTCTGCAAGGCAGAGTCGGGTCACGCCAAAGTCAATTACGGCGGGCCTGATTGATGGATTGCCGTGCTTTCTTTTCCAGCAGCTGTGTCGTTGAGTAATAAACAAAGTAATAACGAGACATTCTAATAACTCAGAGTGGTCAGCTCACAACATGCCGATTTGTTCAAGGGGGTCCCTTTTTCTGTGTAGCTGGCTAGAGAGACCTCTATCCAATCGCACCTCGTTGCAATGTCGCGTTATCACTAGCCCCACGACGGTCTTCCGACGCCGCCTGCACCAATGAAAGGCTCTTGGAGCAAGCCTGGCGGGCTGAATTTAGATTGTACTTCTGGCTCGATAGCACGCGCAGCTCCATCACTGATGCCGCTACATATCACTATAACAATCGATGGTGAGCAGCTGAGGTGTATCCGCGCTCGCTTGCGCCGGCATGGCCTCACTTGCAAGAGGTAACGCGCCGCTTGCCAGTAGATGCGCACTAATTCGCAGGTGCCAATGTGACAAACGCTAACAGAAATGGTGCAGTATTGAAAGAGTATTTGCCAATCAAGTCTCCCGGTAACATTTATCCTTGGGCGAGCCAAACTAGAAAAATTGGTTTGATTATTTTCCCTCTGGCTTGGATAAATTGGCAGCACCCCCAATTGGCAGCACCCTGGGTTCCGCCACCGAGTTCCACTTGCCATCATCGCATCGGCGTTGGCAGTGGCTTTGGCGACATCCCAAGCGACACCCCAAAAATGCGGCACCCCAAGCGATTGTACCCAAACAGCTTTTACAAACTGCCTTTGGCGTTGATGATGGCGTCGGGCAGCAAGCACTGTTACAATCTGCGCCGACGGTTGCACGCTGCGGGCGAGCAGTTGAAAACAGTAGCCTCCGGTTTTGAGGTAGTAGTCTTCAGCTCCACAGGCGCCTACCAGGCTGCCTGTCAGCTGACTATGAATGGCAGTAACCTCGCAGTTAATGTGCACAACTTTGCGGATTGAGCAGCGAGGAGTCAGCTGCTGTGCGGTAGGTGAAGCGTGTCGTCAGCAGCCAGGAGGTGCAGCCAGGTGCCAGCAACCATAGTGGGGCGGGAGAACGCAAGCAACCAAGAGCCAAGGTGAGTGCAAATGAGTGGCCCCTAGTGCACAACCTAATTGCAAGGATGCCACCTGTTTGTGACAGGTCTGACAGGTGCCACAACGACATCCAGGATCAGCCAAGAGCAGCCAGGAGCAGCCAGGAGCAGCCGCTAGGAGCAGCAAGGAGCAGCCTGAAGCAACAGCCAAGAGCCTCTAGGAGCAGCAGCCAGGAGAAGCAGCCGGGAGGAGCAGCTAGGAGCAGCAGCTCGGAGGCGCTTGGAGCGGCAGCCCAGCCCAACTCCATGACATGCCCATGACATGTTATTTGTCCAGGTCCATTACATGTTGTTTGCGTGCAGACGCAACATGGTGTGACTCCAGGCAGCAGGTGTGTGTCGCTAGCATGACATGTGTAGCATACTTGGTGATTGCAGGAACAGCGGCAGCGGCGTAGAGCAGCAGCCAACATTGATGTTGTGTTGTGTTGTTATGCTGATGTGATGTGTTGTCACCTTGTTGGTGTAGTAGGTGAAGCATTCAATTTATCATCAGCGCCAAGGTTAAGAAGTACTCAGTGACAGTGATACTGACATTGCTGGCCCTAACTGACAACACAATGTCGACCCTCCTGCATTGGGGAGCCATCTGCTTGTGTGCAGGTGTTGGGACCACCGCCAAGGCAGCTTGGACAGGCATTGTTGCAGCTGCCAGAATCGTTGCTGGTGGAGCTACTAGAACCGCTGCCAGGTCACGCTGTGGCTAATAGCCTGTATGGCCTGGCCCCCCTTGGCTACCTGGACATCTCAGTGCGCAGCCTGGCAGCAAGGGTGGCCAAAGCAGACCTGCCCTGTCCATTCACCAGGCAGTGTCATCAGGTCACAGCAGCTGTCCAAGCGACTGCAAAGAGCAAAGAAAAGCAATAGCTGGTGAATACGCTGGTGAATACGCAGCTGCTGGTCATGCAGGCAGCACTCAGCCAAGCTGTGCTCAGCTGCCTGGTGCAGGGGCTAGCGCTGACCCAGGGCAGATCAGTAGAGGAGAGCTCCAACTTCTTGCCTGATGGCAGCATGTCACGGGTGGTGGCTCATGTCAAGCTTCAGCAGCTGACCCACTTTAACGCCTTTTGAACAAAGCAGTCTTTGACCAGCTGGCCAGTGACAGTGAGCGGGCAGCCTTCATGCGTGAGCAGGTGCGTGCCAGCCTGCCTGAGGCTGAGGCGTGGCGGCAGCTGCTGCAGGCAGAGGGGCGACACTGTGCAGGCCAGGTGGAGGCGCCAGTTGCAGCCACACCTGCAGCTCAGCAGCAGTGAGCGTGTCAGCGTGTCAGCTGGGCAGTCAGCGTGGCAGCTGGGCAGAGGGCAAGGCAGCAGGGCGCACTCCCTCTGCAAGCTGCCCAGGCCAATAGTCTCGGCGCGCTCCCATCACAGCGGGCATGCCAGGCACCAGGGTGGCTGCCCCGCCCATTGCGGTCAAGGGTGTTCGTCATGGGTAGATAGTGCAGTGGGTGTAGGTGGTAGGGCCAGCTGCAGGGATGGGCCCTGGTGCAGCTGCGTGGATGGGCCCTAGTGCAGCTCTGATTGGAAAGTCAAGGGCTTGGACGAGATGCAAGCCCGTGTGGAGGTGGTGCTGGGCGACAACAAGAAGCACCTCGTTTTCCTTGTGTACAAGCATGTCCACGATCGCTTGACCGTCAAGCAACAGCTCACGTGGTACCAGCGCCGTGGGACACGTAAAAACAATTGCTTTATGAATGTCTTGAGCTTCCTTGCTGTGCAGCACCCACAGATGATGTTGAGACGTTGGGCTGTTTGGCAGCTTACTAAATGACATTGGAAAGGATTGGCGTGATGTGTGTAATGTACTTGCCATGCATTATAACTCCGGCTCCTGTGTAAGATCATGTTGAGTATGCATCATCATGTTGGGGCAAGCGTACGACACACAGCCTGAAGCCTTGAAGTCTTATTTAACCTTGTCTTCTAATGGACGCAGGGAGGGTGAGGGTGTTAGGCTGGGGGTAGTGGTAGGGTATGTTGTCTTGTGTGTAGCTGCTCCACCTATTGACCGTTCAGCCTCGTTATAGTTGCAACCATTTAATACAGGGTTGGCCGTTTCATGGTAGCAATTGCCATTACAACAGAACGGTACAAGTGTTGGTTATCCATACAAGTGGGTCGTCCCTACGCCAGCTGGTCAATAGCTTGCCATGGCTCCCTGAGCCATGTGCGTCAGCAGCTTGCATTGTTGATTCCTCCCACTCCCTTTCATAGTTGCTTCGAATGATGGCGCAATTGTTCACTCGGTAGAGCTTACATCGCAGCAGGTTGTTACACCTCTTGCATCTCAATCAATCTAAAGCAGGTTGTTACACCTCTTGCATCTCAATCAATCCTTAGCAGGTTGTTACATCTCTTGCATCTCAATCAATATAAAGCAGGTTGTAAAGAACTTTGTGAACTTCCACTGCCACTGCTCAGCCTCATGCAACATGGCCTTCTACTGCTCGAAATGTTGCATGACATATAGAGATTGGCCAGGGTTCATCATAGGCTTCATAGCTGAAGTCTCGTCAACAACGGAGTGCACATCATACTGCTCACCACACTGCACCACGCTGCAGGCCTCCTCACACACACTAATCATGAGCCGCAGCCTGAACAGCAACCACACGACACCATACCACACCACCAAAACTAATAAGCCATAAGTGGGCTGGGTTGGCTGCTGCTACTAGCGCCCGCTCCAGGTTGCCCGTTGGGGAGGGGGGGGTACTTGAGGCGGGGCGGGGGAGGGGGGCGAACTTGGAGGTGGTGGGACAGGAGAGGGAAGGGGCAGGAGTGTGATGTTGGACCTGCAACAAACTTACAGTTGCCGTGTACTTATAGTTGCTGCCCCATGGCACCAACCTGCTGGCTGTTTAAGCCATGCTTCACTTACGGCTTTATTGCCTTATGGCAGCTGACTGGGATGAGGGATGTGAGATGATGCAAGGTACGGGTGGGGAGGGGAGATGAGTAGAGGGTGCCGCTCCTAACTGTCGCTCCTGGCTGCCGCTCCTGGCTGCCGCTCCTGGTTGCCCGCTCTAGGCTGCCCGCTCCAGGCTGCCCACTCCAGGCTGCTACGGCAAGGGCTGTTGGGTAGGGTAGGGAGGGGCTACAGGGTGTCGTGGGGTGGGGGGAGGGTAGGTGGGGTGGAAGGGGGAGGGAAGGGGGAAGGGGGCGAGGGGCAGCAGTGTGACCATAAGACCTACAGCAAACAAGGGGCATCCTTGCAATCAGGCTAGGCATTGGTGACCATTGGTGGCATTGGTGCAGGGGCCGACCACTTACAGTTTCGCTCCATCTTATGCTACACCTGTCATGCTCCAGCTGTCTCCAACTGCAAGCAAACATCAGCCAACTGCAAGCCGACATCAGCGCCTCCTAGCTGCTGCTCCTGCTCCTACTTCCCTTGGCTGCTATGCAGTGGTAGGTGGTGGTGTCTGTGGGGAGGGGAGGGGAGGGGAGGGGAGGGGAGGGGAGGGGAGGGGAGGGGAGGGGAGGGGAGGGGAGGGGAGGGGAGGGGAGGGGAGGGGAGGGGAGGGGAGGGGAGGGGAGGGGAGGGGAGGGGAGGGGAGGGGAGGGGAGGGGAGGGGAGGGGAGGGGAGGGGAGGGGAGGGGAGGGGAGGGGAGGGGAGGGGAAAAGGGTTGAGCTGGGTTGGGCTGGGCTAGGTTGGATAGGGCTGGGTTGGGCTGGGCTGGGTTGGGCTGGGTGCTTCACCTACCACAACAAGGTGACAGCACATCAGCATAACAACACAACACAACATCAATGTTGGCTGCTGCTCTACGCCGCTGCCGCTGTTCCTGCAATCACCAAGTATGCTACACATGTCATGCTAGAGACACACACCTGCTGCCTGGAGTCACACCATGCTGCATCTGCACGCAAACAACATGTAATGGACCTGGACAAATAACATGTCATGGGCATGTCATGGAGTTGGGCTGGGCTGCCGCTCCAAGCGCCTCCGAGCTGCTGCTCCTAGCTGCTCCTCCCGGCTGCTTCTCCTGGCTGCTGCTCCTAGAGGCTCTTGGCTGTTGCTTCAGGCTGCTCCTTGCTGCTCCTAGCGGCTGCTCCTGGCTGCTCCTGGCTGCTCTTGGCTGATCCTGGATGTCGTTGTGGCACCTGTCAGACCTGTCACAAACAGGTGGCATCCTTGCAATTAGGTTGTGCACTAGGGGCCACTCATTTGCACTCACCTTGGCTCTTGGTTGCTTGCGTTCTCCCGCCCCACTATGGTTGCTGGCACCTGGCTGCACCTCCTGGCTGCTGACGACACGCTTCACCTACCGCACAGCAGCTGACTCCTCGCTGCTCAATCCGCAAAGTTGTGCACATTAACTGCGAGGTTACTGCCATTCATAGTCAGCTGACAGGCAGCCTGGTAGGCGCCTGTGGAGCTGAAGACTACTACCTCAAAACCGGAGGCTACTGTTTTCAACTGCTCGCCCGCAGCGTGCAACCGTCGGCGCAGATTGTAACAGTGCTTGCTGCCCGACGCCATCATCAACGCCAAAGGCAGTTTGGGTACAATCGTTTGGGGTGCCGCATTTTTGGGGTGTCGCTTGGGATGTCGCCAAAGCCACTGCCAACGCCGATGCGATGATGGCAAGTGGAACTCGGTGGCGGAACCCAGGGTGCTGCCAATTGGGGGTGCTGCCAATTTATCCAAGCCAGAGGGAAAATATTCAAACCAATTTTTCTAGTTTGGCTCGCCCAAGGATAAATGTTACCGGGAGACCTGATTGTATTTGCATGAAGATTACCAACCCCATGTTGGGACATCCTGAGTTTAAGATTGGGTAGAACGGGCGCTCGGACCAGGCTCGGGCGGAGTGAGGAAAAGTGAGATGGTCTGGGCCGGACCCAGGTCTGAGCAGGATCCTAGTGGGCGCGGCCAAGCACGCCCGCTGCTAGCCCAGCCACTGCTGGGGTCAGCCCAATATTTTCCCCAGGGGTGTGGGGGAGTAGGGAGGCTGCTGGGTGTGGGGGAGTAGGGAGGTGGGAGCCTGCAGCTGCCCTGTCAGCCTGCCAGCTGCTGCCAGGGGTGTGGGGGAGGTGGGAGGCTGCAGCTGCCCTGTCAGCCTGCCAGCTGCTGCCAGGGGTGTGGGGGAGGTGGGAGCCTGCAGCTGCCCTGCCCCACTGCCAGCTGCTGCCAGGGGTGTGGGGGAGGTGGGAGCCTGCAGCTGCCCTGCCCCACTGCTGCCAGGGGTGTGGGGGAGTAGGGACTTAAACTTTTTCCCTTGGTGAAAGATGGTTAAAGATGGTTTAACATTCCGGGTCACGCTCTAATACCAAGTCAATCCTCCATGGTTAACACATTTTGTGTACATGTCACTATGTCAAGCCAAGTCCAAGCCAAGTCAAAGCCAAGTCACTGCCTCTGGGCAAGGGCACTGTAAATGTGCACCAGGTCACCCTCTAGACTTTGCACTAGATAGGGCACTGAACCTCCCCCATGAAATCATGGTGCTCCTGTGGTTGCTTGCAGTGTCGGCATATCTCTGCATCCTCCTCTGAACACTCAAATCTGCGCGCCCGAGCAGTCACCCATGCCGCAGCCTTCGCCAGTGGCTGACTTGGTGCGGCCAGCCTCCCGAGCTGCTGCCCCAGCTTGCCCAGTCACCCTTGCAGCTGACCTGGTGCAGCCAGCCACCCCAGCTGCTGCCCCAGCCTGGCCAACCATCCCAACAGCTGATTTCGTGGGGCCACCCGCTGACTTGCCTACTACCCACCCCTTTGATGGAGCATTTCATCGTGTTGGTCAACCTGGCGTAGCAAATTTTCGGCTGCGTCGTCGGCACTGATGCCACGGACCACAAAGAGGTCCATCGCAACACCATTTACGCAGGTCAAATAATTGTTTGACCACTTCGCGATTCAGAAAAAAACCACATTGTTTACTCGTTCGCGATTTCGCGAGGGCAAAAAAACGATTCGCGGACGCGAATCAAAAGGGAGAGTACGGTAGATACTGCAATTTTCACAAGCCTGCTCCAACACCCATGCATCAAGTTCGTGGACCGCGACCTGAACGCGGTGACCACTTTGGCAACACCAGCCCAGCCTAGACGGTCAACTTGCACAGTGGACTGCCTCGAGCAAACACCTTCCCGCTACGCCCCCTCCACGTCACTGAGCACTGCGAACTGTGCCGCTGCACTTGAGGGTCGCCCCTTCCCGACCTTGCCAATTGGGGCAGGGAGCACGTGCGCGTCGCCGACATGGAGAACACTGCTGCGCGGAAGGAGCAGAGGCAGGGGGAGGAACACGCCGTGGCAGGAGCCGGACATTTGGTGTGGGGGGGGAATCAGACGGCGACAGCGGCGGTGGTAAGCATCGGCACAGGGACACCTTGCTATTACTGTAGTGCCCTACAGTTAGGTGGCCCACCGCCACCAGCCTTGCAAGCTGTGCCGCCATCCGGGTCAGCCGAAGCTGCCAAACCGTGGCCGGCCGGACGGACATGGAGTGCGGCAATGCAGCAATGCAGCAGGTCGGCATGTCTACAGGTTGACAGGTCTCGTGTGCCTATAGGCCTGTACGGATCAGTCACAAGGCCTAGGTTGCACATGGCGGTTGATAGCCGACGAGCGGTCCGGCATCGCGCGAACATTTGAAGGCAACGCCCGACCCCACGGCTAAGGGGCATGCGTCCCGTTCTCTACCTAAGGTTGGGCTCTGTCGCAGGCCGCAGTCTCCCGCACAACAGCATGTTCAGTTTGAATCCCTGGACTCGCGAACTGCAGTAACCTGCCTTACGGTGCGGCAGAGTCGCATATTGAAGACTGGATTGCGACACATGCAAAGGTCGAGGTGGTGGGTGATGCACTGTCTACCATCTCAGCCCCCTTGTCCCTCACTAGGGCCTCCATTTGAGCCGGATCAGTAGTACCCACTAGCAGCTACTAGCAGCCACTAGCAGCCACTAACTGACCCGACTCAATCAGTGTTATTGGGCTGTGTGGAGTAAACCCAGTGCACATGGCACATGAGCCCGCCTACCACCTACACTATTGCCTGACCCGAGGGCTATGATGTAGAGTTGGCATGACCTGCATGCACTAATTGTAAGCTACCATCTCAGCCTATGTGCAAGACGCCTTGGCTCGTGTGTGCATCCCTGTGCAGCACAGCGTTGAGCTCCTCAAGCGTGGCCAGAAAGGTGAGGACAGGTTGTGCTGAAGCTGTATTGCTGGCTTTGCAGGCTCTTTTGACCGAGCACCCGAGGCCCAAGCCCAGCAGCCTGTAGCACAGTAGCATGTGTGCACTAGGCAATGCTTAAGCTGTTGCTTACATCAGAGCATGTGTTTCATGCTAACATAGATCGCCCAACCCTCGCAAGGGGGTGGGGGTAGGAGATTTGGTATTGGTACCGGTTGTTTGTCTCAAACACACAGTTCGGATTACAGATAACACAGCTCCTACCTATTTATAGGGAATTATGTGCTGTCTTGCCCTAGCTCAGCTTGCCTATCCGCATCTTCTATATCATCTATAGAATTGTGTGCTGTCATCAGCACTCGCATCAGGTGCCTGTACCTGTGCTTGTGCTTGCTGCCAGGATCATTGAGAACATGCGGCTTGGGCACGGTGGTGTTGAAGGAAGGAGCAGACGCCGCAGCCCTCATGCAGCTCCTAGATGGGAAGGACATCATGGGCAGGTGGGTAAGCCAGGCTCATAACAGGGGTGTAATCTGTCTCCATGCTGCTGCCCACCCTCCTGCTGCTGCTGTTGCCACCCCCTCCAACTGCTCCTCCTGCCACTCCCTCTTATTGCTGTTATAACTCCCTCTTGCTGCGGCTGCTGCTGTCGCCACCCCCTCCTGCTGCTGCTGTTGCCACCCCCTCTTGCTGCAGCTGTTGCCACCCCCTCCTGCTGCAGCTGCTGCTGTTGCCACCCCCTCCTGCTACAGCTGTTGCCACCCCCTCCTGCTGCAGCTGTTGCCACGCCCTCCTGCTGCAGCTGTTGCCACCCCCTCCTGCTGCAGCTGCTGCTGTTGCCACCCCCTCCTGCTGCGGCTGTTGCCACCCCCTCCTGCTGCAGCTGCTGCTGTTGCCACCCCCTCCTGCTGCGGCTGTTGCCACCCCCTCCTGCTGCAGCTGCTGCTGTTGCCACCCCCTCCTGCTGCGGCTGTTGCCACCCCCTCCTGCTGCAGCTGCTGCTGTTGCCACCCCCTCCTGCTGCGGCTGTTGCCACCCCCCTGCTGCTTTTAAGGGTCTCCTGCACCCGGAGCCTGCCTGCTGCTGCCAGCTTCCCTCATGCCGCAAAGCCCTCCAGGCTCAGCCCGTATGCAGCCAGTCCTCTGCGTACATCATGGCAGAGACCAGGGCACCAAAGTGCATGCACGTTGTGATATGTGACATGTTCGATGACAAAGGCCGTGAGGGTGCAGGTGGGGCTGCCAGCCCTCACCGCCTGCCCCGCCCTACGCATGTGCATGCTCCTGCCCTAGCCAAGGGCCACACTGCGAGACCAGCTACAACTGCCCAGTTTCATGGACGGATGTGCTGGGTGTGCCTGCCCTCCACCCCTTCTGCCCTCCTGCCCTCCACCCCTCTCGCCCTCCTGCCTCAGCCCGGCTCAGCTCCGCTTGTGCAACTGCGGCAGGGCGGTGATTGTGAGAAGGGACAAGTTTGTGGAGGACCAGGCGTCCTACACACACCCTACCGCGGTCGAGACCAACTGACAGCAATGGTGTGCTAGGACGGGTCGTGGAACAGCGTCGTGACAGGGAGGGAGGGGGGGTGTTGCGGTTGAGCCGATGTGCCTGTCAGCA
The DNA here is from genome assembly GCA_030144725.1 of Haematococcus lacustris. Taxonomy (NCBI): domain Eukaryota; kingdom Viridiplantae; phylum Chlorophyta; class Chlorophyceae; order Chlamydomonadales; family Haematococcaceae; genus Haematococcus; species Haematococcus lacustris. Next base: position 2,394,068 of record JASKMD010000031.1, read on the forward strand.
GCTATGGGTGGTGTTAGCATACATGTTTTAGACATGAACCGCTGGACAAGTGTTCTAGAAATGACATGGGGACGGCGGCCAAGCAGCCGGTCTAGCGGTGTACACCGCCGCCATCATCAACCAGCGGTGCCTAGTGTGGCACGGTGCGCTGGCGTGTCGATGAGCCTTACATGGGCACAGGGCAGAAGCTGGCACAAGCAGGGAGCGTCTCATCTACGTAGTTATATCATCCTCTTACCTACCACCTCGGACCATATTGTTCTGAAGCGTTCAACCACTTACAGTGCATGGACCCCTGCGCATGATATACCGCATGCAAGCTGCTTTGAAGCCTACACATGCAAGGCGCCGGCTTCGCCTTAACGACACCGCACACTTTTGACATGCCTGAGCGCCTCACAAAGCCGCGTCATACTGTCTAAGCCGGACACAGCTTCCATCCGATTCGTAAAACTCTTACTCACATGCTGGACAGGCCCATGACGATGAAGTACAATTCCACGAGGCCAACACATGCCACGCCTTCAGGCTCACAACTACCGCCGCGTTGGGCTCAGCAGGGACACGAGCAGGCAGCAGCAGGGCACTGGAAATGCCACTCGAAAGAGCACCTCACTCCGGTCAGAGCAGGAATTGTCCACATGTTCACATGTTCAAGCAGCATCAAAGAATTCCTCAGCAGACTGGGCTGGACTGTGGTGCTGCTCCCCCCGGCGCCGCACCCCCTGTTCAGCCCTATCCAAGCCTGCCTCAGGCCAAACTGACAGTGCAGCGGAACCATTGACATCGGCGCATGCATCATATCAACCGCTGGTGCCGCTGTAAAGAAGGAACGGCCCAAAACACCCACACAGATCAGTTCAGCCCAAAGGGCATTGTCACATGGCTGGAGCTGACTGCCTGACAGCTACAGGGAGTGTACAGCATCGCCCTCAACACCTGACCTTGTGATACAGCTAGCTACTAGTACACACTAGGGGCAGGCCCCCTGGTCGCAACCTGGCCACCTAGGCAGCACCTGGTGCTGGGCCCTGACTCGATTGAGCATCCGGTGCAGGCCGCTGGGGCCCCTGGCCCCCTGGTCGGCACCTGGTGCTGCACCCTGGACACCACTGCCACAGCCCCTTGAGCCCTGGACCCTGCGCCCTGGCCCCCCTGGTGCAGGCCCCTGTCTGGGCCTGGCGTTGCTGCTCCTCCAGTCGCACTGGGGCTGCGCAGGAGCAGCTGCTGGACTGGCATGGCTTATGCACCACATGCCGATGGCAATCACACTCTGGACGAAGAAACAAGTGGGTACAACATCATGGCCTGTTCACACATGACAGGCGGCTCACTCCACCCTCCCTGCCTGACTGTACAGCTCCCACCTCCACCCTGCCTGACTGTACAGTTCCCACCTCCACCCTGCCTAACTGTACAGCTCCCAAACACAGCCCTTATCTACTCGAGGCAGCATGGTGTGGGCCCATTGACACATGCAGCCCCATGCACATGTGGCACTGCAGCATGCAGCCATGCACAGTGCGAGCAGGCAGGTGGCTAGCGGACGGCGATGAGGGGGACCAGGAAGTGATACAGGGCCACGACGCGCCGACAACCTGGCTGTGGAGATAGCCTGCCAGCATGGCACTGGCGACCCAGTCCACCCCACCCTTTCCTTTCTAAGCTGGTCCTAGAGCAGGCAGTTAGGGGTGGTGGGAGGTGATAGGGGGGCCTCTTTTGTGAACATGTTGACCCAGATAGCACAGGTAGAGGCAGGAGGGCACAGGCTGTGTCCTGATCCATATCCCCTTTTGCCAGCCCTCTTGATCATGTGCGGGTGCTGCGGTGGGCCGGCTCCTGCGCAGGCAGCAGGCAGCACTGGGCTCACCGAGCACCACAGCCCACACCCTTGCCCATGGTAAGCACCACCTGCTCAGCAGCCTCCCTACCTGCATTGCTGTCTGCCTGCCTCTGCCGCTATGGCCGGCCTGCCTTCCTCATCCCACCCAACCACCCCGCAGCAGGTCGTCTTCCCCTCCCCTCCCAGCCAAACAATGAGACCCAGGTTTCCAGCAGTTGCGGTGCCACCCCACCACCCCACTACCCTCCATGCAACCCCTTCTAGTCCCTTTTGCCCACCACTGCCCTTGCTCCCTTCCCCCCTCCACTCTCCTGCCCCTCCAGCCCCTCCCCCTCAGGCTCACCCGCTGAGGCGGCAGGCGGCGGCCCCCCTCCTGCCAGGCGGCCCCCCTCCGCCTTGCCTTGTGCCGCTGTGCCTGGCCGCCTCGGCTGCAATGGCTGCTGCCAGCCTGGCCTACCAGCAGCGCTGGGCCCAGGGACAGTGCCAGCGTGGCTGCCGTCATCACTGCCAGCGCTGCGGCAGTCTCAACAGCGCCATTGCCGCTGGCACTGCTATGATTTGCTGCTTCCATGGGGGTGCAGTTGACCGAGCAGCATGGGGTGGGCTGAGGTGGGCAGCGGCTGCTGTCACCCGCCCCAGTTTCAGTGAGACAAGGGGACAGCACAGCCGTCATGCCCCTGCCCCCAGCTGTGTCTCCTCCACCCTGCCCTCGACCCAGGCCTAGTTCAGCACAGGCAGTGCTCCCACCCGCCTGGCTTGGCTTGGCATCAGCCCTGGGGCGCCTGGCTGCCAGCTCTGCCAGGCACAGGTGCAAGCCACGGGCTGCGGCGCGCACCAGCGGGGCCAGGCTGCTGGCGGCTGCGTGGCCCAGGCGCTGCACGCCCTGCACGGCCAGGCCCCAGGTCCACAGCCAGCCGCGCCACAGGCCCAGCAGGCGGCAGGGGCGGCTCAGCTGCAGGCACACCCGAGTGAGCAGTGTGACACACAAATGTCAAGAGCGGGCACCAGGGCAATGCTGACCAGCCTCCCCCTATGGCTTTGATGTAGATGGGAGTGGCAGCGGTGGCAGTCATTGGCATCATCCACACACCAGCACGAGCAACACACAGCATACTCCCACAGTGCAAGCTACAGTGCCAGCAGGTGGCTGCCCTTTCCATGCTCCTTGTGCAGCTTGGCACGAGCCCATGCCTTCAGCAAGATGCTCCCAGGTGCTGCCCCTCGTGGCTGTGGCCCAGCTACTGTGGCAGTGGCGGCACAGTAGCCGATGAGCACACCCAGGCTGGGTGCAGCCAGCCTGCCCACCAGCTCACCTGCGCACCCGGCAGCCCAGGGCCCGGGAGCCCCACACACAGGCCCCGCCGCTGCCCACCCCAGCCTGCCGCCTCTGCCCTGCAGCCTCTGACACCTGGCAGGTGCTGGTGGTGTGCAGCCCGCCAGGGCTCCAGCAAGGTGGGGGGCCAGGGGCTGGCCCGGGGGTCAGCAAAGCCCTCTAGAGCCCCCTCCTGGGAGCGCTGCTGCAGGTGCGTCAGGCACTCCTGGTCGGCTGCGTACTGTGCAGCCACTGCGCTGCTGGCGCTGCTGGCCGGGGCGGGGCGGGGGGGCTGCGGCACAGAGAACCAGGGGCCAGGGCAGGGGCGGGGCGCCTGGGGTGAGGTTGATGCAGGAGCAGGGTCGGGATGGCCCAGGGGCAGGGCTGGAATGGGCCAGAGCCAGGGGCAGGGCTGGAATGGGCCAGGGGCAAAGGAAAGTGGAGGTATGGGATGGTATGCACACGTGTGTATGGATGCAAGCGCGCATGTGTGAGCGGATGCATGCACATAAGTATGCAGCGCACATGCATATGAAGTTGAGGATGGCATGGAATGGTGGGATGCACAGGCACCAAGGCATGAAGGCAGCCAGATGCGATGCCACCAGCCTGATCGCTTACCCAGCAGGCAGGGCCCAGGGTCCTTGTGCAGGAGGGCAGGTTCAGAGCCAGAGCCGCGTCTGGGTGCTGAGTCGCGGCTGAACCTGACCCACTAAGCGGCAGCGTCCGGCACAATACAGTATTGGCAAGGCATTCGCTCTGCAGGCGTGAGGCATCAAGTGGGTGAGGGGAGTGAGGTCAGGACCAGGCAGTCACATAGCATTGGTGCTGGTGCTGCTGCTTTTCAAACATGTGGCCAACGATGATGTAATGCTCAGTGGGTAGGGTTGACAGGTGCTGTGGATGAGCGTATGAGGCTCAAAGCATATGGATAATTCGCATTTGGTTTGAATATTCAAGTCCTCACCTCAGATGCCACAGAAGCACTGGAGCTTGCAGGGCTGCCTGGTGCACTGCCTGCAGGAGAGCCTGGGGCGCCTTTCTCACGGCTGCATAGACAGCATAGCGAGCAACAGTGAGGACACGAGCACCGAGCACGACTTGCACGTCGATGGGTGCTGGGTGAAGATCTGATGAAGCAAGAGTACACGCAACATGGGCTTTAGGCTATACCAAGTGGGTGAGTTGGCAGCAGCCGCGTCAGCGCCCTTGGCCTGCGCTGTCCCAAACCCTAATACAGCCAAGGTTTTCGCCGAAGCAGTACCTCATAGTCACATCCAGGCTAAGCTCGCGAGGCCGCACCCAGCCTTCCGCCTCAAGTACGCACCATGACCGTTCCATTGCAGCCCTTGCTATACGTGGGTTCGCTACGTGCAAGCAAGCGGCTAGAGTTGCGGGCAGGCAGTGGAGTTTTGAATATACAAACTGTGTGACACACCCGGGGGTTGTTTCGGCCATTGACCGGTAATCACCGTAAGTCTGGTTTGGCTGCTTGGTCTAACTCAGGATGTCCCAACATGGGATTGGTAATCTTCATGCAAGTACTCGCACCAGAGTGCACCGATTCCGGTAGCGTTTGTTGCATTGGCACCTGCGAATTACTCCGCATCTACTGGCAAGCGGCGCGTTAATCCTTGCATCAGAGTCCGTGCCGGCGCAAGCGAGCACGGACACACCTCAGCTGCTCACTATTGATTGTTCTAGTGGTGAGTAGTGGCACCAATGAGCGAACTCCGCCTGGCATCCAGCCGGAAGTACAATCACAGCACAGCCCGCCAGGCTCGCTCCGCGAGCCTTTTGTTGGTGCAGGCGGTGTTGGAGGGCCATCGTGGGGCTAGTAATGACTCGACATTGCAGCGAGGTGCCAATGGATAGAGGTTTCTCTAGCCAGCCACACAGAAAAAGGGACCCCCTTGCACAAATCGGCATGTTGTGAGCTGACCACTCTGAGTTATTAGAATTTCGAGTCATTACTCTGTTCGTAACTCTACGACACAGCTGCTGGAATCGAAAGCACGGCAATCCATTAACCAGGGCCGCCTCCTCACCCTTTGGCGTGACCCGACTCTGCCTTGCAGAATTGACTAGCCTACTCCGACCGCCTGGACCCTGCCCCCTCGCACCCCCTTGCAGCCCCACCACCTCCCAGCCCCCGCAGAAGCCTCCCACCCCCTCCCACCCCCTCACTGCCCCCTCACTGCCCCGCCGATCCTTCCCACCCCCTCCCACCCCTTCCCACCCCTTCCCAGCCCCTCCCACCCCCGCCACCCCCTCCCACCCCCTCCCACCCATGCCCACCCCTTCCCACCCCCTCCCAGCCCCTCTCAATGTCGCCCCCTGGCCCTAGCAAGTCATTGCAAGACGCAAACCCATGAGTCCCAGCCGGCAGCGTGCTCATCTTGCAGCACTTGTAAAGTCACCAAGGGCTGCTCATCTGCACAGTCCTAATGGCCTCAAAGCTACAGCAAGGAGGGCTAACGACATTGCCCAGGAGGTGCAGGCAGAGAATGAGCTGCTGATGACCGAGGCTCAGTTGCTACATGCTATTGAGGAGGTCCTTGCTGCCAAAATGCACGACCTTGAGGAGAAGCACCAGCACCTACAGGCAGCACACAGGCAGCTGAGACTGGATAACGAGTCTCTTGAGGCAGTCATGGAGCAGTGCAACCTGGCTGTTACAATTGCAAGGCGTGATGTGCACCGCCTAGAGGCCCAGCTGTGCAAGTTTCAGCGCCGCCCCCTACTAACCCGCAAGCAGAGGCAGCAACTGCAGATCTTGAAGCAGACAGGTGTTTCCATTGAGGTCCTGCGCCGGTGGGCTGACAGCAACTGCAGCCGGCTTGACACCCATGGCAGACCTGGTGGCACAACAGTGCAGCCCACACCGAGGCCAAGCCCACCTGAGCCCACACCGGGGCCGAGCCCACCTGAGCCCTGTGACCCCTTCATCCCCACCCAAGAGGCCTCACCTGGACAGCCAGCAGCAAGGACAGCAGCATACACAACTCAACAATACCTCAGCACAGCCAGGTTGATGTTGAAGACACAAGTCAGCCGTCGCCGGCTTTCCACATGCCGGCGGCTGTTCATCACAGAGCAGTGTGTGGTGGCCAACACTCACCGGCCTGGCGAGCGCACATCTGTGAGCCGGCAACTGCGTGTGGTCTACAAGTACCTGCGGCAAAGGACCCTAGGTAAGGGCTGGGTTGGGCTCAGTTGCTACATGCTATTGAGGATGCCATTGGCGGCGTGGATGTGCTTGACTTTGCACAGCGGCTGCCAGAGCTACGCAAGGAAGTGCGGCGTGAGGAGGCAGCAGCAGCTATGGCCCGACGGATAGCAAAGGCGGAGATGAAAGCAGCAGCAGCAACTCATAGAGTGGGACAGGTGGTGGTTGATGTGGGGGACCATGAGGGGCAGCATAGACTGTCAGCAGCATATGCTCTGACCTATGATGGGCGCGATTACAGCCACACCACTGTCGAGGAGGCTGAGAAGCTATCTGTTAGGGAGCTGCAAGCTTACCTTCGCTTCCACCAGCAGGAGCTTATGAAGGGGTGGCTGAAGCCCAAGCTGAAGGGTCTTGTCATGGCCCATATCTGCAACACAGTAGCCGCCTTGCATGGCGATGAGCTGGGGGTAGCAGCAGGTGCCGGTGCTGGTGCCGCCCCTGACCTGCCCCCCCCTCTTGCTGCACCCCCTGGGCAGCAGCAGGCAGCTGGTGCTGGTGCCGCCCCTGACCTGCCCCCCCCTCCTGCTGCACCCCCCTGGCAGCAGCAGGCAGCTGGTGCTGGTGCCGCCCCTGACCTGCCCCCCACTCCTGCTGCACCCCCTGGGCAGCAGCAGGCAGCTGGTGCTGGTGCCGCCCCTGACCTGCCCCCCCCTCCTGCTGCACCCCCCTGGCAGCAGCAGGCAGCTGGTGCTGGTGCCGCCCCTGACCTGCCCCCCACTCCTGCTGCACCCCCTGGGCAGCAGCAGGCAGCTGGTGCTGGTGCCGCCCCTGACCTGCCCCCCCCTCCTGCTGCACCCCCCTGGGCAGCAGCAGGCAGCTGGTGCTGGTGCCGCCCCTGACCTGCCCCCCACTCCTGCTGCACCCCCCTGGCAGCAGCAGGCAGCTGGTGCTGGTGCCGCACCTGACCTTGCCCCCCCTTCTGCTGCACCCCCCTGGCAGCAGCAGGCAGCTGGTGCTGGTGCCGCCCCTGACCTGCCCCCCCCTCCTGCTGCACCCCCCTGGCAGCAGCAGGCAGCTGGTGCTGGTGCTTCCCCTGGGCTGCCCACCCTTCCAGCTGAGCAGCAGGGGGTCAGGGCGGAGTTGGACACAAGCTGGACACGCAAGCGGAGGGCGGGCGGGAGGGATCGGACCCAACATATCGAGCAAGGTAACGTAGCAATGGCCCACACACCTTGAGTGGCCTTACCGAGTGGCCAGGTAGTAGGTACTACTCACGTAGCGGTCAAGCAATGCAGCAACGTTGTATACTTCCGAGCATGGGTGGAGGGGCGTCGTTACATCGGTTTTGCGTGCCATGTGCATTGTTTTGACTGCGGCGACTGTCCCTGACTGTTTGCAGAGGCTACTGGGCCACGTCGGTCGCGGCGGTCGGTCGCGGCGAGGCCCGCATGAGCAAAACTGGCATGCATTTGAATGTCAAGATTTGAGCCGCCTTAGCACTCAGCACACTGCACAATATTTAATGTTACATGTTTCACCGCATAGCTGACGGAGTCCTCTATCCAGGGATGTGCAAAACATAAATAGAAACCACGCGGCTGAGACGCGGCGTCGTTTTGATTACCAGGGGTCGGTTTCCTATCATTTCCTGTCATTTTTTGTTAGTTGGGGTCGCCTGAGTCTAACCCATTGGCAACCTGTGCATGACAACTGGCGACCCTCTCCATGTAGGCTAGGCTACTATGACGGGAAGCTAATCAACACAATCATCACCACCTACTAGGGTTGAGATGCACCCTTCTCTGTTAGGGTTGCGTTGCTAGGGTACCACACATCACCAGCCCCCTTGTCCCTCACTAGGGCCTCCATTTGAGCCGGACCAGTAGTGGCCACTAGCAGCCACTAGCGGGAATATACTAGTGGGCAATAGTGGCCCGACTCAAACGGTGCTATAAGGCTGTGTGGAGTAAACCCAGTTCACATGGCACATGAGCGCCTACCACCTACATTATTGTCTGACCCGTTAGGGCTATCGTGTAGAGTTGGCATGACAAAAAATGTACTAATGTAAGCTGATGACAGCTCACAAATGGGGCACACACTACTGTGCCACAGCAGGCTGCTGCTGCTGCTGGGCCTGGGGTGGCTTGTCTCGCAGCCGCTTGTAGCCCAGGCCAGGGTACTCCTTGCCCTTGGCTGGCAGAGCTCCCTGGTCTGGCCAGTAGCACAGCTCCAGCGGGCGCCACCTGCTCTCCCCAATACGTTGCATGTTCAGCGCTGCATTGCAGTCCCTGTCCAGCCACCTGCCTGGCTGTGGGGCTGGCTTGGCTTTGGCAGCCTTGCCCTTGGCCTTGCCCTTGGTAGGCTGAGCGGGCTCAGCTGCTGGCTCAGCCTTGGTGCGCTTGCTGCGCTTGGCTGGCGGGGGATTGCTGGGCGCTGGCTCTGAGGCTGCTGTCGGTGTGGCTTCCTGGCTGCTGCCTGGGGCCTGTGGGGGCTTGCGGGGGGCCACTACCGGGCACCACATCAGGCCCCGCACTGGCTGGTCACGCTGCTGGCTCCATGCTGGGCGCACTAGGCGGAGGTCCACCTGCCCTGCTGGGGGCTTCCAGCCTGCAGGCCTGGTGGCACTGAGTTTGTTCAGCTCCTCCTCACAGGGCTGCTTGCTTCACTGCTGAGCTGACCCGGGTGGTGCGGTGCTCATCCACTAGCACCACCCTGCCCCGCCGCTGGCCTGCGCCCCTGGGCCTGCACACCACCTTGCAGCAGGCACGCAGCACCGCATCAGCACCCCACCCTCCCGCTGTGCCAATGCTACCTGCACCAAAGAAGACCACCAGCTGCTTGGTACGCCCATGGCGCTGCATGGACACCTCAGCCATGTCCTCCTCCAACTGCAGCCATGCACACAAGGCACACACATGGTGGCTGATGTGGTGGCATCAGGTTAGGTATGGCACAGTCAACTACCTTTTTACACTATGCCTAACCCACCACCTCCCAGTCCCTTACCCTCCCTCCCTCCCACCCTCCCTCACCTTCTTGAAGAACTGCTCCAGCACCCGGTCCTGGGCTCCGTACAGCCGCAGCCGCTGCCGTGCCCACTTGGGGTCCGGGTACACCTCCCACACCGCATCCCAGGTGGCCAGCGTGACAGTAATATGCTTCAGGTTGGCCTCCAGGGAGGTGCCGGCTGAGCTTGCTGCTGCCAGGTGCTGGAGGTGGGACTTGATTGGTGCTAGCCGCCGCTCATGCAGTCATACTCCGCCAGGTGCACTCCGGCTAAGTCATTTCTGCCATGTTTCGTAGCTTTTGATTGACCTGATTGACCACACTCGCACTAATCGGATGGACGCCGGAAGGCTGCGGAACCTGTACACGCAGGCCCAGCTTCTAGTTGCTGAACTGCGAGCGCTTCCGCTTGATAACAATCGCGAATCCTTTCCTCGCATTATCGAACTCGTAAGGTACGTTGCAGGTGCGAGCTTGACCGGCCACATCGTCGCTAACTGCATGTCAGCTGCCTTGGATTCTTACCCAGGCTCGTAAAGAGGCTCGAGGACAGCGCGCATGATCTCACGTCCGATGCAGCCGATGTGCTAGCGCAACGCGCGGCGTGGCTGCAAAGAGCGACATGGCTCCGCGAAGAGTGCGTCCGGTCTTGGCAGCTTTGTGCCAGGCAGCCCGGAGCAACGTTTTACATGTCACCTCATGTGCTGCAGTGTGGCTTCTCTGGCTCAAGAACGCGTCCACTCCCCTGACACAAAGCAGTTCTTCCTCAACCTACTGCTGCTGCTGTATGCTGGAGTGGATGCGATGGAGGGCTTGGCACAGCAGAAGGTACAGCCGTCTCCTGCAGTCACTCCTCTCACCGCTGCACACCTGTGTCTGTGCTAGATGTTGCTCACTGCCCCCCGGTACAGCAAGCATGCACTGTATACAGCTTCAGTGAGACATGCATGGTGCGTTGAGGATAAGTGTCATGCTGGATTGCCTGACTGCTTGAAAAGCCGCAGCACGCCGTTGCTTACCTGAACCTTCTTCGTGTCTACTAGTCAGGCTGTGGCAGCAAGGGCCTAGGCCAAACCCTGCTGCAGTGAGGTGGGGTGGCACCAGCAGGTGCATTGGGCCATGTCATACTGTGATGGGCTGGCCACGCAGCCAGCAGCGCACCTGATTCTGCAGGAGGAACTGGAGACGGCTCTGCATGCGAGTGAGCAGGCAAAGCAGCAGCTGGCGCAGCGCCTGGCTGTAGCAGAGGCGGCGCAGGCTGACGTGGGTGAGGGCTTAAGGCAGATCAGGGTGGGCAGGCAGATCAAGGCGGTCAGCAGGTGCAGGGGATGGCTTGCTGGCCACTTGGTATGTGGAAGATGAGTGGGCAGGAGGCAGGCTGGCTGGCAGGCAGTCTGGCTGGCAGGCAGTCTGGCTGGCAGGCAGGCTGAAGCCCATTGAGTTATGCAGGCAACTGTTGACACGTGCTTTCACATACCAGTGAACATAGCATGGTAAGCAAGGCAAGCAGTATGAAAAGATGCAGCATGGTTCTCATCGCTGGCTACTGCCTGCTTCCATGCAGCATGTGTCGGTGCCGCGCTCCCTGCTAGAAGAGGCCCTTGAGGCACGCAGCAAGCTGGTGGTGGCACAGCAGCAGCTGGCGGCCCGGGAGGGGGCAGGGGAGGATGCTGGGCGGCGGCTGCAGGTGAGCTGGCCCTCTAGCACTGGCTTGGTTGCCCTCAGGTGCAAAGGCTCTAGCTGTGAGCACCCCACACGTCGCCTGATGCACACATTGCTTGAGCCCTTCCACACTGACCCTGCTTGGCTTGGGGAAGCCAGCTCGGCGCTGGCAGCTGAGCTGGGCCCATAGCCACAGCCCCAGTGGGTTATGTGCATGAATAGGCCCTACCTGCCCAGTAGCAGTGCTGCTTTGAACCTGCTATCTCACCGTCTGCCTCTCTGCCTGTCTGTGCTCAGGCATTGAAGGCAGAGGTGGAGCAGTTGAGGGTGCAGGTGGTGGAGTTGCGGGAAGAAAACTGCAGCCACCAGCAGCTGGCTGAGGAACGGCTGGAGGTGCGCCTGTAGAAGATTGCTGTATCACTGCTGCTCACTGCTGCCGGCCCCAGCCTATGGCTATGGGGTCTGTGTATTGCTTGATCCGTCCCATAGCCTCCCATCTCCCAAATGCTTTCGTCTACTTGACTCGATGAAAACCCCACAGGTTCGTCATTAGAATTGATTCCTCATCCTTTGCTACCACGCTCACACCCCCCGCCTGCGTTCCGCCGTGTCATGCCACAGGTCATCCGTGTCCTGATGGAGCGCACAGAGGGCCAGGCGGCGAGCTTGTCGGAGCGCGCAGCATTGGCCTCGCAGGTCACAAACCTGCAGAGCTCGCTGGAGGCCAACGCGAGCGTGGTGGACAAGCTGATTGGCTTGAACACGGAGCTCATGGAGCGACACAACGCGTTGGCGGTGCGCCTCCACCACGCAGCGCACGGCGGCGGCGGCGGTTCGCACGGGGCGCACAGCACCGACCACGCAAACAGCCACGCGGTCCCGCCGCAGAAGCTTCAAGACACAGCGAGTGAGGCAGGCGCGAAGCCGGAGAGCTTTCGACAAGGCATACCTCAACATCCTGCCGCTATCGGTTCTGGAAAGTCTGCCCTTGTAGACAATAGCTTGGCAACAGCTCGTGACGTAGCAGCACCTCCTAGCCAGCCTAGCTTTGCAGATGCCCTTGCATCGTTCCTAAGTTCCAGTGATACCAACCATGCGTCAAGTTCAAACGCATCAACTCGAAGACACAAGTAGCAACGGGGAACATCGACCACAGGGTGCTAAGATACACCAGGTGACGGTAGCAAAATATAGAAGGAACGACGGATGGGGAGCTGGATACAGCTTGCTCACTTGGCAATCAGACTACATGCAGTTTGTGCTTCTTCATAGACGCCCCTAAAGCCGTAAAGGAAGGTGGGTATGTCTCAGAATGTGTTTTTTCGCCAAACCAACGCTTCGCCAAGTTCTTGCGTGCATGTGTGATGGACATTTGAAGAACCCTATCTGGACGCTGTGGCAGACGAAACGAAGGCTTCTTGGACCCGACGAGCGTCATGTCAGGCTGTGAGTGTTGGGCCAGGGTCATTGCTGACGAAATTCCAAAGCAACCTTTGCTTGGGTAGCTCTAGCTGATGTAGCCTTCGGTACAGTGTTGACGATACCCAGGCAGCTATAATCAGTTTGAGAGCATAGGCTTAACGCTAGCTGGGACTGCGCGCACCTGTCGACGGACTGCAGTGCTGAGTAATGTCTCCTACTCTCATCTGCATCTCCTCGCAGTATCTTCACACAGCCAGAGTGGGTCGGGAGGCGACCTGCGAGCCAGCTCGCCAGCTGCAACAGACGACTCGTGGCACCTTGTGTCTAGCTCCGATGACAGCAGTGACAGGTGCGGGTTGGTTGGCGCCCTGGATTAGGGTCAGCACGAAAAGTACTGAGCCGTCACGCTGACTCGGCATGGAGTGCCGTGTCATTGCATACCCGCAACCTGTACGCATACTATAGGCTGCACGCTACTGCGGGCGCTAGGGTTCATAGTCATACTGCACGCCCCGTGCCCATCGCATGTATGCTTGTGGCACAGGTTTCCCTCGCGGCCCGATACGCCTGCGCTTCATCCGCTGTTGACAGACGAGCATTACAGTGACGGGCCTGCCACTCCCGAGGTGGGTGGCTGTGGCCTGAGCAGTGCTGCGAGTTCACCCCTGCTCCAGTGACTGGGCTGTAACTCTCACTACTGCCAACCCTGGCCGTCCAACAGCTGCTGTTGCCCTGTGCCGCCCTCAGAGTGAGCGCCTGGCAGACAGCGTACTGGGGCAACCCTTGCCCCGCAATGCCAGCGCCGCATCTTTCACCGCGTCCCGGCTAGCAAGCAGCGCCAAGGAGGTGCGCCTCCCAACATTCTCAGGGTAGAGCAGAGGTAGGGCAAGTAGAGTGATCCCCACTGGGTAGGGTCAGGGAGTGGAAGAGTGAGGGCAGTAGGGGAAGGTGAAAAGGAGGGAAGGGAGGGGAGTGGAGGGCAGAGGTTGGGTAAGGCCTATTTTATGTCATCCTGCACAGGACAGTCTCCCCTGAGCCTGCAGCCTGGAGCACCATCCTATACCCCACACCACCATGCTTTGCCGCCCACCCCTACAGCCCAGCCCTATCAACCGTCCAGGGTCAAGCTTTGGAGCTTTGAAAGCCACCGGTGCAGCTTTGGGGGAGCAGTCTCTTGCCCAGTTACCTGCCTGTTCTCCCCTGCCTGCCTGCCTGCCTGCCTGCCTGCCTGCCTGCCTGCCTGCCTGCCCGCCTGCCTGCCTGCCTGCCTGCCTGCCTGCCTGCCTGCCTGCCTGCCTGCCTGCCTGCCTGCCTGCCTGCCTGCCTGCCTGCCTGCCTGTTCTCCCCTGCCTGCCTGCCTGCCTGCCTGCCTGCCTGCCTGCCTGCCTGCCTGCCTGCCTGCCTGCCTGCCTGCCTGCCTGCCTGCCTGCCTGCCTGCCTGCCTGCCTGCCTACCACCCTCCTCTCCTGCTTCCTCTCCTGCTCGTCTCCACGCTTACCTGCTTTCTGGTGTGCCCGCCCTACTGCCCGCCTGCCTGCTTGCCGTGGCTGGTGCGCAGGCAGTCGACGGCATCCGTGCGGCTGCGGCAGCGGCCCCATCCCCAGCCAGCACCCGCAGCCGCAGCTGCACCCCGCTGGTCAGCAGCAGCAGCAGCAGCAGCAGCCCATGCGGCGGGGAGGAGGCGCAGGGCGTGCACCTGCTGCAGCAGCTCTCCCAGGAGGGCTCTCTGGAGGGCTTTGCTGACGCAAGCCCCCCTTGCGCCCCCGCCCCCGCTGCTGCTGCCCCACCGCCATCCCTGGTTAGCCCCAGCGGGCTGTCAGGCCGAGGGGGGCTGGCCCCTGCCCCTCCTCCCCCTGCCCCGGTTCAAGCCATGGGCCCACAGGAGGGGGAGGGGGACCTGGTGCGCCGCCGCCCCTCCCTGCTCAGCAGTGTGTGGGGCTCTGCTTCTGCTGGCTTTGGGGTGGGCCTGCTGATGACGGGGGAGAGCAGCAGGGGGGAGGAGGCTGGCGAGGGGGGGCTGGGGGGCGAGCAGCAAGGGGTGGTGCAGTTGGTGGGTGATCAGGGGGTGTGGCAGGGTGGGGAGGCGGGGGAGGAGGAGGGGAGGCTGGGGGAGGCAGGGGAGGAGGGGCAGCCTGGGCAGCTGCAGGTGGAGCTTGGCAGCCTGGGCTGCGTGGAGGTGGTCATGACAAGCTTGGTGAGTAGGTCTGAGTCTGGGTGAGAGCCAAGAGGAGCCAGGGGGTGGACTGGGAGCAGGGGGAAGGGCAGGTAAGAGGTCCAGGGGGGTGGGGGAAGGGATGAGAGGCCTACGGCTGTGCTCTGGTGTGCTGCCATCGCTCCTCCCTCACACAGCCTCCCTGCCAGCCAGGCTCCCTCCCTCCTGCCTGCCTGCCTGCCTCTCAGCCTGGTCCATTCACTCGAGCTGCCAGCCTGACTGGCCGCCTGACTGCCTCACTCACTGACTCACTGACTCATTGACCGACCACCTAATCGACCGACTGACTGACCGACTGATTGACTGACTGGTTGCTGGCCTGCCTGCCTGCCTGCCTGCCCATCAGGCCTCCCTACCCAGCTGGCTGGCGGGCCTGTGGCGCAACTGCCTGGCTGACCTACGTGAGGAGCTGAGCGACCTGCACGCCCTGCTCACCGCCACCACCACCTGCCTGGCCTCTCAAGCCGCAGCCGTGCACTCTGCCACTGCTGGCAAGCTCATCCGCACCCTGGCAGCGACCCTGCCAATCCCAACCACCTCAACCACCTCAACCACCTCGACCACCAACCTAGCAGACAGTGAAGAGCTGGCGGATGCCGGCGTCAGCGGCACCAAGCAGGAGGGAGGGGGCAGGGTCGTGGGCAGTGCTGGCTGCTGGGGAGGGCAGGGAGGGGTGCAGGGGGAGCTGCCACTGGGGCCCAGCCGGCTGCCCTACCCCAACCTGCTCCTGTGTGGTCTGGGCGCAACCACTGTGGTGGCAGTGGTGGGCGCGGTGGGGCTGTGGCTGAGATGCAACAGCCTGGCCAGCTCCTTGCAGCAGCGGGACAAGGTGAGGGCGGCAGCAAGCTCAGGGTGGCGGTGGTGGTAGGGGTAGAGGTGGAGAGCAGGCGTAGAGAAGGCTGGCGTGGGAATGGGCGCGGGGGTGGCAGGGGCAAGGAGGGCTGGGAGCAGCAGGCAGGGGTGGACAGCAATGTTGAGGCTGCCCACCTGCCTGCCTGCCTCCTTGCGCCGAACTTGCTGCTGCTGTCACTACTGTTGTTGCTGCTGCTGCCACTGCTGCTGCCGCTGCCGCTGCCGCTGCCGCTGCCGCTGCTGCTGCTGCTGCCGCTGCCGCTGCTGCTGCTGCTGCTGCTGCTGCCGCTGCCGCTGCCGCTGCCGCTGCCGCTGCCGCTGCCGCTGCCGCTGCCGCTGCCGCTGCTGCCGCTGCTGCTGCTGCTGCTGCTGCTGCTGCTGCTGCTGCTGCTGCTGCCCTCACTACTACTGCTGCTGCTGCTGCCCTCACTGCTGCTGCTGCTGCTGCTGCTGCCCTCACTACTACTGCTGCTGCTGCTGCTGCTGCTGCCCTCACTACTACTGCTGCTGCTGCTGCTGCTGCTGCTGCTGCTGCTGCTGCCCTCACTACTACTGCTGCTGCTGCTGCTGCTGCTGCTGCTGCCCTCACTACTACTGCTGCTGCTGCTGCTGCTGCTGCTGCTGCTGCTGCTGCCCTCACTACTACTGCTGCTGCTGCTGCTGCTGCCCTCACTACTACTGCTGCTGCTGCTGCTGCTGCTGCTGCTGCTGCTGCTGCTGCTGCCCTCACTACTACTGCTGCTGCTGCTGCTGCTGCTGCTGCTGCTGCTGCCCTCACTACTACTGCTGCTGCTGCTGCTGCTGCTGCCCTCACTACTACTGCTGCTGCTGCTGCTGCTGCCCTCACTACTGCTGCTGCTGCTGCTGCTGCTGCTGCTGCTGCTGCTGCTGCCCTCACTACTACTGCTGCTGCTGCTGCTGCTGCTGCTGCTGTCCTCACTACTACTGCTGCCGCTGCTGCTGCTGCTGCTGCCCTCACTAATACTGCTGCTGCTGCTGCTGCTGCCCTCACTACTACTACTACTGCTGCTGCTGCTGCTGCTGCTGCCCTCACTACTACTGCTGCTGCTGCTGCTGCTGCTGCCCTCACTACTACTGCTGCTGCTGCTGCTGCTGCCAGTACTGATAGCATCTGTTTAACAGCGACACCGGTGTAGGCCGGGTGCAGTGCCATGCAGCCATCACAATCATGTCTGTACGCCTGCCAGCCAGCCTGCCACATTGCGTTAGCACTCGCCCGTGCACCATGTATGCTGTGCTGTGCTACAGGAGGCAGCAGACCCTGACGCCATCACCCTGGCCCTAAGCTGCACCATGTATGTGGTGCTGTGCTGTGCTGTGCTGCGCTGTGCTGTGCTGTGCTGTGCTGTGCTGTGCTGTGCTGTGCTGTGCTGTGCTGCGCTGCAGGAGTTGGCGCGGCTGCTGGTGCGCATCATGCACTTGCAGGAGGCGCTGCAGTTCCCCCGCACCAGCGCCCCCTTGCTGCGCCACACAGCCATCCACAACAGCTGGGCGGGCGGCCACCTGGTGACCACCAACCTGATGTGAGGCGGCAGCCGCGGCAGCGGCAGCAGTGGCAGCATCAGCAGGAGTGGCATGGGGTGTGCCCATTGGGAAAGGGCCACAGGCTGAAGCTCGTCCCTGACAGCCAGCCAAGGGTTTGGGCACAGCCATGGTCGTGCTGCTAATGCTGAGAGTCCTCCCACACACACAGTCACACTAGCAGCAGGGGCGGCGGCAGCGGTGGCAGCGGCAGCAGTAGCAGCCGCTGTGGGCAGCTGTCATCGTCGTCATCATGATCATCGTCATCCTGGCAGGGTGCGCGCCCAGCATGGCGTTGCTGCTGTGAAGCAGGGCCGGCCCCACCCTCGTGTGTGTGTGTACCGGCAGGGCTGCGGGGCGGTGGGCCAGCACCTCAGTATGACTCCTCAGAGCGGCCTCAACGGGTCTCTTGGGGCGCTGGTGGACAGGGCTGGTGGGCAGCAGCAGCATGCCTCAATGCTCCCCTTCCTGTACGCTCTCTGACCTCTTGCTGCCGCTCTTAACGCTGCTCTCTTGCTGCTGCTGCTGCTGCTTGTACTCTTTTGAGACGTGGGTGTGATATGCAGGGTGTGGGAGGCAGGCAGGCAGGCAGGCTAACAGCCGCATGCACAAGCAGCATGCTGCTGCCTTCCTAGCTCTGAAGCTTGTCCTACTCATGAGGGGTACAGTGGCCAGCGCCTGGTGGCCTCTGGCCTCCTGCCCTGCTCTGGCCCTGTGCAAGCGTAGTAAGCAAAGATGTGGGGCCTTCTTTCAGCAAAGCTGCTTTCAGCAAAGCTGCCGCCGCAAATGTGACCTAGTTGCCACAGCTTGGCTCTCTCCTCCAGAGTCAGCTAGTAAGCACCCCTACGTGTGCTATCGGGTGAGGTATTGTGTGACAGATACACATAGTGGTTTAAGTGTGCTTGATTGCTTAGTGCTTTTTACTAGGTGTTGTTGTATGGCTGCGTTGGCTGTAAGCTGTGCAGGAGGGCTGCTGGGGCATGTGGTGGTGGTGTTACTCTTGCTCTGGTGTGACATGACCTGGTTTTCCCAGGCCCTCCTGTGAGTGGTGTTCCTCTGATCCTTGAATTGCCAGCATGCGACTGGGAATGCTCGCTTTGTACCAACAGGTGACGCTGTCCTGACTGACGCAGGCTAGACCTTCTGAAACAGGCCGCAGCTGCCTCCCCCCAGTAGCGGCCTGTTCTGGGTGCGATGTCATGTCGCTACCGCTGGTCAGCAGCAACAGCGCCATGTTCGGCGATCCCCATGTGCTGCTGCTGCTGATGATGATGATGATGGTGATAATGTTGATGATTGTCGTGACTGCGGCAAGCGTGAGGATGGGAGGTGGTGTGCATAGTGTGTAGGTGGGGTGTGTCACTGTGTGCTTTCGTGTGTGTGTGGCTGTGCACTTGCGAAAAAGCATTTGGTGGGGAGGCTTTTTGTGTGTGGCTGGCTTGCTGCAAGGTACCTTTCTTTATGACCGCCTGTCTATGACGTGCTGCATGTAAAGCCATGATACAGCTTGCCGCTTAGAGTGCGAAGGGGAGGGACAGGAGGTGGGTGAGCTGGTGTTGTGGAAATGTCCAGGGGTATCATGCCATCTCGGCCAAGGCGTAGTGAGGGTCGTCACCACCCTCCAGCTGTGGCAAGGCTGAGACACGGCGGTTGGTACACTTAGCTCGTTTGCCGGCTGCATTGTCACCAGCAGCCTGTACATCAAGCACCGACGGTCTTTGGAAGTCAGCACTGGCAGGAGCTAGGGGGGGCACTGGCAGGAGGAGAGGATGGTAAACGCTATCGAAAACGACGCAGTGTTGGGAGAGCACTGGGGGACTTGCATGACCCACAACAAGGCCCTGTTGCGCAAGTGGCGGCGCAAGTGGCAACGGTAGCCGGCAGGAGCAAGACAACCCAAGAAACCAAGATACCAAACCCCTCACAAAGGGGATGTGTGTGAGTAAGAGCTATAGAGTAGGGTAGAGCTCTTGCTAGTAGTAGCCTGGAGGCACACACACCAGAAGGCTGAGCTGGAGTGGGCAGTAGGCACACCGTCACAAGCCTCTACAATAATGATCTCGCAGCCTGTGTTTGATTACAACTCATGCTTTATTTTGGTGTTGCATGAGGGCTGTAGGGATCAAAACTTGGTACACTGAGCGCACTGCTCCGTGAACTCGAAAAGCTTAAAAGCATGCGCAATTCTGCAGGGATCACATGCTTACAGTAACCAGTGCGTCCTGTGATCCGCAATGTCCATCCTACCCCACGTCTCATCTGTTTCGCCCGGACTAACAATCTCAGTAAGAAACTCACAATCACGGTTGAGCTGCATGCACCCACCTATGAGCATGCTGCCATGGAGCGAGTTGTCACTTTTCACGCCAAAGCTGTGGCTGAGCATAAAACGAGCCAGCACACCAGGGCGACGTCATAACATCTTGCTTGCCATCGGCAACAGTGCACACAGCGGCTGTCCTGAGTACGGAGCAGAGTCTGCATGGAGCGGGGCCAGATGGTTCAGGGTTACGCTGCTAGGCGGTGCAGCACGCCCGAAGACGCCAGGGGGTGTGGCCAGCTAATAGCGGGTGCCGCCCTCGTACGTGCCGGTGTCGGGCCGGGCTTTGGTCCACTCTCGGCCCGTGTTGGGGTCGCCGATGGGGATCTCGAACACAGGCTTCCACTCATGAGCGCAACGATATCTATCATGTTCCCTGCAGGCAGGTCGCCGCAGGCGTATCAATAACATCTGAATCGTATCATCTGAATTAGAAAAAGCATGCCAATCAAAGAAACAGCTCGTGCCACATGTTATTCTTTTCCACAGCTTTTTCTTTTTCACAGCAGCCACGTCTAGCTGCTGCTGTGTCAGCTCCTGCTGCTGAGCAGGTTGTCTCCTAGCAGCTGATGGAAAGCCTAGGATGCCACCATGTGTGCGGGTCATCTATGGTTTAACGCCTGCTGCTCTGACTAGACACAGGAGCAGGAGCCGGAGGGGGTGCCGCCTGGCCTGCTGGCCAGCCTCAGTAAGCATGCCACCAGGTTCCATGTTCAAATGAAAGTGGAGCAGCGGAGGTTTTGTTGAAGGTGAAGAGGGGCAAGAGGTGAAGGAGCTGAGGGTGAAGGAGGTGACGTGGCGGAGTGGTGTGTTGGCGAGCAGGTGGGCCTAGGTAGGAGGTATGGAGGGGAGCACAGGAGGTCGGGCCACGGGCAGCAGCAAGGCTGGACCCACTGCAACCAGCTGGCGCAGCCTGCCTGACCCCACATGATACTCAGGGCCTGGGCTCTTCAAACCAGGTGCATGGGGCCTGTGGCTGGAAGCAGCAGTGTGACCTCCCGAGTCCCAGCTCACCATTTTATCTGGCAGCACTTAGGCTGGATCATATAGCGCTTGGGAGGGGCATTGCGCGGCTCCCCAAACTTAGCGGCCCACTCGAAACCATTGGTGAGCATGTCTGCATGCAGCCACGCAAAGGCTGCCCATGGTGTCAAACAGCGGACAGACAGCAGCAGTACAACAAGCAGCAGTACAACAAGCCAGGGACTACTCAGCCAACACCTGCAGAAGGGGCCGACATGCACTTGAGATGGGGTACAGTACATGGGGCTGCACTAGGCACCCCAGGCAGCCCACACTTGCTGTTGTGGCGGGACTTGCAGGGGTAAGTGGTGGTGGCAGGGGCTGGGTCAGCCCTTGCGTCATGCAGGTGGTGTGCAGGCTGTGCAGCCCACTGGGTGTGCGGGGCAGCTGTTGAGGGGCCCTGGGTGGCGACGCACCTGTGGCTCTGGTGTGCAGGTTGTGTGCAGTCAGCGTGCTGGGCAGCTGGTAGTGCTGTTCCACCTGATGACAGCACACACACAACACATCATGGCACAACGCTTGCAACCGGTGCAGCAGCAGTAGCAGTAGCAGCCGCTGCCGCCGCAGTATTTACGAGCAGCAGCAGCAGCAGCAGCAGCAGCAACAGCAGCAGCAGCCGCATATATGAGCAGCAGCAGCAGCAGCAGCAGCAGCAGCAGCAGCAGCAGCAGCAGCAGCAGCAGCAGCAGCAGCAGCAGCAGCAGCAGCAGCAGCAGCAGCAGCAGCAGCAGCAGCAGCAGCAGCAGCAGCAGCATTGCCACCAGTAGAGGCATCGGCAGCAGCAGCAGCAGCACTGACTGCTGCTTTGGTTAGGCTATGCTCTTGTCAGGGAGGTACACTGCCTGCCTGCCTGCCTGCCTTCCCTATCCGCATCCCTCCTCCCTCACACCCATACCCTGACCATGGACCCTAGCCCGCAGTCTCACCCTCCATGGTCATGGCCACGCACCTCAGCCACAGTCATCGCGGATATCTTGCGCAGGCAGCGGTCCACCTGCGGCGGGTAGTTGGTGCCCATGGTGTCGTTGCCCTCCAGGTAGCAGCGGTAGTCCAGCAGTAGCTGGGGGTCAGCATTGCCGTGAGGCGCCTTGTGTGCTGGCACCAGCTTGGCTATGAACTGGTTGCTCATGCGCACAATCTCCTGGTGGCGACAAGGTGGGAAGAGGGGTGAGGGATGAGGGAGCGATGGCAGGGGGAGCAGGGGGAAGTGAGAGAGTTGGGTCTTATGAGGCTCGGTGAGGGCTGGGAGGTGGGAGTCTGTGACTGCTAATGGGTGTAGCTGCTATGTAGCTACTGTACGCTAAGATCAGCTGAATGAGGTGTGAGGTTTGTTCAGCACCACAATGTCAGTACACCACAGTGCCTGTCCTCACACCCTTTCTGACACCTGCCATCATGTTTGCAGCTCATGCACCTGTTTCTGCGTTGTTGGCACCAGGACCGAGTCAAAACCACAGTTTTTCCAGCTGTTTTGCAGGCATGCCTCGTTGTCGATAAGCCGCAGCCGGCCTTCCTCGTCGATGAAGATGTTCTGCAGCGAGCACATGCCGCATTCCTTTGCGAGAGCCTGATAAGCAAGCTTGCGTACCCAGTAAAGGTCTGGTCAGTTCAGGCCTGGTGCTTGTTGTCTATGGCAGGCAGTGCCTCAGGTCGGGTCAGGTCAGGTCAGGTCAGGTCAGGTCAGGTCGGGTCAGGTCAGGTCAGGTCAGGTCAGGGTCAGGTCAGGGTCGGGTCAGGTCAGGGTCGGGTCAGGTCAGGTCAGGTCAGGTCAGGTCAGGTCAGGTCAGGTCAGGTCAGGTCAGGTCAGGTCAGGTCAGGTCAGGTCGGGTCAGGTCAGGTCAGGTCAGGTCAGGGTCAGGTCAGGGTCGGGTCAGGTCAGGGTCGGGTCAGGTCAGGTCAGGTCAGGTCAGGTCAGGTCAGGTCAGGTCAGGTCAGGTCAGGTCAGGTCAGGTCAGGTCAGGTCAGGTCAGGTCAGGTCAGGTCAGGTCAGGTCAGGTCAGGTCAGGTCAGGTCAGGTCAGGTCAGGTCAGGTCAGGTCAGGTCAGGTCAGGTCAGGTCAGGTCAGGTCAGGTCAGGTCAGGTCAGGCCCGATAAGCTTAGGTCAGGCGAGGAACGGCCAGAGCAGCAAGAGCAGCATAAAGTGTTTACTAGCTGCCTTTGACACCATATAGGACGTTGGCACCTTGCATGCCATCTTGTCTCCGCATCCCTGACAGCATGCTCACACCTGGGCGTGCCGGTCACACTGGCTGGTCAGCAAGTCAAAGATTGCTGCCCGCACCACTTGGCCCTTGTTCAGCTTGTGGTGCATGATGTCCAGGACCTGCTCAGGAGGCAACCTGCGACAAGGGCAGGGCACAGAGCAGCTGTGCGGGAGGGAGGGGCAAAGGAGGCAGGGGTTGGCTGGCACAGGGCTGGCATGGGCTGAGCTGGTCAGGGCTGGACTGAGCTGGGCTAGCCCAGGCTGGTGAGGCCTCAGCTGAGATGGCCAGTGCATGGGGGGCCCAGGTCAAAAGGCAGTTACGCCTCTGCCTGGCAGCCCTGCGACAACTGCGTCTCCCGGCACTGAGCTGCCAGTTGGCACTAGCTGGCGATGGGTTAGTTTCCACAGCCAGTAAGGAGCAGGATGAGTATGGGCTGGATGTCATAGCAGCCTATGCTCCAGCAGCCTGGCACACGTCGGGGCACCTTTTTGGGTCCCCCTTGTGCAGAAAGTTCTCCAGGCTGATGCCAGGGATCAGCTCCATCCACAAGCCGTACCACCGGATGTGGAAGCCAATGCCAGGCACCACAGCCTCTATGCGGTCCACCCACACCTGCATGCCAGGGTGAGGTGGGGCTGACCAGGTGGCAGTGCCACAGGCTGCTGGGCAAGGCAGCGGGGTGGGGTGCTGGGGTCGCTACTCCCCTGGCTTCAGGGCACCGCTGCAGTGTGCTTGCAACTAGATGAGGCGGCAGCACGCAGCCGCACCCGTGGTCAGTGGCAGCAGCAGGCAGCAGGCAGCAGTCATGTAGGAAGAGGAGCACCGATAGCACCAGCAGCGGCTGTGCTGGGTTGGCAAGGCTGGCCCTTGCAGGCACGATGTTGCACAGTGTATTGAGCGTGACTCCAGGCTGTACGCTGTGCTTTAGAGCCCACATCCCTGCCTTCCATCCCTGACTTAACCCTCGACCCCTTGTTGCCCCAAGGGCACAAAACTTCCTCTTCACCTTGTCCTGAACTCCTCCTCTTGCCAGCCCTCTACCCTGACTGCTCTTGCCAGCGCTCACCTCGCCCGTCTTGCATGTCCCTGCCACCCCTGCCATCCCCAACACTCCTACCACCCTGCCCTCCGGTGCCCTGCTCTCCACCCTGCCATTCCTGCTGCCTCTGCCACCTCTCCTGACCCACACTCCCCAGCGGTGCTCACATTTGGCAGGATGTCGTCCAGGCCGCAGTCCAGGCTGATGCGCTCCAGGGCCATCATCAGCATCATGGTGCGCAGCACAGTGAGTGGCGAACACGAGGGCACCCGCGCCCCGGGCCGCTTGGGGATGGGCATGCAGTATACCTTGACCACTGCCTGGCCAGACGGCACCCTGGCTGTGCTGGCTCTGAACAGCCAGCTGGATGTGGCACCCCGCTCGTTTGTGTATGTGCGGTTGAAGTAGTGTGAGTCAGCTGCCATGAAGCTCAGCTCAGTGTTGCAGCCATGACAGCGCGTGCAGTTGGGCAGCAGCTGCTTGGGAACCACATCGTTAGCAGTGGCCATGTAGGAACTCCAACGAAGCTCAGGGGGCTTCTTTGGGTCATCCGTTGCAGGGTCAAGCTGCCTCAGACGCCTTGTACGAGATGGGGTGTGATGAGAGTGGTCTTGCGATTGAAGGTGGTGCAGCAGAGCCTGCATTTCCGACTGCATCTCTTGAAGGTTGCGAGAGCGGTGCCTAACTGGAGGGGCTGCATCCACATCGCACTGTTGGCAAAAGTTGCAGTGGCTGATATGGGGAACCTGCACAGAGGGGCCACAACTGTTGTGAGCAACCGGTGACAAGGGGAGTACTCTGACCAAGACACCACCAGCATACTTCATCTGAAGCAGCTCTAGCAGCCTCAACAGCGAGAAAGAGCCAAAGCAGGAGCAGAAGCTGCTGCCAGCAGACGACCATGTAGTCTTCTCAATCGCAAGCCATCGCCGTGAAATGTCAGCAGCACTGACGAAGCGACAGCTACAGCTGTTTATACTTGTAATGCCGCGCGAACTCTGTGCGAACCTTGGCACAAGACGGCTAGGAGAGCTATTAGTTCGGAACGTGAATGGCGGGAAAAGAGCTACTAGGATGTTAAGGTGGTTATCAATAAGGAGGTGTATGCAGACATGTGAGTGAGGCGTGCCTATCTCAATCCATGCTGCTGCGGGCTACCCGAGCTCTCCTCGCCGGTGTTGGCCACCACCGGGTCTGCAGCGAGCAGGCAGCAGCACGCAGTGTGACTACGAGCCACGCGTGCAGCGACCTGCGGGAGTTCTTTGATTGGAACGACAGGGATGGCGACGAGGTGCCAGAAGCCCGCGGTAAGGTCCAGCCCAGTCTAAGCCAGCTTAGCCAAGCCCACCCCACCCGGATTTGACAGCACACCTGCTAGATTATCGTGCCACTCTGTTGCAGACTCTGCTGTACAGGCAGGGCCTGGCTTGAGACCGAGCTCCAGGGCAAATCATGGTCAGACTTGCACAAACTATGGTACGCAACCCTGTCCCCTTGCTTTGCTGTCATTTAGTTGATCATCACTGCCACCAAGCTCAGCATTGCGACCTCTTCACATGCCATAGCTAGCTTGCCATTTGTTTGAAGTGCACAGCAGAAGCAGTGCTCAATGACTATGGGCTCAAGCGGTGCTGACTTGTGACACTGCAGGTACTTGTGCATCAAGGAGCGCAACCTGCTGCTGACTGAGTTGGGGTTCGCCCACATTCCCAAAGACTTTGCTGAGCAGCGGCTGCAGGGCTACCACAGGGGCCACCCAGCCGAGACCCATGAGCACCGCCGGCGCTACAAGGAGGTGTGAGCACGGTCCCCAGCTGGCAAAGACCAGCAGCCAGAGGGGGTCGACAGGCTGGGGGCCCAGCTGCTCTGGGACCCATATGGCTGCTGGTGCAGGATTGACGCCTCATGCAGGGACATGGGTCTCAGAGCAGCTGTGCCCCACGGCTTTACACCCATATCACGGACGTTGGCTTGCAGCCACCGTCAGGCAGGGGGGTGGCAGGCTGGAGGCACAGTTGCCTGGGGGATTTGCATGGTTGGTAGTGGATAGGCTATGGTTGGTCCAACATTAGGAATAGCGTTGGTGGGTTGTCACCAGGTGCACCTACACCTGCCTTACCCCTCCTGACCCTGACCCTGGTTCTCACCCTGACCCTGACCCGTCCCTGACTGTGACCCTGGCCCTGGCCCTGACCCTGACCCTGGCTGCGACCTTGACCCTGGCCCTGACCCTGGCCCTGACCCTGACCCTGCAACCCTTGTTACCAGCTGGCAGTGGTGGGGACAGCTGTCCTGGCAGCCTTGCACTTAAAACGAGGTCATGCACATGGGTGCGGTAGCCCAAGGCGCTGCGCTGCCTTGCAGGTGGGCTTGACGCTGCAGCGCATCAAGGCCGTGCTCAGGTAGGGGCTGGGCCTGTGGTGGGGTAGGCATGCGGCTGGAAGCACAGGGTGGGCGCAGCAATTGAGGCCAGGCCTTGGCTGCTAGAGGCACATGGCTACCCTGGGGTGAAAGTAGAGGGTCGCTGAGTCGGGGTGACTGCGCCTCCCTTACCCTGGAATCCATATGCCAGGTGCACCACAGGTCTGGCTGCCAAGGAAGTCATGCAGCCTTATGGTCAAAAGCTGGAATGGTGTTGAGCAGAGCATCGCTGTCGGTTGCTGAGGGAGGTGGCAGGGCAACCCAGCCCAGCCCAGCCCAGTGCCACATCCATGCCTGGGTTATGGTCGATGTGCACTTTTCTTTTTGCACATCGCTTCTCAATGATGAACAGCAAGAGAGCTCAGTCCCTTGGTGCTGCCTGGCACTGCCCTCAAGCCTGACCCTACGCAGCCTGACTCTATACACGTCTATATAATGCACCACCTGCCTGACCCTGCCTGCTCACATGCCCCCTTACATGACAATCATACCCTTGGTTGGCTGGGATGCAGGCAACGGGCTGACTCAGAGCCAAACGCGCTGCAGAGGCGACAGATGCTGCAGATGTTGGATGCGCGATAGCGCGGCGCTGCGGCAGCCAAAGCGAAGGCAGCTTACATAGCTGAAGCTGTCACCGTCTGCTAGGGGTTTGGAAAACACGAGCTCACAGCGACGGCAGAGCAATGGAACCCATCATTGGCCACTGCGGCAGGTGTCCCCCTTAGGGAACAGCCACACAGACCTGGGCAAGACTGAGTGACGCTGGAGCTCTTTACATAGGGCGGATAGTCCTTTACACAGGCTGTGCCAGACTGAGTGACACTGGAGCCAGCACCCTGTACGCCATTTACAAGGGAGCAGAGCGCGCCACAATACCCTTCCTGGAAGATGCTATTGCATAATAACCAAACAAGCCAACTCTTCAGCTGAGTGATTCCCTGTCGTGCAGCCTCATATGACAGCTGACGGCTCACCTCTAGCCATTCAAGGGTTTGATTGTCTTTGCGGGTGAGCTGAAATGGTGGCAGCGTGGTTGCTGAGCTCACAGGCGTGGTTGGTGTGCGTTCAGCCTTGCATGGTAGCAGTGTGCACAGGGTGGCAGGCACTGCTCCATGCCACGGTGGCACTGCAAGGTGCCAGGACACCCCTCGAACCTGCTGACCTTGCTGCCATCAGCACCGCACGCATGGTGCCAAGGGGTGTGGCCAGAAGGGCCCTGCTGGCAAGCTGCACAACCGGCGTGAAACCTGTTTAGGCAACCTGTGACTCTGATGTGTCACACATCCCTGGGACTGCGTAGGCTGCCTGGTGCGGGGAACACGGCCCAAGCGCACCTCCAGCCCCAGTTGGAGTCCCCTCTGCTCCAAGTCTTGGCCCAAATCTTCTTTGGGTCCAGGCCCGCCCCTTGTGAGCACCCCCAGCCCCAGCTGGGCAGAGTAGAGCAGCAGCCAGCTGTGCCGCTAGGACCCCTCCGTGTTACTATCCCGCCGCAGGTGCAGGCACAGCCGTTGCTGACATCACCTTGACCTGCCTCCACAGCAGCCTCTGCGGCTGCGATGGCGGCCCTGCAGCTGCTTGCATTCGTGACAGCCTCTTTGCACCCTCAGGGTGCACCTCAGGCAGTGGCTGCCCCTGTGGCCCCAGCTGGACCTCCCTGGCCGCAGCTCTCCAACCCACATGGGAACAAGCTGCAGCTGGCCAGCCGGCACTGCAAGGCACCCTGACAGGCCAGGGCTGGTGGCCCTTGGCAAAGCAGCAGGCTAGGCCCCTCTGCGCCCTGGGCTGGCCTCTTGCTGCTCCTAACTGGATCCTGCCTGCAGCCTGGCGCCTCCAGCTGCCCCCTCCTCCCGCCTTCAGTCCCCCTCCAGCCTTCAGTCCCTGACATTTCCCTCCACCTCCACCTCCCAGCCAAGCCGCTGCCTGGCTGGCTGCGTGGCTCTTGGCTCCGCTCTTGGCTGGGTGGTGGGATGGTGAGCCATGCAGCTCACATCACCATGCCACCATCCACGTTGAGCACCTGCCCCGTGATGTAAGCCGCTGCGGGGTCCAGCGCCAGGAAGCGAGTCAGCCCAGCCACCTCCTCCGGCTGACCGTACCGACCTGCATACCCGCAGCAGACCGCATGAACAGAGCACGCCCTGGCACAGGTCAGACCTGACTGCCACAACGTCGACCAGTACCCCATCACCAGCCCTAGCCCTGGCCTGGCCTGCATACCCTCAGCAGCCGGAATGAACAGAGCATGGCTGCAACACCGCACAGCTGGGCTGCATGCCCTGGAGCAGCCCAGACCTGACTGCCAGAACACCCACCCGCACCCTGCTACTTCCCGCTGCGGCGTTGCCTATCTTGGCAAGCCAGGAGTTTCAGGCTGGCAGACGTATGAAAGTGAGCAGCCGTGATCTGTTAAGCCTCTCAGCCCAGGTGGCAGCCTGGACCACTGCAACAGAGCCATGGCCGCATGTTCGCGTGAGCCAGTGCCAGCCAGTGGGGTGCTGGGGCAGGGGCTGAGGGAGGGGGTGGCTGGAAGACCCTCTCAGACTGAGTGGCGGCGTGAGGGGCATGAGGCCGCAGACTATCCCCTTTCAGAGTCTGCTCCCAGGGACCACTCGGAGCATGTGGTCAGCCAGCCCTCAGCTGGCCCCCTCCAGCCACTGCTACCAGCGCTGGCTTCCTGTTGCTGAGGACACCGGTGCTACTGCTGCTGCTGCTGCTGCTGCTGCTGCTCACGGTCTGCATCCCTGTGCAAGTCTAGTACTGCTGACCCTGAGCCATCAAGCCAGTTGCGAATGCCTCTACCAGCCCTGCCTCCACACCCAGCTGCCCCTAACTCTGCCCCTACACCCAGCTGCCCCTAACCCTGCCTCCACACCCAGCTGCCCCTAACCCTGCCTCCACACCCAGCTGCCCCTAACCCTGCCCCTACACCCAGCCGCCCCTAACCCTGCCTCCACACCCAGCCGGCCTCCACACCCACCTAGGGGAATGCCCTTCAGGATCTGCTCCTCATACTTCTTGTCAATGGCGGCGGTCATGTCCGAGGCAATGAAGCCAGGCGCAACAGCGTTGCAGGTGATGGCGCGACCGGAGTATTCCCTGGCGATGGTCTTGGTCAAACCAATCACACCCGCCTTGGCAGCTGAGTAGTTGGCCTGCACAGGGGAGGTGGCGGAGAGGGGAGCGGGGTGGGGGTGAGGGTGAGGGGGAAGGGGCTGAGTGGCCCGGCTTGACCTGGCTTGGCTCTGCTGTGCCTGATTGGTCATGCTGCTGCTGCTGCTGCTGCACCATGCAGCTGCTAGGCCATGTCCACCCTTGCCTATGTGAGCCATGCTCTTCATATAGCCAGCCATATTGTTTGAGTGTGGTAGCCGAGCATGTAAGAGTGTGCATGCAGGAGTACTGGCTTCAGCAGGCAGGACACCTGGTCTGAAGAGTGTGGCTGACAAGCTGATGGGCAGTGCTGTTCCTCCTTCCTCCTTCATAGGGATGGCTGCTCGTGGTTGTGGTATGTCTGTGCTGCTCACCTTGTGCATCCTGTGTCATGGTGTGCTGCTTGCTGGCAGTAGCTCAAGGCAGCACACGGCATGCTGGCAGTGGCCCTGATGCATCCCTGGCGCATGGCTGAGGCATGCAGGCGGCTGGTGGGCAGGCAGGCAGGCAGGCAGGCAGGCAGGCAGGCAGGCAGGCAGGCAGGCAGGCAGGCAGGCAGGCAGGCAGGCAGGCAGGCAGGCAGGCAGGCAGGCAGGCAGGCAGGCAGGGCAGCCTGCAGTGGCTCATGCTGTTGACAAGGCTATGGCAGGCAGGCAAGCAGGCAGGCGGGCAGTAGGGCGGGCACGCCAGAAAGCAGGTAAGCGTGGAGACGAGCAGGAGAGGACGCAGGAGAGGAGGGTAGTAGGCAGGCAGGCAGGCAGGCAGGCAGGCAGGCAGGCAGGCAGGCAGGCAGGCAGGCAGGCAGGCAGGCAGGCAGGCAGGCAGGCAGGCAGGCAGGCAGGCAGAGCTGACCTGGCCAGCATTGCCCACGATGCCGACCACAGAGGTGATGTTGATGATGCGCCCCTTCTTGGCCTTGCTCATCATCTTCAGCGCATTCTGCAGGCAGCGGGTGAGCAGGGGAGGTCAGAGGGACCCTCCACCCCCTCTGCCTGGAGCCAGGCGGTGCCACTGTCAGTGAGCAGCCACACGCCTGCCAGTGAGCTTGCCACCTCCAGCATCTGCCCTGGTCCAGCTCCGCTCAGTGCATGGCTGGCTGAGCTGATGCTAGCTGGAGCATGCAGCAGCAGGCACACTGGGGCAGTGCTGCAGGCTGGGGCAGCAGGTGTGTGGGGAGTGAGCTTGGCATTGTTGCAGTGGCCTTGCGCTTGTCTGGGAGCCCATGCCAGTGAGGCCAGCCCCCTCCACCCGCTGTTCAACCCCATGAGTTTTACCACTTAGGGCTTCCCCAGCACACAGCCCTCACACTGGCTCACCTCTGGTACAGTCTCCTCTTAGCCAGGACAACTCCAGGCCTCACCTTGACTGTGGCCCTGACCCTGATTGTGGCCCAGACCCTGACCCAGACCTTGGCCCTGGCTCTGCCTCTGCCCCTGTCTCTAGCCCTGGTCTTGCCTGGGAGCACAGGAACACGCCAGTGAGGTTTGTGTCGACCACCTCCTGCCACTGCTCCAGCTTCATGCGCATGATCAGCCCGTCACGCGTAATGCCTGCGGCCACCAGGAACCCCAGCGGCCTTGACACGCGGGCGGCAGCTCAGCAGGCAAGCAGGGCGACAGCAGACAGCTAGCAGCTAGCAGGGAAGAGTGTCAGCAGGAGGGCAGCCGGCAGCGCATGGGGCGTGCCATGCCCCACACCCTCATGCCTACCTGAGCTCAGTCCACGGAACAGAAGCACGCAGATGTGCACTGTGGAGTGTGCCATGGATGTTTGAGCTGGGCCATCGATTGCACTACTTCAATAGGCAATCGCCAGGTTCAGGCAACAGTACAGGGGGTCAGAATCATATTGGCAGGTTGCCACTGCAGCCGCAGGGGCAAAGTCCCAGCAGCCTTAGCATCAGAGGTGTTGCCGGCAGTTTGTGGTGACTGCCCCTGGGGCCTGCTGCTGCTGCTGCTGCTGCTGCTCCCACAAGCTGTGCTCCTGCAGGGCTCCAAGCCCCCCCAACACCACCCTCTCCCACGTTCCACACAACGCTGCCTCACACTGCCCTTTCCTAGCTTTGCCAAACCTCCCCTACCCCTACCCTCACCAGCTTTGCCCTACAGTGCCTCTGCTTTACATGAAGGCCAGAAGCAATAGCTCTTGGTTTTCATGACCGATAAACTGTGAACCAGGTGTAGTTTTTAGTTTGTACCCTGCCCTGGCCTCTCCCCTCTCCCTTCCGACCAAACGGGCCGTAGCATCGAAGTCGAGTGGCAGCAGGCAATGGCCGAGGCAGCTGCCCAGGGCACCCACCCGCATTGTTGACCAGCACATCCAGGCGGCCCCACTTGTCAGACACCTCTTTGAACAGGCGGTCAATGTCCTCGCGCTTGCCCACGTTGGCGCCCACCACCATCGCCTCTGCGCCCATCTCAGTGATCTGGGCATACACACGCACACCACCAGAACAGCAGCAGCAGTAGCATAAGGTGGTGCAGCAGGAGCAGCAGCAGCGTTAGGTGGTGCAGCAGCAGCAGCAGCAGCAGCAGAGCTAAATCCATCAGCAGCAGAGCTATCATACCCACTGGCCTGTGAGCCTGCTCGTCTTCCCACCCACTGAATGGACGCGCGGCACTTTCTCAAGCCGCTTCCAGGCCAGTCACCCTCCCCTCCCTGCTCCCCTGCCTGCTGGCCTACTTGGCTGGTGCATCCCACTCTGCCCACCCCTGCCACTGTCCCCCCAGCAGCCCTGCCTGAGACAGACTGGCACAAGGAGACTCAGGCAAGCAAGCAGTGGCAAGCAAGCACGCAAGCAAGCACCAGCAAGGAAGCACGCAAGCAAGCGCAGGCAGGCACCAGTCCAGCGTGCAGTGACCCAGTGCAGCGCTTCACCTTGTGTGCCACCTCCTCGGCAGCGGCCTGGTTGCCTGCGTAGTTCACCACCACCTGCCAGCAGTGCAGCACACCCTCATCAGGCTGCTGCCGGGCAGACTGTTTGGTGGTCGGGGGCATGCAGCTGGGCTGTTGCTGATGACAGTGGCATGAGGCTGCCAAGGTGGACTCTGTCATGGTCAGGCTGCCAGGCACCCTGGGTATTCCGGCATGCTCTTCTTCTTAGCATTTGGGGCTGGTCAGGCTGCCTGGGTATGCCGGCATGCTCTTCTTCTTAGCATCTGGGGTGTGAGAACTAGCACACTGCGCCTAGCAGCAGGAGGTGGAGGTTTCAGTTGAAGGGGGCATGGTGGCTAGACACTTACTCGGGCACCTTCTTTGGCCAGGGCCAGAGCCACTGCCCGGCCAATGCCTCTAGAAGAGCCGGTGACCAGCGCCACTGGCCTGTCTGCGTGTGAGATGGCACAGCCCGTGGCAAGGAGTGCCGGGAGTGAGCCAAACTGGCCACAGTGCATGGGCGGCAAGGCGTGCCCAAGGTGGCTGCGTACCTTCGCTGGCTTGCACAGACACGGTTAGCGACCTGTGCAACCCACTCGCAGCGCGGAACGGGCGTGCAGCTGCGTAGAGCGTTACGGGGCGTTCAGGGTTAGGGACCGAGGCTCGCCACTGATGCAGCGGTCACGATCCGATGGCTATTCCATCGCGCGTACCTGTCAAGCTGCCTTGGTGCTTTGCGGCCAACATCTGGGTGATCCTGATAAGCTGCGACGTAGCAAAGGCTCAATCTGACGTCTTCGATGGTTTGGTCCTGAGGCAGGAGCTGCTGAGAGCAATGGAAACAAGCAGGATAAGAAGTGTGACCCAGTTATAGACTGCACTCAGCCCACCTGGCGACCCGAGCAGACCCCGCTGACCTGGCTGCTGCTTGATCTTAACGCAGTCAACGAGTCTATCTTCGCTTGCTCACCTGTGCATCGCATGTAGCCGGGCTGCGTTCAGCTTGGGCGTAAATTGAAGCGCGTGGACATGGAAGCGCGGAGCCTGCCCTTGGAGCAGGCGCCAGCCTCACTGATGGATGTCATGGGGCAGCAGGCAAATCGTACAGCCCCGAAGGACAAGGCCAAGCTGTCAGTAGCATCCACACCTCTCGTTGATACCACCAGGGCTGAACTGGCAAGTGTCGCGACTGCAGCTCCATGACGCTGACACTGATGGTCGGGTTATATTGACGTTCAGGGCCCCAGCACTGCAGCAAGCCAGCGAGACAGGATGTTGACATCTAGCCAACAGCTGGAGAGGACCAACGACATTCTTCAGCACAGCAAGGAGCAGCTTCAACAAACTGAGGTGAGCCACATGCAGCCGGCACAACCCAACACACATAAGGTTTCCAGCCTGAGCGGGGCGCCCCAGCGCCTTGGTTGACAGCCTCATGGTGCAGGTGCCCACTGATGAGGATGCCATGGGCCAGGATCCATGCCATGGGCCCCAGGAGGAGGAGCACAGGGCTGAGGGGTTGGGCTCAATACAGCTCAGCACAGCATGGCAGTGCACAGCACAGCACGGCAGTGCACAGCATAGCACTGAAAACAGCAACACAGCAGAGGGGACAAGCATGTTGGCAGCACTTTGCAATCCTGTGTGGTGTTACGCGGGCTCATAACAGCTGGGGTGCTCAATGTATCACTGCTACTGCTGGCCTCAACAGCACGTGACTAGCCTTAGCCTCAGCCTCAGCCCAAGCCTCAACCATTGCTACTGCTGGTCTCGAGAGGAGGTCACACTCAGCAGGCTGCCTGCGCCACCCCTCCGACCTCAGTTGACTGGGCTTGCAGTGTTGAGGCTACTGAGTTGATACAGGCGTGCCACAATGCAGGACCCTGATGCTGGCTGACCAGCCACCAGCAAGGACCACAACATGTACTGCTGCCAGAGCACTGTAGCTCCGCATTGCAGCCGCCGCCATGCCCTAGCCTGCTCAACCCTGGTAGCCAGAGCAGGAAAGCAACGCAGTCTACTAGCCCTCCCTGCCTATCAGCCAAGCCATTGCCCCAACCTTCCGTGTTTGCATGGATTGCTCTGGGGTGAGTCAGTGCAGGTGACCGTGCTCGAGCCTGGTAGTTTACATGATGTGCTCTGGGTCGTCGCTGGTGCAGGCCATAGGCGTTGTGATGTTGAAGGAGCTGCAAGGTCAAAGGCAAATGATTCAGCGTGCACGGCACACCCTGGGCGGAGCTAGCAACCAGCTGCAGCAGGCAGAGGCGGCAGTGAAGAGCATGGAGCGGCGCAATAAGTGGTTTGGGATCTTCTAAACCACCTAGCAGCGACTGCTGCCATGGACCAAGCTAATCTCGGAGCGCACTTGGCAGTAAGGCACTTTACATTACTTTCACAGTCAGCAAGCAGTCAGTCTATTCTTCCCACCGATCGTAAACAAGGCCAGAGCTTGACATGGCTTATCCGGATTAAGTTTGCCCTGCCCCTGCTACTGCAATTACTATTATGTTTTTGGCAAGGGTGGGGCTCATGCATCTGATATTTGTTCCGAGGGTTTGCGCCGAGGGTGGGTATCATGCGAAAATGCAATTCAGCGTCGGTGTCCGGACCGCACTCCATAATTAAATCTTGAGCACGACGTCCGAACGGTCCAGCAACCAAGCTATGGCAACTACCAATCCCATATGAGCCATCACTATGGCCCGCGCTTGCCCTGGCCCTACCTGCATCGTGTCGCACCCCATGTTCACCGCGCCTGTTGTCAGGTTCGCAGCCAGGAAAACCGGCAGCATGTTTTGGCTGACGGCCAGCGGCAGGCTCGGGCGCAACCCCGTCGGCAGGAGTACTTGAGCCGCGGCCAGCGGCAGCAACAGCGTGACGCAGAGCGCCGCGATCCATACCACGTACGCAAGGTTGCAGGTGCGCCGAGACACCGGCTGCAGACACACCTCCGCCAACAACAACAGCAACCACAGCGCCCCGCAAACGACACCCCACACCACAAACGCCTCCAGCGCCGGTCGCGCCTCTCCCCACGTCACCGTCGCGGCGGCAGTCACGCCAGCCTCCGGCTTCGCGGCCTCGCCGCGCTGAATCCCGGTGGCATACTGTCCCAGCACGCCGTCATCGTGCCCCAGCATCGTGTCCGCAATGCTGCGTGTTTTCTGGGCTGGGTGGCGCATCCGCCCGCGCCCCAGCTGCCGCCCTGCTGCTGATGTGCGTCGAGCAGCCCAAGCCCAGGTGGACCTGAGGCCCCCGCCCAAAGCCTGGCCCACCAGCCGCAGCGCGATGTACCCAGGCAGTGAGACCAGGCCCTCCCTATTGAGGCCAGCCAGCTGCCGCAGCCAGGCCACCAGGGCTGCTGAGGCCCCGTGCAGTGACTGCAGGTGGTCTGAGGCAGGGCAGGGCAGGGTAAGGCAAGGACAAGCTGTGAGCACAGAGGCGGATGGCCTGCAGGGAAGGCCAGCTGGCCTGACTTGAGGAGGCAGAGACATTTGGGGACCTGGTGGGGCTGCTGGCAGTGAGGAGGGGGGCTGTGGGGTGAGCAGCAGTGTATTTGTTCAATCACTACATACATGGCGTACGCTATGAAATGGCATGGTCTGCAGCTCACCGTGCGCTATGGAGTGGTTGCTATGAAAACTGCACTATCGCGCATCGCAACGTGCATCTGAGCGAAAGCAACACTAGCGAGAAGGTACGGCCAGGAAGTGTGTGGCAGTGCTCCTAAGGCCAGGCTGCTGCTTAGGCCAGGCAGCGCTCTTTAGCTCACCACAGCTCACCACAGGCCAAGCTGCTTGTCTACTCTCCTGGCTAGCCTCAGCTCACCACACGCCAGGCTCCTGCGCTACTCCCTGGCTGCCAGTCAGCCAGGCCAGTGTGCAGGGGCTGGTAGTCTGGTGGGGATCTAAAGGGGGGAGTTGCATCGTGTGCCTCGGTCATGCTACTCTCCTAGCTAGCCTCACGATGCAGTTGTGCGGACCCCCTCAACCGCGCCCCTCCCCTCCCCCCTTTTCCCCCCTCCCCACCCCCTTCACTCCTCCCCCCTCCCCCCCTTCACTGCACCCCAGCACCTACCGTTGCCAGCAGAGAAGGGCCATAGGGCAAGCAGGCTGGGCAGGAGGGGGCAGGGGCCGAGCCCTGCTGGCCGCTCATCTGACAGCACCCACGCCCCCCAGCCCCCTGCAGCCACAGCCGCAGACACCCACTGCCATGATCACCCATGATGGGCGCAGCACTGGCCAGCCGATCAGCACAACCGGGCAATACAGGACGGCAGTGCCCTGCTGCCCAGGCCCAGACTGCAGCTGTGCGTGTGCACCACTACCTCATCCCACACTGGCTTGATACTCTTCCACCCCGCCCCTCACCCGGACCCTTTACCCTCCCTCCCTCGCCCCACCCTCCGCCCTGGTCCTGCCCCGCCCTGCTACGGCTCCTCCTGCGCTGATAGACCTTGCCCCCTGACCTGGGTGCTGATGACAGGCCAGACACCCACCCCATTGCAACGCAGCCTGGTGCAGTGCCGTGAGCAGCAGCGCCGCCCCGGCTGCCTGGCGCCAGGTCAGCGGCCCCAGGAGGGCGCAGGCAAGGCTGACCAGCGCTATGGTGGCAAAGAAGTTCCAATGCACGCCGTACTCCCACACCACCTCCTGCACCAGCAGTCAGGTCAGGCCAGGGACAGGGAGCAGGCAAGCTGGCAGGAGCATGCCAGGGCAGGCCGGCGGCAGCCAAGCCAGGGCAGGCAGGTGGGCGGGTGGGCGGGCACCGCCCCTTCCCTGGTCAGTTTAGGCGGTCCCTGGCGCTGTGCCTGACCCTGGCCTGATCCTGACCTGGCAGTCCAAAACTCCCTGACCAGGGAAGGGGCTGCGCCTGCCTGCCTGCCCCTGCTTGGCTGCCGCCCGCCTGCCCTGGCATGCTCCTGCCAGCTTGCCTGCTCCCTGTCCCTGGCCTGACCTGGCTGCTGGTGCAGGAGGTGGTGTGGGAGTACGGCGTGCATTGGAACTTCCCTGGCGCCTGACCTGGTAGTCCAGAGCTCTGACGGACAGCAAGCGCACGGCCCACAGCAGCCAGCTGGGCAGGGCAGCACGCACTCCTCGGCGCAGGCCAGCTAGGCTGCGTCAGGGTCAGCAGGCACACCGCCAGGCTGCTCAGTGTGGCCTGGCCCTGTCCTGGGAGGGGTGGGAGGGGGGGGCTGATAGCACCCAAGCAGGTCAGCAGCGCTCTGGAACACGTCTGGTAGCATCAGCATCAGCAGCAGCAGCAGCAGCAGCAGCAGCAGCGGTGGCATCAGGCACAGCCAGCCAGGCGGCGTCAGCGGCCACAGCAGCAGCCGGCCAGCTGGCCAGGCGGCTGCAGCAATGGGCAAGGGTCAGCAGGCGGGTGGCCGGGGGGAGGTGCAGTCGCCAGGTAAGCCGGCAGCAGCTGCTAGGCCAGGCAGCAGCAGGCCAGGCAGTAGCAGTGGCGGCAGCAGCAGTTGCAAGGTCAGGCAGGCATGGTCCAAGTCATACCAGGGGCAGCAGTGCAGTGCAGCCAGGGTGCAGCAGGCGGGGGCGCATGCAGGCAGCTGGCAAGTGTTGAGAGTGCGTGCAAGACCAGGCAGGCGGGCTGGGCTGAGGTAGGGGTCGTGCTGCCCTCCGCCTGCCACCCAGACCTGACCTGACCTGACCTGACCAGGGGTGCCAGGCAGTGATGGAGCCTGGGTGCCAGGTCCCGCTGCTCCCCACTCACAGCTTGCTGCCAAGCAGCCCAACCAGCCGCCAGGCACAGCCAGACACTTTGGGCCCGCCTGTGACCCAGCCCAGTGCTTTCATGTTGGCCAGGATAGTGCTGGCAGGGCCCATAGCCTCCCCTTCCTGCCGCTCCCCCTCCCCCTGCTGCCCATGCCCCTCCTGCTGGACACCCCTCTACCTCTGAGCCTGCTGCTGCTGCTGGGGAGGTGCTGCTGCCACCAGGCCAGCGGCCAGCAGGATGCCACCAACCCCCACATCCATGAGCCCAGTGCCCCACGCCTGGGTCTTGGCGTAGCGCCGGGGGAAGGCCCTGCAGTGCAGCAGCAGCAGCCCAGCAGGCCAGGTCAGGCAGCAGGCCAGGTGGGGGGCCAGGGGTTCCCTGGTGAAGGGCTGCGAGGGGCATAACCAGAGGCACCCCCTCTTGCCCTCTCAACCATGCACGCTTACTTTCCTACTTGCTTGTTACCAAAGCTCTGGCAAGGTCGGGTCAGGGTCAGGTCAGGGTTAGGGTTGGGTCAGGGACGGGTCAGGGTTAGGGTCGGGTCAGGGTTAGGGTCGGGTCAGGGTCGGGGTCGGGTCAGGGTTAGGGTCGGATCAGGGTCATGTCAGGGTTAGGATCGGGTCAGGGTTAGGGTCGGGTCAGGGTTAGGGTCGGGTCAGGGTTATGGTCGGGTCAAGGTCGGGTCAGGGTCAGGTCAGGGTTAGGGTCAGGGTCAGGGTCGGGGTCGGGTCAGGGTTAGGGTCGTGTCAGGGTCATGTCAGGGTTAGGATCGGGTCAGGGTTAGGGTCGGGTCAGGGTTAGGGTCGGGTCAAGGTCGGGTCAGGGTCAGGGTTAGGGTCAGGGTCAGGGTTAGGGTCGGGTCAGGGTGAGGGTCGGGTCAGGGTCAGGGTCGGGTCAGGGTTAAGGTCGCGTCAGGATTAGGGTCGGGTTAAGGTCGGGTCAGGGTTAGGGTCAGGTCAGGCCCCTACCTGAAATCCACAGCCAGGATTGCGCAGCATGTGAACAGCATGAGGCCCCCCCTGAAGCAGCTGGACCAGGCAGCGCGGCGCTGACTCATGGCCAGCAGCCGGCAGTGCAGGCAGCCAGGGGTACAGCTCCCACACACGTCACCCTCACTGCCCTGCCCGTCCTGACCCCTCGTCCCCTGCTTGGTCCGCCCCTCCTCCTGACCTTGCTCTGCCAGCCACTGACCCACCGGCTGCCCCTCTTCCTGCCTCTGCCCACTGCCCAGCCGCTGCTCCTGACCCTGCCTAACAACAAGCTGGCGCCGCTTGAACTCCTGAGCCATGTCGGTGGTGCTCTTCAACCCCTGGCCCATGTCTGGGTAAGCTGCCTGCACCCTAGGCAGAGGTGGCTGTAAGGTTTTTGTAGCAGGCATTGCCTGGGCTGGCTGTGTGCATGTTGGCATTTTGATCCCACGTTGACTTGCAAGACGTGCTGCAGCCAGTGTCGCCAAGCCTAACAGCAGGCATACGCACAGCAGGCCAGGGGGCAGAGGCCCCATGCAGACTAGCACCAGGGGGACCACCTGTGCCAGGAACTCCAACACCAGCCTGCAAGGCAGCACAGCAGCCAGGCAGCACCTGCACTCATGGTGAGCCTCACAGAGGCACGGGTACAGCTTTCTGCACACAACATAGTGTACTCGGGGCCACAGGAGGACCTGATGGTAGATGGTTTGTGCAGCCTCCAGGTCGTGCTCAGGACTTCGCCTGTGCGCATGGTAACCTGGGCTGGGAGGGTCGTTTGGCGGTTGTCGGTGACAGCGACAGCGGCTAGGCCTACGCGATGCACTCACTAAGGATCATTGTCAAAGGTAAGCACAAGCACAATGCGATCACCTCCAGCTTTCCAGCTCCGGCATGCCCGTGGTAAAACGCCTCTTTCTCTGCCTTGCTTGTCCGTGTCATTGTGCGGGAGCAGCTTGCCTTATGTGCAGCGACTGCACCGGCCTATTCAATTAGAAAGAGCCAATGCAGGAGCAGAGGCTGTAGCGAGCAGTCGACCATGTACCCCGCTCTGTCCCAGTTAGTGTCGCAAGTGTTCATCACGCTCGCAGCCCTCCGCTCAACTTGAGCGGTAAGTTTACCCCCAACCGTTCAGCTGTCAGCCTATTGCCGGTTCATTCGAATTCACAGTCTAGTCGAGTCTAGTCGCCAGGGCATGGCCTGTGTCGTGGATACTAGTGGGATGTAGGCTAGTAGGCTACGGCAACCGAACCGTATGCTCCATTATTTTGTTGCATGCGACCAACATTTTGCATTCGCTTGGCTTCTTATGTTCTTCCTACTTATGTCATCGTCAACTTGCTATCTCATACACGTTGATACGGAGGCTGTCCTCCACTTCACATCTGATGCACGAGGTCGGAGAGGCCTAATGTTGACAAGCCGAGCAGGCAAACCTCAACTGTTTTTTTGGTGCACAACCGCTTATTGAGACCACACCGCTGTATGCAAGCCCCCATACACAACACCGTATCCAACCTCTTTGTGTTTCTAAGCCGTTATCGCGTATGTTTGCCGAGAACTAGACAGTTGGTAGAAGAGAACCATCTTGAATAACACTGAACCATAGATGCAAGACAAAACACTGCACACATAGGCAGAGTACACATGGTGAGAACCCCAAATGATACAACATGTCAGCACATGGCGTGCCAGATAGAGCACATGTAACAAGACATCAGCGCAAGCTTACGTCCGTGTTTGAAATACATTATGTAGTGCAGTCGCATGTTCGCCCGTGACGGACTTCAGTCTGCCGACATTCCCACGGCTTTCGCAGCTTCTATATTTTCCATCCGCACTACACATATCCGCATTTGTCGTTGTCTGGTCTAGTAAGAGAACGCGAGAGTCAGCTGGGCTGCTGGAATGGATGGGTTGCTGCTGCGACGGCTGCTGATGCACCAATGAAAAGCATTCAGCGACGCAAAGACGCGCCTGGCAGGGTGGTGCTGGCGAGTTTTCTATTAGTGGTGCTCAGTAAGTTAACAATAGCAAAGCATATCTCGGAACGAATATGTGACGCGATGTGCAAGCTTGTGCATGTGCCTCCTTGCAGGTTCCCCACTGATGGTGACTGGCCTAATCCCTCCGCTGCCATTTATCCAGCCTCCCCTTCCACAGCCTCTGGCATCCCCGCATCCTCCCACACCCATCACATTCCAACCTCCTCTATCTCAACCAGCTCCCTACCCATTACCATCACCGCAACCACCTCAAACACCACCATCTAACCCAGTCTTCCACCTGTCCTCCCTTCTGCCTCCCTACCCCTCTGACCCACCCCCTCCACCCCTTCCACAGCCATCCAACCCAGACCCCTCACCCTCCCCCCTCCCACCGCTCTACCCCTCTGACCCACCCCCCTCCCCCCTTCCGCAGCCATCCAACCCAGACCCCTCCCCCTCCCCCTTCCCACCGCCCTACCCCTCTGACCCACCCCTCTCCCCCCTCCCACCGCCCTACCCCTCTGACCCACCCCCCTCCCCCCTCCCACCGCCCTACCCCTCTGACCCCTCCCCCTCCCCACTCCCACCGCCCTACCCCTCTGACCCACCCCCCTCCCCCCTCCCACCGCCCTACCCCTCTGACCCACCCCTCTCCCCCTTCCCACCGCCCTCCCCCTCTGACCCACCCCCCTCCCCCCTCCCACCGCCCTACCCCTCTGACCCACCCCCCTCCCCCCTCCCACCGCCCTACCCCTCTGACCCACCCCTCTCCCCACTCCCACCGCCCTACCCCTCTGACCCACCCCCCTCCCCCCTCCCACCGCCCTACCCCTCTGACCCCTGCCCCTCCCCACTCCCACCGCCCTACCCCTCTGACCCACCCCCCTCCCCACTCCCACCGCCCTCCCCCTCTGACCCACCCCTCTCCCCCCTCCCACCGCCCTACCCCTCTGACCCACCCCCCTCCCCCCTCCCACCGCCCTACCCCTCTGACCCACCCCTCTCCCCACTCCCACCGCCCAACCCCTTTGACCCACCCCCCTCCCCCCTCCCACCGCCCTACCCCTCTGACCCCTCCCCCTCCCCACTCCCACCGCCCTACCCCTCTGACCCACCCCCCTCCCCCCTCCCACCGCCCTACCCCTCTGACCCACCCCCCTCCCCCCTCCCACCGCCCTACCCCTCTGACCCCTCCCCCTCCCCACTCCCACCGCCCTACCCCTCTGACCCACCCCCCTCACCCCTTCCACAGCCCTACCCCTCTGACCCACCCCCCTCACCCCTCCCACCGCCCTACCCTTCTGACCCCTCCCCCTTCCCACTCCCACCGCCCTACCCCTCTGACCCCTCACCCTCCCCACTCCCACCGCCCTCCCCCTCTGACCCACCCCCCTACCCCCTCCCACCGCCCTACCCCTCTGACCCCTCCCCCTCCCCACTCCCACCGCCCTCCCCCTCTGACCCACCCCCCTCACCCCTTCCACATCCATCCAACCCAGACCCCTCCCCCTTCCCCCTCCCACCGCTCTACCCCTCTGACCCACCCCCCTCCCCCCTCCCACCGCCCTACCCCTCTGACCCACCCCCCTACCCCCTCCCACCGCTCTACCCCTCTGACCCACCCCCCTCCCCCCTTCCACAGCCATCTAACCCAGACCCATCCCCCTTTCCCCTCCCACCACCCTACCCCTCTGACCAACCCCCCTCCCCCCTTCCACAGCCATCCAACCCAGACCCCTCCCCCTCCCTCCTCCCACCGCCTTACCCCTCTGACCTCTCCGCCTCACCCCCGCCAACTCCTGCATCCTCAGATGTGCCCCACCACCCCCCGCCACCGCCATACCCTCCTCACGACGTCCCTCCCACGGCGCCAACCTCCCCGCTGCCACCTGCCCCATTCGACCCCTCCCCCTCGCCCCTGCCTCCTCCTTACCCCTCCCACACGCCACCCTCGGCCCTCCCCCTTGACCCACCCCTGCCACCTCCCCCAGCCCCTGCCGGCCCTCTTGACCCATTAGGTGAGCTCAGCCCCATCAGCCTATGGGGTTGTGTGGCTGCTGCATGACGGCCGCCCACCCTCCTGCCCACATGCACAGTGGCCACTGCCCTCCTCGCCTGCTGGCTGCTGCTGACCTATGCACCACCAGCAACGCTGCACCCAATGCCACACACCCATTGGCTGGCCTGTACTGCGGATGAAACGTCGCAGGCCCGCCCCCCTCACCGCCCTCGCCCCCCTCCCCCGGCTGCCCTGTACCAGCCGGCTACACCTACACCCCTGGCCTTGACCCGTTTGGCAACGACATCCTGTGTGGTGCGGGCAGCCCCAGCAGCGTGACAGCGGAGTTCGTGGCCGCCCAGTGCTCGGCCCGGGCTGCGTGCCGCGGCTTCAACCTCTGGTTCTACCAGGGCAGCCCCGACCAGCAGGTGACAGCAGCACACCGCCTGCCCTGCACAAGGAGAAGGGCGACCCGCACCTGGTTTTGTTTTTCCGTTCTGTCATGATGAATGATCTATAGCTCAACGTGACATGGCATAGGTTCATACCCTTGATTTTATAGCTCGACCTTACTTCCAAACATCGCTCAGGTATAACTATTAACGAAAACTACGCTAAAATACTCAAAACCGCAGGGTAAATTGCAATTGTTGTAGCGCAGTGCGAGATAGTGAAGCTCACAAAGCGACCATTTCATAGCGCAATAGGACCCTTAAGATATGACATTTTGTAGCGAACGCTATATATAACGCGAAAAAATCACTGACCTGCACTCTGCCACATCCGCCCCTGGCTGCCTGCCGGCCCTCACCCTGGTGCTGGCACTGTGGGCTGCTTATCTAGAGAGGCCACCTGCTCTGCAACATGAGCGGCTGCTTGCTGTGGCCTCCCACCCTCCCCCTTGCCATCCTGCCTGGTGTGCCTTGGCTGTCCTGCCATGCAGTACTGCTTGAAGAGGGTCATCACCAACTTTAGGAACAGCTCCGGCTTTGACCAGCCGTGTGCAGGCTATTACACCCGCGGTGAGTCAAGATGGCAGGGCAACAGGCAGGGCAGCAGGCAGGGCAGCAGGCAGGGCAGCAGGCAGGGCAGTAGGCAGGGCAGCGGGCAGGGCAGCAGGCAGGGCAGCGGGCAGGGCAGCGGGCAGGGCAGCGGGCAGGGCAGCGGGCAGGGCAGCAGGCAGGGCAGCGGGCAGGGCAGCGGGCAGGGCAGCGGGCAGGGCAGCGGGCAGGGCAGCAGGCAGGGCAGCGGGCAGGGCAGCGGGCAGGGCAGCAGGCAGGGCAGCGGGCAGGGCAGCAGGCAGGGCAGCAGGCAGGGCAGCAGGCAGGGCAGTGGGCAGGGCAGCGGGCAGGGCAGCAGGCAGGGCAGCGGGCAGGGCAGTAGGCAGGGCAGCGGGCAGGGCAGCGGGCAGGGCAGCGGGCAGGGCAGCAGGCAGGGCAGCGGGCAGGGTAGCAGGCAGGGCAGCGGGCAGG
The DNA here is from genome assembly GCA_030144725.1 of Haematococcus lacustris. Lineage (NCBI taxonomy): Eukaryota > Viridiplantae > Chlorophyta > Chlorophyceae > Chlamydomonadales > Haematococcaceae > Haematococcus > Haematococcus lacustris. The sequence goes on from JASKMD010000031.1 coordinate 2,438,285, forward strand.
GCAGCAAGCAGGGCAGCAGGAAGGGCAGCGGGCAGTGCAGCAGGCAGTGCAGCAGGCAGGGCAGCGGGCAGGGCAACGGGCAGGGCAGCGGGCAGGGCAGCGGGCAGGGCAGCGGGCAGGGCAGCAGGCAGGGCAGCAGGCAGGGCAGCGGGCAGGGCAGCAGGCAGGGCAGCAGGCAGGGCAGCGGGCAGGGCAGCGGGCAGGGCAGCGGGCAGGGCAGCGGGCAGGGCAGCAGGCAGGGCAGCAGGCAGGGCAGCAGGCAGGGCAGCAGGCAGGGCAGTGGGCAGGGCAGCGGGCAGGGCAGCGGGCAGGGCAGCAGGCAGGGCAGCGGGCAGGGCAGCGGGCAGGGCAGCAGGCAGGGCAGCAGGCAGGGCAGCGGGCAGGGCAGCGGGCAGGGCAGTGGGCAGGGCAGCAGGCAGGGCAGCAGGAAGGGCAGCGGGCAGTGCAGCAGGCAGGGCAGCAGGCAGGGCAGCGGGCAGGGCAACGGGCAGGGCAGCGGGCAGGGCAGCGGGCAGGGCAGCAGGCAGGGCAGCCGGCAGGGCAGCGGGCAGGGCAGCAGGCAGGGCAGCAGGCAGGGCAGCAGGCAGGGCAGCGGGCAGGGCAGCGGGCAGGGCAGCGGGCAGGGCAGCGGGCAGGGCAGCAGGCAGGGCAGCAGGCAGGGCAGTAGGCATGGCAGCAGGCAACCTTCACCCAGGCCTGGTGCCTGGTGCTGACTCTGGCTGTCCCCTTGCGCCTGCCTGCCTGCTGCCTGCTGCCTGCTCTGCAGAGCTGCCACCAAGCCCCCCACCGCCTCCCCCACTGCCGCCCTCTCCACCCAGACCGCCACCAAGACCTCCCTCCCCTCCAGCTCCACCCCAACCGCCCCCCTCGCCCACCTCCCCGCCTCGCCCCCCACCCCCCCCCTCCCAAGCCACCCGCTCCCTTTCCACCTTCCCCACCCTCAGCATCTCCCCCGCCCTCGCCACCGCTGCCTGAACGGCCTCCCCTACCCCCTCCATATCCACCCACCACGCCCCCTGGGACATCCCCACCCACATCATCCTACCCCTCTGACCCACCCCCCTCCCCCCTTCCACAGCCATCTAACCCAGACCCCTCCCCCTCCCCCCTCCCCCCGCTCTACCCCTCTGACCCACCCCCCTCCCCCCTTCCACAGCCATCTAACCCAGACCCCTCCCCCTTTCCCCTCCCACCACCCTACCCCTCTGACCCACTCCCCTCCCCCTTCCCGCCGCCCTACCCCTCTGACCCACCCCCCTCCCCCCTCCCACCGCCCTACCCCTCTGACCCACCCCCCTCCCCCCTCCCACCGCCCTACCCCTCTGACCCCTCCCCCTCCCCACTCCCACCGCCCTACCCCTCTGACCCACCCCCCTCCCCACTCCCACCGCTCTACCCCTCTGACCCACCCCCCTCCCCCCTCCCACCGCCCTACCCCTCTGACCCACCCCCCTACCCCCTCCCACCGCTCTACCCCTCTGACTCACACCCCTCCCCCCTTCCACAGCCATCTAACCCAGACTCATCCCCCTTTCCCCTCCCACCACCCTACCCCTCTGACCAACCCCCCTCCCCCCTTCCACAGCCATCCAACCCAGACCCCTCCCCCTCCCTCCTCCCACCGCCTTACCCCTCTGACCTCTCCGCCTCACCCCCGCCAACTCCTGCATCCTCAGATGTGCCCCACCACCCCCCGCCACCGCCATACCCTCCTCACGACGTCCCTCCCACGGCGCCAACCTCCCCGCTGCCACCTGCCCCATTCGACCCCTCCCCCTCGCCCCTGCCTCCTCCTTACCCCTCCCACACGCCACCCTCGGCCCTCCCCCTTGACCCACCCCTGCCACCTCCCGCAGCCCCTGCCGGCCCTCTTGACCCATTAGGTGAGCTCAGCCCCATCAGCCTATGGGGTTGTGTGGCTGCTGCATGACGGCCGCCCACCCTCCTGCCCACATGCACAGTGGCCACTGCCCTCCTCGCCTGCTGGCTGCTGCTGACCTATGCACCACCAGCAACGCTGCACCCAATGCCACACACCCATTGGCTGGCCTGTACTGCGGATGAAACGTCGCAGGCCCGCCCCCCTCACCGCCCTCGCCCCCCTCCCCCGGCTGCCCTGTACCAGCCGGCTACACCTACACCCCTGGCCTTGACCCGTTTGGCAACGACATCCTGTGTGGTGCGGGCAGCCCCAGCAGCGTGACAGCGGAGTTCGTGGCCGCCCAGTGCTCGGCCCGGGCTGCGTGCCGCGGCTTCAACCTCTGGTTCTACCAGGGCAGCCCCGACCAGCAGGTGACAGCAGCACACCGCCTGCCCTGCACAAGGAGAAGGGCGACCCGCACCTGGTTTTGTTTTTCCGTTCTGTCATGATGAATGATCTATAGCTCAACGTGACATGGCATAGGTTCATACCCTTGATTTTATAGCTCGACCTTACTTCCAAACATCGCTCAGGTATAAACATCAACGTAAAGTACGCTAAAATACTCAAAACCGCAGGGTAAATTGCAATTGTTGTAGCGCAGTGCGAGATAGTGAAGCTCACAAAGCGACCATTTCATAGCGCAATAGGACCCTTAAGACATGACATTTTGTAGCGAACGCTATATATAACGCGAAAAAATCACTGACCCCACTCTGCCACATCCGCCCCTGGCTGCCTGCCGGCCCTCACCCTGGTGCTGGCACTGTGGGCTGCTTATCTAGAGAGGCCACCTGCTCTGCAACATGAGCGGCTGCTTGCTGTGGCCTCCCACCCTCCCCCTTGCCATCCTGCCTGGTGTGCCTTGGCTGTCCTGCCATGCAGTACTGCTTGAAGAGGGTCATCACCAACTTTAGGAACAGCTCCGGCTTTGACCAGCCGTGTGCAGGCTATTACACCCGCGGTGAGTCAAGATGGCAGGGCAGCAGGCGGGGCAGCAGGCAGGGCAGCAGGCAAGGCAGCAGGCAAGGCAGCAGGCAAGGCAGTACACAGTAAGTCTTCAAAGTCCGGCCATTTCTTTGCCAAACCCGGCATAACTTCTCTACCACTGCGTCAAAACAAATGGGTTTTCATATCATTGAGTAGTCCTTGGAGCCTGCTGTCCAACAATAGCAACCCCATGATTGCGGCCAAAATCCTGGCCAACCCTGAAAAGAGTTGATTGTGGAATTAAGTTTACCTGTATCTGGCCACTTGACTTGCACCCAGCTTCGACTGAAACCTCACCCTGCCATGTGCCCGCTTCTACACGTGAGCCCCTCTGCCATACTTCACTCCAGCTTATTGTAGAACTGGTGTATCGCCCGGAGATACAACGGAGCTTGCTCCTCCGCTGAGCGCCAAACAGTTGCGACCATCGTATCATGTGTCACGAATAGGCACTTCCATGGTGTTGGGGTCACCATGCCCTTGCCAGCCTCATTTGGCAGCTGATCCTTGCGGGGGGGGTAAAAGGCTCGTGGCCAAGGCACGCTTCAATGGTTCCTTGTTAAGCCGACTGAGAAGTTGACAGCAAGGTCCATCATGTTGATGCGTTGGGGCAGTGTGGGCCAGAAATCTCCACTCCCGGCAACTTTGGCGGTTGCTGCCGCGAGCTGAAGCAGGGAAACACTGGCCCCACCCAAGGCATTGGCTGTCAGCACGTTACCACCATTAATGTGGTTTGGCGTCAGCACTCGCCCACCAGCAGACTCCCATGCGACGCAGGTGATGCTAAGCTTGGGATGCTAACACTTACTTGGATTTGGTCTCAGCCAGCACATGTTGCGTTGGAATAGGTGCTTGCGAGATGTTAGAGTTGCACATCCGGTGCATTATATACCCCCGTAACAACACCCGCTCATTGCTTTGAGGCTGAAAAACCCTGTCTCATCCGCATTGGACACCCCGTCAGGCCGCTCCTTGTATGCCTGCCGGCTGTTGCAGCGCTATTATGGGGCTGGCATGAGTTGCTTGTCATACCAGTTAGATAGGGCCTCTTGGCTGTCAGCAGCAGCCCTTCGGGCCTTGGTTTAGGAGAAGCTTTGCGCAGTGACAAGCCAAGCCCGCTCATGGAGGCGCTGAACTATTTGCGGCCCGGGGTTGCATTAGGGTCAATACCCCTACCTTGGGCCCCCTTGACTAACCGCTTGGATAGAGCTTGTTGGTTGTCACCAGCAGCCCTTCGGGCCTTGGTGTGGGGAGAGGTGCATCATGGTGCGCAGTGATAAGCCATGCCTGCTCATGGAGGCGCTGAACCATTTGCACCTCAGGGTTGCATTAGGTTTAATACCCCTACCCTGCGCCTGGGCCCCCTTGACACTGCCGGCCACCAGGAGCTCCTCTGCCTCAGTCAAGGCTGTCGGCCTCCTTGCGGAAACACTGTACCCCCTCGTTGAGGGTGGATCGGTGGACGCCATGTTTTTTCGCCGTAGCACGCACGGACTTAAATGGCAACCTCTGCCGCACATAAGTCGCAAATCGTAGTGATACGCCTTGTTGGTGATACGCTGATTTGGTGGAAACCCCAAAACCGGACCCAAAGACCCTATCGGTGACAGCGCCTGGCTCAAACATTGAAGTGAGAAGTGTTTGGTAACTCTCTATTCTCAATACATCAATGAAGTCAGAGGCTGCTAAGTGCAACACCTAGCATAGCACATTGTCCACACATGCATTTGTTCACTATTGGGGCAGCACTGAAGCACTGAAGCCTCATCGTCCTCACAAACACTCTCGCCCTCACCGCTATCAGAGCTGCTGCTGGCTGAGCTGCTGGCATTGCTTGTGTGAGGATGTCGTCCTCATCACTATCAAAAAGACATTAAGGCCCCCGCCCTTGCCCCCGCCCCTGCCCCTGCCGCTGCCGCGGCCCCCTCCCTTGCTCCTGCCCCTGCCTTTGCCCTCCCCACGCCTCTTTCTAGGTGCATGGCGGCCTGCATGCCAACCTCCACAGCTATTGAGCTGTGATCCACCGTCCCCCACCCCTCTCCCTCTGTAGGTCTTGCAGCTGCTGAAAGGCTGACAGGGCGCGTAGATCGTTTGCGCCCGCTCTGCGACATCTCCGCCTCTGCTACCGCTCTAGCCGCAGCTGCGACAGCTCCCACATTGCGTGCGACAGCTGCCTCTTGAGCCGCAACATCTTTAGGCTGAAGGATCGAGGTCAGCAAGCTCCATTTCAGCAAGCGCCATCTACCATGGTGTTATGATGGTATGGATATCATACCGTGGTGACACAATAAGATGACGAATTGATTTGGTGAAATCACTAACAAGGCCAGGGTGCGGTTTTTCTGATTATGAATAATGAGATCTAATATCACCGTACTCTCCCTATCCCGAATCGTTTTTTGTCCTTCGGGAAACCGGGAATGATTAAACAATGTTATTTTTGGGTCTTTCGGGAAGTAGTCAAACAATTAGTTGACCTTGACGAATGAGCCAGCAATGGACAGTCTGTGGTCCGGGGTATCAGCGCCGCCGACGCAGCTGGTAATCTGCACCGCGAGCTCCTTATGCACGATGAAAAACGCTTCCACATGTCTCTCAGCCGTCAAGCGGCAATGATTGAGAAGCGACTACCTGGGACTACTGACTTTGGGCCTTCTCCACGCCTCAATCTTGCCGCATCGCCCAGCACACCTCCTGCTCTCGCACGCACCGGCAAGGCGCATGAGAACTGGTGGCATCCTGCTAGGATTCAGCCCACCCTGCAAGGGGGAGGCGGGCCAGGCTGGGGCAAAGGCTGGTGCGGCGGGCCAGGCCGGGGTGGCAACTAGGGTGGCTGCTTTGCCACGGGCAAGGTCTAGGGAGGTGGGCCAGGCTGGGGCAAAGGCTGGGGTCACAGGACAGGCAAGGGTGGCAACCAGGCTGGCAACCATGTTGGGGGGGAGGCGGCCGCTCACACACGGGCAGCCGGCCAAGGCGGGGTTCTTGCTCTTGCCAAGGCAGCAGCATGGGTGGCTGCAGAAGCACACAAGTCTGAATGCTCCAAGGCAAATGATGAGATATGCCGCCATTGCCAGCAGCAGCAGGAGGACCACGACTTTATAAGCGAGGTTTAGTGCCCCATGTGACGTGGTCAGGTGATAGGGCCACTAGTTCTTCTAAGAGAGACCACGTCAGTCGACAATGTCGATCATATGGTTTTGGTGCGAGATAATTGGGGTGGGAGGCTTGATTGTTTCTATGCACGAAGACGTTCTCAAAACTAACTTTCGACGTACTTTGGCCATCGGGGAACTTGAAACAATAGAAAATATGGCTCGGGAATAATATTTTAATTATAGTTTTCGAGGCCTCGAGAATCAAATCAAAAGTAGGGAGAGTACGGTAGATGGCATCGTCTGATAGAACGTCTAATTAGACGTGACTCCCACCCGTTTTCCGCTGTTCTATCATCCCTGTGTAGATAAGCATGCTCGTACTATCGCGGAGGGCGCCTTTCATCGGCCATCCCGCAGTCTAACCCACAACACAGCGAAGACATAGGATGCCCGCTATTGCGGAGAATGCTCAGCTGGCCCCGCTCATACGGAGTCCTTCCAAAGCACTTGCTTGCATCCATATTTTCTGCCGACATGCTCTGCCCCCCCATCGGGAGAATGCTTGTCACTCTAGTCCATGCATGACTTGCAGCTTGACTTGCACAACGGCAGTGCACCGCAGCTCGCACTTTGTGCACTTGCACTTGCGATTATGTGTACCACCGTCACCCCTGCCACATAAACTGCAGCCAGTCAGCGTTCCTTGCATAGCCTGCTCCACAATTATAGTACTGCAACCAACCTTAAACACACAACCACACCGAGCAAACCGTAGCCATTTCAACAGTGGCTCGCCCAACCACTTTTGCGCGGCCCAACCGCATTTGCGCGGCCCATCCTTTGCGCAATGAACCCGGCAGTTTTGAGCTCTCATCTCCCAACACGCGCAAACATGTCGCGACTCGACAACCATGACGGCAACCACCCAACGATGCGATGCGAAATCGGGGGCTTTCGGTGAAGAAACAAGAGAACACGAGCAACGGGGTGGCCGGAATCAGGCAACTCTGTGTGTAGGCAGGGCAGCGGGCAGGGCAGCAGGCAGGGCAGCGAGCAGGGCAGCAGGCAGGGCAGCGAGCAGGGCAGCAGGCAGGGCATCAGGCAGGGCATCAGGCAGGGCAGCGAGCAGGGCATCAGGCAGGGCAGCAGGCAACCTTCACCCAGGCCTGGTGCCTGGTGCTGACTCTGGCTGACCCCTTGCGCCTGCCTGCTGCCTGCTCTGCAGAGCTGCCACCCAGCCCCCCACCGCCTCCCCCACTGCCGCCCTCTCCACCCAGACCGCCACCAAGACCTCCCTCCCCTCCAGCTCCACCCCAACCGCCCCCCTCGCCCACCTCCCCGCCTCGCCCCCCACCCCCCCCTCCCAAGCCACCCGCTCCCTTTCCACCTTCCCCACCCTCAGCATCTCCCCCGCCCTCGCCACCGCTGCCTGAACGGCCTCCCCTACCCCCTCCATATCCACCCACCACGCCCCCTGGGACATCCCCACCCACATCATCCTACCCCTCTGACCCACCCCCCTCACCCCTCCCACAGCCCTACCCCTCTGACCCACCCCCCTCCCCCTTACCTCCTAACCTCCCCATACCAGCACTCGTCCCCCCTGATGCCCCCCCTGTGGCGAGCACACCCCTACCCCCACCACCATCTGCACAGCCACCTACTCCCAACGAGCCTCAGCCACCGACTCAGGCACGAAGCTCACCACCCCCGCCGCAATCACCACCATTATCAAGCCTGCCTCCTCCTCCACCGCTGCAGCCTCCTTCCCCCCTGCCCCCATCTCCCCTCCCCCCCTCACCCTCCCCTCCCCCGCCTCCACCCTCCCCCAGCCCCCCGTCGCCACAACTGTCAGCCTCGGGGCTGCAGCCCCCTCCACCGCCCTCGCCACCCCCGGCCATCCTGGTGCAGGTAGCTGCACCCCACCCGCACCCTGGTCACGCAGCTCCCAGCACACTGCGCCCGCACCTGCCTCCTGCCCTCCCTGACCGCAGCCTTGACTGCCTGCATAGCAGAGCGTGTGATGGACCTGCCCTGGGCCATGTGGCTGCAGGCCCTGGACTACCAGCCCCCCCCGCCCCCCTTGGTGCTGGGCCCCTCCCTGGGCCCTGACACCACCCCCCCGCTGCTGACCCTGCTGGGGGACCCTGCGCCCTCAGTGGCCATCTACTCCCCTTACGTGGTGCGTTGCAGCGCCTGACAGGGGCAGCCGCTGCCACCAGCGCCTGTGCCTGTGCCCGCCCTGCACCCACCCAGCCCAGAGCCCTGCACCCCAGCCATGCCTGCTGCTGTGTGTATGGCTGCCAGGACGCTGGCTGCCTGGCAGTAGATGCCCGGGATGGCGTGGTGGCGGTGCGGGTGGCTGGCTTCCCTGATGCCGCCAACTGGACCAGCACAGCCACCAGGCCGGGTCAGCCCATCCAGCTTACCTACACGGCCAGGGACAGGGCGGGCAACACCGCCTCCGTCACCCGCAGCATCAAGGTGGGCACGCTGGGCGCCGGCAGGGCTTGTGGCTGCACACCTGCCTTGACCACATCACCGTGAGCAGGACAGAACCTTGCACCGCAGGTCTGGCCGCAACACTGCCCTGCCATTGCTCACCTCCTGCTCACCGCCAACAGCTGACGCCAGCACAGCAACGCAGCGGCTGCAGGCGTGCAACCCCCCTGCCTGGCGCTGCCTGCTTGCAGGTGGTGGACGCTTGCACAGCCGCCAGTGCTCAGGAGTTCACCTGCCCCACCAGCCTGCAGTGCTCTGTGAATGGCAACTGCGGGGCAGCGGCCGCGGCACTGTCCAGCCTGTTTGGCCGCAGTGGCAGCACCGGGGGAGGGGGCTCAGCAGGACCTCGTTCAGCTACAGCCCTGGCAGCGCTGGCTGCGCTGACGGTGCCAGACACCACGCCCCCAGTCATCACCATCCAGGGCATGGGCCAGCTATTCCAGGCACCAAGGCCAGGAGGCAGCATGGTCACGGGCATGCTGACGACAGTGATGCTTGGCAGCCAGTACGCAGATGAGGGGGCCACGGCATACGACGTGCGGACAGGGCAGCCTGGGCTGCGGATCGACTTGACAGCGCGCATCAAGGTCACTTACCCCGTGGCCATCGACACCTCCGCACCCACCGACCCCGCCAAGCCCTACCTCGTCCTGTACGATGTCTCCGATGACGCCTCGCCTCCCAACAAGGCGCAGCAAGTGCGACGCCGCGTGCAGGTGGGTTCCTGACGCTATGTGCCGTAGCGTTGACCAATGTTGACTGCCTTGCGCGGTCTGTGTCAATCGGCGGTGCACACAGCAGCCATTACTACCAGCAGGCCTCTGCTGGTGAGGTGGTGGTATCGTGTTTCGCCTCGCTCATGCCACTCGCCGTGCCCACATGCCCAGCTGTCGCACTGGTGGCGGGAGCAAGCTGGGTCCCGGCTCTTCCTGGGCGCATCGCGCGGTTGTGCTGGGGTGTCGTTTACGCATGGCAAGCGTGACGAGTGCATGCTCTTATGATCGCGGCGTGCCTGTTCGCGCCCTGCAGGTGGTGTGCCCCGCTGGCGAGGTCCTCTGCCCCGGCACCGACGACCCCAACCTCCTCTCCTGCAGCTTCAACAGGATCTGTGGCCTAGGGCCCAGCACCTCCAGCACCAGCACCACAGCCAGCAGCACTGCGCTAGCTCCCCCTGCTCTCACGCTGCTGGGGCCGTCAGTCATGCGCATAAGGCAGGGCGCTCCATACCTCCCTTGCTCCGGTGGCCAAGTCCGGGGCTGCGAGCAGGGGGCTGTTGCCACCCGCCAGGTCCACGGCGACACGAACGCAGAGATCAGGTGAGGTGCAGCGCATGCGGGCAGAGCAGTGCACAGTGGATGGTGCCAGGCTCACTCCTGCCAGGCTGCTCAGGACAAACCCCTACGCCACTGGGCAGCAGGTCTAGCAGCAGCAGTCTTCCCCCCTGCCCCCCACCCTCCCCTCCCTGACGCCCCGGCCCTTGCTGCGTGCCTCAGGCTGTGCGCTGACAAGGCCCTGGCTGCCGGCATCGCCCAGCCCCTGCCCTACCAGCAAGTGGGCCTCCTGTACTGCGGCCTGGACACCGCCCAGCCCGGGCAGTACCCCCTGACCTTCACAGCCGGCGCTGCCAGCCAGCAGGGCCCAGCCGCTGCTGTGACCCGCACCCTGGTGGTGGAGCAGCAGTGTGAGCCAGGCGAGGTGAGGCAGGCCAGGTGGGGGGCAGGCGGGGGGCAAGGCCAGGTGGGGTCGAGTGGGGTTGAACAAGGCAGGGCAGGCCAGGGGTCCAGGTGGGGCCAAGGGGAGGAAGGCTTGGTGGTCAAGAAGAGGCCTGCCGTGCACCATGATCCAGGTAGGGTCAGTGAGTCCAAGTGCAGGGCAAAAGGTAGGAGAAGTCAGCCAAGTGGAACAGCAGCAGCAGCAGCAGCAGCAGCAGCAGGAGCGTGGGCGTACAACCTTTGCAACCCGCTGCCCCTGCCCTGTGGCTGCTGCAGTCGCTGTGCAGTGACGGGCTGTGCAGTACGGACGGCGGCTCCTGCCTGCGGGCTGGCAGCGCTACCGTGCAGCAGTCCAGTGCAGCGTCCAACACACCGCCCTCCCTGGCCTTCGCTGCAGGCAAGGCCGCGCCCAGCTGCTGGTCCGCTGCTGGTCCCGCCTGCTGCTGCCTGGCGGGCTGTGTGTGGCGCTGTGTTCACCTGCCGCCCTGGTGGCTGTCCCGCAGGCCTGGCGGGCTCCACTGTGGCGGTCAGGCGCGGCTGGCAGTACCTGCTGTGCCCTGATGGCGTGGCGCCGGAGCCCGACAAGCCGTGTGAGCCCGGGGTCATCGCCAGCGACCAGGAGGATGGACAGGCCGTTGAAAGCCAGGTGAGGGGGAGGCGGGTTGGGAGGAGGGAGGGCAGGAGGGAAGGCGGGCTAGGAGGAGGTAGAGGAGGGGAAGGGAAGGGAGGTGCCAGGTGAAGGGCTGGGGCGGCTCACTGGTGCAGCGGGGATGTCCACCCTGCCAGGCAGCCTCCCAGCCTCACCCCTGGCTGCAGGTGCTGCTGTGCCCCCCTGCTGACTGCTACGACTCGGCAGCGGGCTGTGTGGGGCACCGTGCGTTTGAGAAGGACATCCTGGCCTGTGGCATTGACACGTCAGCGGCCGACATAGGCAGCACCTTCAGCCTGGTGTTCCAGGTGTATGACTCAGGTGGGCACACACACACACACACACAGCCTGCCAGCCTGCCTTGGCCACCCTCAGCCTGCCTCTGCTGCCCTCCATGCCCTCCTAGCAGCACAGCCGCCAGCCCAGCCCAGGAGCTGTGCACCTCTGCCACCCCTCACCCACCCCTTGCCTGCCACCACACCAGCTGAGCGTGCGGGAGTGTGGCAGCGCCCCTCAGCAGCTCCCTGGACCTGCTGGTGCAGGGGGCTTGTCAGCCAGCCTGGCCAGGGTGGTGGTGGTGGTCAGCCCCTGCGCCACCGAGGAGTTCTACTGTGATGGCACCTGCAGCAAGGTGAGGCGCACGGGCAGTGCCCCGCACCAGGTGCACGGCCACACTGCCCCGCTGCCAGGCCTGGCTGCCCACCCGTCAGCCATCTAGCCCATTCGGCCTGCAGCCCGCCCCTGGTGCCTGCCCTGCGCTGTGCAGGTGGAGTGCAGCACCCTGGCCTCCCTCCCTGACACCAGCCAGGCCTCACCCCAGGTCACCTCGGTGCTGCTGCTGCCCTCCGCTGCCACCAACATCACCCAGGCTGCAAATGCCAACGCCACCGTGTTCATGGAGTACGGCAGGTGGGGCCTCAGCCAGCCCAGTGGGAGGCGGCCGAGCAGCAGCAGTCAGCAGCCCACAGCCGGTGTTGGCTGCAGCAGGCAGGGGCTGTGAGCATGGGGTGGTGGCGCCAGCAACGCGATGTGCTCTGCATCCAGGCTGCAGCTTATGCCCCTGACCAGGTGGTGGCTGTGGTGGCCAGCTGGGTGACAGTGCGTCACCTGGCCTGCCCTCCTCTGCCGCCTGCAGGCTGGCGCCCTTCTCCCTCCTGCCCTGCCCCAGTAGCCAGGCCTTGGGCTCAGCCGCTGTCAGCTGCGCCGCCGTGGCCCTGGACAGCCTGGAGGGGGACGTCAGCGCCGCCCTGCAGGAGCCACTGGACATCCGACCAGATGCACAGACCAGGTGCGGCAGTGCTGTGTGAAAGCATGTGGTGCTGTGTCGTCACCAGGGTCCTGCATCAGGCCAGCGTGCTGCTGCTGCTGCTGCTGCCGCTGCCGCTGCCGCTGCCGCTGCTGTGTGTGTGGCAGAGGCAGTGGCAGTTGCAGAGCTGCTGTAGGGCACACCAGGGTCAGGGGAGGGTAGGGAGGGAGCTAGGAGGGAGATGACGGCAGGGAGTCAAAGGGTTCTGCTGGCCGAGGTTGTGCTGTGTGTGATGCTTGTTGTGGTCCTGCAGCAGGCCAGAGCGTGTGTGCTGCTGCTGCTGCAGGTGCTCTGCTGCCTCCCTCACTGCCGGCACCTGCCTGCCCGGTTTCTATGTCATGGCCTACACCGCCACCAACACTAACGCCACCAGCACCGCCACAGGTATGGCGGCTGGGACTGGGTGGCAGGGCAGTGCAGGGCTGCATCGCACAGCTGACCAACAATGCACATGTCAGGCTGCACCGCTGGTCACTGATGCCACCACACCACTGATGCCAAGTAGGCCCCAGTGACAGGGTCGGGTCTGAGGGCCCAGCTGGTGAGGGCCTGTGGGTCCAGGTTGCCCTGACTGGCTGGGTGGTCAAGGGGTGCGGTGCCCCCTGCTGCCTGCAGCCCTGCTGAACGTGTTTGTGGAGCAGCGCAGCGTCACCCGCCTCAACTACTCCTTCGTCAGCCCTGCAGCCAGCGCCCCTGAGGCCCAGCTGCTGGCTGCGCAGCTGCTCACCAACACCAGCCTGGTCAACAGCCTGGTGGTGGCCACCCAGCTGCCAGCCTTTGGCCTGGCGCCTGCCTACCAGCCCTATGCCTCTCCCCCTGTGCAGCAGCGGGTGGTGCAGGCGGTGGTGCAGGGCGCCAGGGCAGAGCAGTCCAGCGCCGGCACCTGGCTCATTGCGCTGCAGCTGGAGCTCACTACGGTGCGTCACACAGCCCGCTGCAGCCTGAAGCCCAGCAGCATGCGCCTCCTGACCCGCTGCTCTGCCCAAGCTGGCCGGAAACCCAGCTGGTCCAGCTCACGTCCCATTGCCTCCTGCTGGCATGTGCGCTGCTGTGCCACCCTCCCTGTGTGCTGCACTGCCCCCTGCAGGCCTCCTGCGCGCCCCTCGACCTGACTGGCACCCTGCAGCAGCTGCCTGGGCGCCGCTTGCTGTCCAGCCTGGGCCTGCACCCCGACCTGGTGCCCGACCTCTTCGTACCTGCTCCGGGGGATGCCCTGCTGGCTGGTGACCCTGAAGCTGAACAGGCACATGACCAGCCCGGTAGGGGCATGGCTGCCCACGTGCTGGCCGCAGTGCAGGGCAGTAAGGCAGCAGCGCAGGAGCTGCACACCCAGTTTGCCCTGCTGCACTGGCTCCTGCAGCCCACTTCAGGCCGGGCAGCGCTGCGGCCTGACCTGGCACCCTCTCTGGTTGACAGCTCAGCCCACAACCAGCATGCCCTGCAGCAGCAGCCCGACCCAGAGCCTGAATTTGCCAGCACAGCTATGCGCAGCCGCGCCCTGCTGCAGTCCAACAGCAGCAGCAGCACGTCTTCGTGTGGGTCCGCCCTCACCACCCCCGCCATCACCTCCAGCGCCTCCTTGCCCGGCAGCCTTGTGTCAGCCTCAGTGGCGGCCCCCTCCTGCAGCACGGCTGCAGCGTCCACCCAGGCAAGTGCTGGACAGGAGGCAGCAGCAGAGGACAGCCCGGTGCCCTCACCACTGCCTACCGCGCTGCTGGCTGCTGACCAGTGGTTGAGCAGGAGGCAGCAGGCACAGCAGCACAGCCTCAGCCGCCTGCACTGCCTGGAGCATGACCAGCCTTTGGCTGCAGCCAGCCCCTGGCCCTTGTGGAGCCTGGCTGTGTGGCTGACCATGGTCCTGCTTGCCTGCATGGTGCAGGCCGTGCTGCTGGGCTTGCTGGCGGGGCTGGCTGCCAGCCTGCAGAGCAGCACTGCCGCCATCACATCCTCCCAGGCCGCCCTGCTGCAGGCGCTGCCCGTGCCTGGCAACCTGCATGACGCAACAGACGACAAGGTGGGGCGCAGCAGCCAGCGAACCCACAGCGCCTGACAGGCTGCTGCAGGGCTGGGCAGAGCAGGTGCTGGTCAGGCCAGCAGGTGGTGCGGCAGGTGAGCAGCAGAGGGCCCAATGCCTTGCCTGCCTGGTGTGCAGATCGCTGCCGCCGTGAAGCAGTGGCGTGCTGACGGTGCCAGCGCTGCGGGCAACGCGACTGCCAGGGCCCAGGTCGTGTCCGACCTGCTGTCCCTCACCCTGGCAGCGCAGGCCGCCCGCGCCACAGCCCTGTCCACCCTGTCTAGCCTGCTGCTGGCCAACCTGGACGCCACCACCAGCTACACGGACCAGCTCCTGCTCACCACCTCCCTGGTGCTGGAGGGCCTGGGGCTGCTTGGCGGCAACAGCACAGCGGCGGAGGCCAGCTACAGCACCTGCCTGATGGCCAGGGCAGGCAGCCAGGGGGCCCAGTACAGCTTCCAGCTCACCCGCTTCCAGGCTGGCGGCAGCAGTGCAGGCCGCAGGTGAGGAGACTGACCCTCAGTGCAGGAGCTGAGCTCAGCCTGGCCGCAGCACTCCCCTCAGCAGCACACAGCAGCCGGTGATGCTGGGGCTGCCCACTGCCTGCCTGCTGACCTGCTGACCTGCCGTGCGGTGCTTGCCCTCACAGGCGCCGCCTTGCAGCCATCACCAGCAGCGGCGGCCTGGTGCCCTGGCAGGGCTACCTGGTGCTGGACTCGCTGCTGGGCCTGGAGTATGACGTGGGGCTGACGCAAGGCATGCGCCCCAGCCGCTACGCCGGCACTGACGGCCACAACCAGGTGCTGGGTGGCCTGCTGCTGCACCTGGTGCGCAAGCCGCTCAGCGCACTAGGGGTGGACGCCGGCAGCGGCAGCGCTTGCAGGGGCAGCACCTTGGGTCGCAAGCTGGACCCGGCCTGCTCCGGGCGCCGCACCTACTCCAGCCTGAAGGACCTGGGCGGCATCGGCAGCGACCCCGTGTTCAACCCCCGCTCCAGCCTGTACAACCCGCAGCTCAACGCGTCTGACTGGTGAGCAGGCGCAGGGCGACCGCTGGTGGCGGCTGCCAGGGCCAGGGTCCATGCAGGGGTGGCACCAGGCAAGGCCCAGCGGTTTGGCAGTGGCCTGCTCCTGGTGGGCTGTTGACCTGGCCTGGCAGCCAGCTGTGGGTCCCTGTCGTGGTGTGCAGGTACAACAGCAGTGCGGGAGCAGGCGAGCTGTCCATGACCCAGGTGCCCTACGCCTTCTTCCACCACCCCCTGCCTGGGCTGGAGGCCGGGTACCCCGTGCTGGTGGACACCGGCATCAGCGCCAAGCGCAGCGCCCAGGTCCTGAGCTACCTGCTGGAGGGCGGCTACGTGGACAAGGGCCTGACGGACAGCATGGGGGTGCAGCTGGTCACCTACAACCCCACAGCCGCAGTGTTTGGCCGCTGGCGCCTCAGCCTGGACTGGCAGCCAGACGGCAGCATCCTGGGCACGCACCAGCTGCAGGTGGGCAGTGACAGCATGAGGCTGGGCAGCTGTGAGCTCATCACCACCCCTGCTGGCTGCTGGGCCAGCTGCTGTGGGGGTGAGCCACATGCTGCTCGTGGGGCTGGCTACCGGCACGGCTGGATGTTTGAGACCCCTCTCTAAACCACATATCACCCTGCCTGCCTGGCTTGGCATTATGCTGCCTGGCTCATCTGCACCTTGCCCTGGCTGTGTGGCGCAGGCGCTGCCCGCCATTGAGTACAGCGCCAATGCTCGCTACTGGGTGGCGACCCGCATGGCCCCCGACCTGGTGCTGCTGCTGCTGGTGGCGACCTACTGCGCGCTGACTGCGCTGGATGTGGGCTTCACCCTGGTGCGGCAGCACAAGATCGTGCAGGGCGTGCTGGAGATCGAGGGCGAGGAGGCGGACGCCCTGCGCCACGCTACTTACGGCAAGGGCCGGCGCCAGCCCCTGCACCGCCACACCCAGTGGAGCTACGCGAGCAGGCTGACCCCTGGCTGGCTGCTGTACGAGGTTGCGCAGTGCGGGGTGCAAGTCGCCGCAGTGGCCGTCTACTTTGTGTACGTCACGCGGGTCGTGGACAGCGACATGTTCAGCACCAGGTGCGTGCCCATCACACAACGCCCAACACCTGAGCTCAGGCCAGGTGGGCAGGCAGCGTGGACCTGTTGGTCTTGCCACAAGGGACAGTGCACAGCCCTACAGCCACCTCCCTGATGTCTCCTTGGCCTGCTGCATTGCTCACAGAGCCCTTCCTCCCAACACAGCCAACACACCTCTTGCCCACCTGCCCGCAGCTTCCCTACCTACGACAGCCAGGCCGCTGCCCCCGCACGCTACTTCCTGCCTGCCCGCCTCGCCACCGCCACCGCCCTGGCCAGCGCTGCCGGGGTTTCCGCCCCTGTGCCCCTGGCTGGTGCTGCGGGGCGCTGGGCGTTGCCCCCTGACATGGCAGGCCTGCAGCAGGCAGCGGCCATGTTCCAGCGTGCCCAGCAGATGGCTGACCTGTATGTGAGTGGCCATGGGCTCATGTCCAACCTGGTGCTGGCGGGGCTGCAGGCTGGGCTTGGCTGGGCATCACAGCTGCCTGCGCTGCTCTGTCTGTCACCTGACACCGGCTCTGCCCCTGCTGGCTGGCCCTGGCCGCAGGTGTGGTACGGGGTGCTGCAGGGGGTGGCGCTGCTCATGCTGCTGGTGTTTGCCATCAAATACATCAGCTTCCAGCCGCGCCTGGCACTGATCTTCAAGACCCTGGTGAGCAGCAGGGGGCGCAAGGGCAAGCAGGCGGCCGCAAGCAGCAGAGCCCCTGGCCCAGCTTGCCAGCCTGGGTAACTCACTTCCTGCGCACCCCGCCCTGCCTCACCCTGCGCAAGGCTGTAGCCCACTCGCCTGCCTGCCTCTGTGTGTGTTGCCCTGTGCAGGCTGCCATGGCCCAGGACTTGATGCACTTCCTGGCAGTGTACCTGGTGATGACGGTGTGCCTGGTGCTGTGCCTGGTGCTGGTGTTTGGGCCGCGTGTCAGCACCCTCAGCAGCCTGGGAGGTGCCCTGCTCAACATGCTGCAAGCCAACCTGCTGCACGACATCATTGGCATGAGGACCTACCAGGTACGGCTGCACGGTGCTGGGAGCACTGCCGCGTGAACACACCACCCTGCAGGCCTCACCAGCAGGACCACATCAGGATGCATAGCCTTGCCAACATCATGAGCCACTGCAGGCTGCCCTGACTGACGGACTGACTGACTGACTGACTGACTGACTGACTGACTGACTGACTGACTGACTGACTGACTGCTTACACTGCCTGCCAGCCTCATTGCCTGCCTGCCCTCACAGGCCATGATGAGCCCTGCTGTGGGTGGGCTAAATGGCGCTGAGGTCTTCCTGGCCCAGGCCCTGCGGCTGCTGGTGCCCCTGGTCATGATGCTGGCCATGCTCACCTTCCTGCTGGCCATGCTGCTGGAACCATACAGCTTGCTGCGCCGCATGGGCCAGGACGACCCCGGCGTGCCCCAGGTGTGGTGAGGGGGTCTGTTCTTTACCAGCCATGCGGCAGCCATGGTGTGCCACGCCTGGACCTCATAGGGCAGTGCCACAGGGGCTGTCAGGGACACGGCCAGGGGCCAGGTGGTGACTGCAGTGGCCTGGCTAACGACCTATGTTCAGTGCCCTGGTTAGCCCTGGAGCTTGCCCAGTGTCAGCAGCCTGACACCCTGCTGCCCACACCTGCTGCCCTGCAGGACCTGGCTGCTATGTGGCGCTGGGGGCTGCAGCGCTGGGGGCCAAAGAGGGCACCTGGCAACCGCCATATCGACTACCTGATCGACGCATGCTTGATAGAGCCCCTGGTAAGTGGCTTCTCAGGGCGTGGCAAGGATGGCAGGGCAACAATGGCAGTGTGCTGGGGGGTGGAGCTGATGACCTGCTGGTGGCTTGCAGGTGACGTATGGTAGGGTAATGCGCAGGCAACTACCTCAGGAGCAACCTCAGCTGACTCCGCTATAACTAAGGCTGGGTGTCCTGCAGGTGACGTTTGTAGGCAGTAGGTATTGAGGTAGTGTGCAGGAAAGTACCTCAGGAGCAACCTCAGCTGACTCCTCCTTAAACTAGGCCAATACCAGTTGCTCAGGGCCTCGGCCCCTCCCCTGCTGCCTTCTCCCTACGGGGCTGAGCGGCATCTCCTCAGGAAATCACGTCAGGGGCAACCTCAGTAAGTAACCCATGCCCGCGCACCCTCTAACTAGTGAATCCCTTTACATTACGGGGAAAGTAAGAACTTTTATTTTCCCGTAAAAAACTGCTCCGAGACCTCTTTGACCTCGCGCTCCGAAGAGGTTGCGCTGCTCGACACAGCTGTGAGCAGGCTGTGTGCGTGGCTGTAGGATGCCGGAGACAGCGAGGCTTCCGCGGAGTTTTACTGTAACCGCTGCGTAACCGCAGTCTTTACTGAAAAAGTGCAGAAGTTTTACTGTAACCGCCTCCTAACCGCGATTTTACTGAAAAAGTGCTTGAGTTTTACTGCGTAACCGCTGCGTAACCGCAATTTTACTGAAAAAGTGCAGGGGCTGTCGACAAAGCTAGGCGTCTCAGACGCTTTGATGCTGCGCGCTTATCTTGTAGACGTACTAGCCCGGAACCAACCCGTAATGTAAAGGGATACTGTATAATGTCTCGGCCCGCGCTGTTCACGTTCAAATAACAACCTCGGCCTCGTCTCAAGCTGCGTAAACGACTCGGCTACGCCTCGTCATTTACTGCAACTTTCGACGAGGTCTCGGTCGTTATTTTCCCGTAACAGCTTGGCCTCCGACATTATACTATACTTCATGCTGGCTGCACCTACATGCCTGCTGCTGTTGCCATGCTGGCTGCAGCCAGGGCTGGTGGACCAACTGCTGCGTTTTGCCAGCAAGTCTCAGGCCAGCATGGTGGCCACGCTGCCCAGTCACCGCAGTGCCGTGCGGCGGGCGTCCTGGTGCCCTGAGCAGCTGGCTGTGGACAGCATCACCACTGGCGTGCTGCAGAAGGCGGCGCAGGCGGTGGTGCAGCCAGGTGCAGCAGCCGGCACTCAGACCAATGCAGCAGTCAAGGCCAAGGAGCTCGTGCATCGTCTGAGCACCGCCTACATGCAACAGGTAGCTGATCATTATTACCATCGCCATCAGCACCAGCACCAGCGGCAGCATTGCCACCGTCATTACCATCAGCAGCAGCAACAGCACCAGCAACAGCCGCACCAGCAGGAGCATTGCCACCATCACCACAATTGCGTGCACCCAAACAACCAGAGGGATATAGTGTGGCTCTTGACTACCAGCCGTCACAACTGCTGCTGCTGCTGCCAGCAGCTTAGAATATGGGTTAGGGAAGGGTAGGGCTGTGTAAAGGCAGGGCTAGACTTGGAGGGGGCTGCACCTGGCTGACTCCTCCCCCTCTAAATGCGCCCCAGCACTCCACCAGCCCCTGTTGGCCTCTTCTTCCTTGCTGCCGTCACAGTCCGCATGTGCTGGCACGTCCCTGGCTGCAGGGCACCCCACCCACCCTGGCCATGGCTCAGCCCTCCTCTCCCCTGCCGGCCTCACCGCTGTCCTTCCAAGGGACCCTGAAGGCGCCACAGCATCAGCTGCCAAGGTCGCCCGCCCACGCATCCTTCACTCCGTTGCATGGGCCACATGGTGGGCAGCATGGTTACCGTGTGCATGCATCCGGTGGCCTGGCCATGCACCATTCCCAGCCCTTTCAGGACTCGGCACAGTCTATGACGGCAAGCAGCGGAGGCGGTGCACTGCCCCTGGCCTGGTCCAAGCCCCGTCGCTCAGCCTCCCACACTCAGGTGTGGGATGGTCAGGAGGGACAGGGGAGGGGGGAGGCAAAGTGGTACTCAATGGGCGGGGAGGGAAGGAAGGAAGGAAGAGGGAAGGAAGAGGGAGGGAAGAGGGAGGGAAGGAAGAAGAGGGAGAGGTCAAACGCGTTGGGCAAGAAGGGGGGGAGATGCAAGGAAAAGGGGAAGAAAAGGAGAGGGAAGGGTTAAAAAGGGTGCGGGAGGAGGCAGGGAAGGGGCGGGCGGTGCCTCACGATTTTGCCAGCAAACCAAGGCGCTGCACACTCTCACCAATGCACCGGGAGCTGAGGCATGGATAAGTGTCCAGGTCCAGCCACCTGCCCCACAGGAGGCTTGGGGTCGTGGCACAGGGCCATGTGCAGCAGGCAGGGGCTGGGCAGGAACGTCCTGGCCAGGGGCAGGCAGGGTGTGTAGGGAGCAGGTGTGTGCTGTGGTGGGTTGTTACCCTTCAGAAGGTGCACAGCGGAGCCACCCTGATCTGCTGCTGCCCCTCCTGCTGCTCCCTGCCCTGCTGCAGGCTGCCTGGCATGGCCCTTGCCTGTTGGGCCCTCCTCCTCCTCCTCCACTGCAGCGCTCACGTCTGCTGCCCAGCCCCCTCAACACCCTGGGACCATGCTCTTCAGCCGCCACCTGCTCACAGCCCAGTCCCCGCCAGGATGTGGTCGGCAGCAGCAGCATACGCACCCAAGCCTCCCTGCCCCTGCACACCACCGCCCCCCGACCCTTGCACCTCGTCAGTCACGGCTCGACACGGCGGTCAGCGGCAAGCAGGGAGGGGGCTGCTGCACATGTAGTTTCAGGGCCGCTGCCAATGCTGGGGGCAGAGCCAGGCTCAGAGCCAGTTGCAGCCAGGCCAAGGCTATCAGCGGGGCAGCGGGAGGCTGCAGGCAGCGCGGCGGAGGAGGTCCAGGTTGGCGAGGGAGAGGAGCAGCCGGCTCTCAGGGTGCCTGGCGCAGCTGAGTCAGAGTCAGAGTCTGAGTCAGAGTCGGAGGGCCTGGACAGGCAGGCTGGCCCAGCCGCCCCTGAGCTGCTACCCCGCCTGCCAGGCCCCACCCTGGACCGTACCCACAGCCTGGCCGCCGCCACCAAGCTGCTAGAGCTGACTCCTGAGCTGCCCTGCACAGCGGGCGGGCAGTCACGCCTCGAGGCTGCTCGCGCTGTGGGGCCTCAGGGCTCTGGAGCCAGCGTGCAGTGGCCCATGTGCTCGGCGCTGGCCTTGCCTCCCACCTGCATGCTGCTCGCGCCTTCTGCTGCAGAGCAAACCCTACCTTCAGCGTCTAGTGCACCGTCCCCTGCCTGGCGCGGTGCGGGGCAGCAGCAAGCATGGGCCAACAGCCCGGCTGCAGCAGTGGGGCGGCTGGTGAGGGAGCTGTCAGCCATGGTGCAGCAGACCGCCTCTGCCAGCAGGGAGCTGGCGGGCATGATGGCGCAGCTGGCCCTGCAGGCACCTGGGCACCAGGCAGGGCCCTGTCAGGGGGGCCAGCCCAGGGCCATGGCAAGGCTGGCATCGACCTCACATACCAGCCCTGCACCCCAGACCTGGGATGCTGTTGGACCAGCTGATCAAGAGCGACCAGCTGATACACAGATTGGACATCTTTCTCGTCAGCCCAGTAGGCTACAGACAGCAACAGCCCTAGGCGGTGCAGACACCTCCCCCAGCCCCAGCCCCTCAGTGGTGATTACGCAGTCCAGCCTCCATGCCCCTGAACCGCCTTGTGGCCGCCCCCACGCCCCTGTGCCCTTGAGTGCCTGCAGAGCCAACGCCACAGACCCTGCTCTGCACCAAAGATTTCGGCTGCGGCCTCCCTTGCCGCCCTTCAGCCTCCCGCCCTCACCCGGCATTAGAGCTGCTGCTGCGCCTCCTCTGCCACCTTTCAGCCTCCCGCCCTCACCCGGCATTAGAGCTGCTGCTGCGCCTCCCTTGCCCCCCTTCAGCCTCCCGCCCTCACCGGGCATTAGAGCTGCTGCTGCGCACCACCCCAAGCTGGCAGCCCTGCCTCCCCTGGCTAGGCACTCCCTGCTGGGCACATTGCAACCGCTGCTGACACGGCCACCCTCTGATGCCGGTGCACAGCAAACACACCTCCGTCCACCGCTCCGCCTCCGCCTCCCGCCCCTCTACCCCGCCTCCCCTGCCTCCTACTCCCCCTCCCCCTCGGGGCCACCTGCTCTGGTCCAGAGTCTGGTCGGAGGGGCAGAGGGTGGGGAGAAAGTGGTTGAGGCAGGAGGTGGTCTGTCTAGGCGCCCAAGGGCTGCCCCTAACACTAGGGCTGAGAGGGGTGTAGGGTCAGAAGGGGGCTTGGGCTGTACTGGTGTGGCAGGCAGCCCTGGGGGCCCTGGGGCAGCTGGAGGTACAGCAGGTGTGGGGGCTGTGGGGCGAGTGGGGTATGGTGATGCCGGCCAGCAGGGCAGTAGTGGTGGCCAGGACCTACACCCAGACAGCACCCAGACGCATACCCTCCCTGCAGCCCGCCCCGCCTTGCACCCTCCCTCTGCCCACCTTGCCCTGTCCAGCTACTCCCCGGGTGCAGGTGATGCGCTCAACCCGCACCACCAGGGTCAGCAGGGCATGCAGGGCATGCAGGGCCAGCAGGGCAAACAGGCTGACCACCTCCCAGTAGTCAGCATCATTACAGCTGCCGCCTCCGACCACAGTAATGCCAGCCAGGACCTCCAGGACCCCAGCCCCACCAGGCCCCCGCAGGCCCCTGCACCGCCCTCACCGCCCTCACCACCAACTGCCGCGACCAAAGCAGCAGCCTAGACCAGCCTGGCACGGTGGGGGCAGGTGGGCCCGGGGTGCAATGTGGGGTACGCTGCAGCCCCATGGGAGGTGATGCAGCTGGCCTTGCGCCCGCCACTGCCTCATCCTACCTCAGGACCTGCGGCAGGTTGCTCCTGTCCAGGTCCGCATGCAGCAGCCTGTCAGGTTATCAAAACAGCACTTCTGGGAATGGGTCACAAACACCCCCTGGCACCCTGGTGGAGGGTGGAGGGTGTCTGGGATGGGACGATGTCTGGGAGCGTGTCGAGGGCTGTGGGCACCTAGGTCGTTGAATAAAGTGACCATCACCGTTGCGTGAGCTGAAGTGCCCTAAACGGCCCAGCTTGACTCGCACCGCTAGGACTGGGCTAGGGTTGGTGGCAATAAGCATGTTCACTGCTTGCATGCCGCGCAATAAGCAAACATTCATGCACAATACACAACCAGGGGTATTGAGCAGTGCACGGTGGTGGCATGCACACAGCATGTCGTCAGGAGCCATATAATGGAAGGGCCGTAGTAGGTTCCTTGAGGGCCTTGAAGGACTCCAAATTGTGGAATGCCTGCCTCATTCTTGCGAATTGCGGCCTAGGCGCCATAAGCCACACAGGACGGCAGGGCCCTGGTGGATGCCTCGAAACCTGGAGGTCCCTGCCCATGAAGTTAGGGAACCGGTGAGTGCATCCGCGTCAAGGTAAATCTGCCTCAAAAGGCATTTCAGGTGTATGTTCATTGTCACGGTTAGAAAATGCATGGTTGTTGTGAAGTTTGCTCAAACCCTTGTGCCCATAATGACGTGCCACTCACTCGGCTGAAGTGATGACAGGCAAGAAGTGCAAACACGGTGCGGCTGGGCTCATGAGTTGGTTGTCAGCAGTTGAGCGGTGGGTACTAGTGCTTGGGATGAAGATTGGTGTGTAGGTGAGGCTGGCAGGTGTTCCCGAGTCAGGACCTGAGCCGCCCCTCCCCCACTACCTTTGCCTTATTTGGCTCAAGGCCACGCACGCGGTACCAGGCCCGTGAGCCCCGCATGTCCTCCCAGCCCCATTCGCCAGGCACACACCTTGGTCATCCTTGCCGCAGTCAGGTGTGTAGCAACACTAACCCACCAGGTTTAGGACGCTTGCGAAGTGCTTCCGTGCGGGGTTCTTTGCTTGCAGTGGTTCCTGCCACTGGCGCACCCTCACGTTTAATCCCTGTACTTTTCATGTCGATTTCAGTTTCCCTCGGACGGCGGATGGTTGGCCGCACTCCGATTAGATGGCGACCTGATGCACCATCCGCGTCTGTAGGCTTGCTGAGTCCCATAGGAGAAACGCAGGAGCGCTGGTTCCTCCGCAATGTGTGCAGCCGGTAAGCCGCATAGCATGACGAAGGACTAGACCCTTAGAATCTCTCCAATGACGTGACGGAGTATGCATCACGCGACAATGCGATTTTGACTGTGTATCATTTGCACTATACAGGTCATGTTAGATCTCCCCTTGTTGTTGATACGCTCGATGACGCGCTCCTGCGCATGGCACTGCCCCAACCGATGCCGGCGCAACTGTGGCTAGAGGTACTCCTCCCGCAGCGGGTCCTTGGAAGTCTTGAGGGCCTAAATCTTGGCCTGAAGGCCGTCAAGGGTGATGCCAGCTGTGGTAGCAAATGCTAGATGTTGCAATTGCGGCTGGACGGCACTTGACAACTTCACTTGTCCAGGTGCCCCAACCCCTCCCCTTGCCCTACTCCCCCCTACCCAAGAGTCCCCTTGCCCATGATCCCCCTCCCCCTGCCCAGGACTCTCCTGCCCAGACCCAACCCTCCCCCTGCCCAGCCCCCACCTCGCCCTGCTCATGTTCATGTGGCCGCGATATACTGGCCATTAGGGCGCGACCGATCATATGACTTGCTGAGGAATTGGTCATATGAATGAATATGATGGCTTAAAGATAGGATATGACCGGGTCCGTAGTCAAGAGGATAATGTGGCAGATGTCCACATTAACTCACCTGGGAACCCCGAGTGTGAAGAGGGTTTGACGCCCTCCAAACCAGTACCGCTCTCAGTTGCAGTTACCCCGCCGCAACACTCCTCTACTCTCTGCGCAGTTAACCATTGAGCTTGAGACCACGGCAATGAGGCTCTCTGTATCCTATTGCAATCGATCTCTGTAGCCTTGGTCATGCGCAAAATGATATTGGCCACGCGGGTTCCATGGTGTTATTGGCTACACGCCATGTCCGAATTCCATGCTCCTTACTCAAAGTTGTCAAGCTACTCAAATGCAGCGGCCGGAGCAACTTGTTTGTGGTGCGATGCTAAGGTTGCATGCTATTGCTTTAACAAAAAGGGTCAGCAAATTTGAAATGCTCGGCGGTTGGGTCCGACGGTTGGGTCGCCACGGGTCGGCCATTTGCGCTGCTGAGACGCTCCCCAAGCAGCTACAGTTGTGCAGGAGAACCGTGTGGTGTCAGACCGCGCATCGCGCCAGCCATTTTTGCACACGGCCGAAAAGTGCAGCGGTTCAGAGCAAATGGGATTCTAGAAGCTTGAGAACAGGGCCCATAGCTTATTGTTGATGCGCAGTTGACTTTAGTTCGGTTTTGGCTTGATCATATTTCATCATATTCTCTGGCTTGATCATATTGGGTCATATCTTAAAGATTTTTCCGGGCGCGCCCTACTGTCAGGCGACCCCAACATGGGGTTGGTAATCTTCATGCAAGTACTCTCTCAATACTGCATCGTTTACGATAGCGTTTGTCACATTGGCAGCCACAGTTTAGTCCGCGTAATCTGACCATCAGCGCTAGCCAATGGAGTCTTTGCTTGTGTACTGCTACATGTGCCCGCGAACAAATCACAGCGGCGAGACTAGTCTCCTTGGCACGGTGAGCCACATCGCTGTGACCCCATCTACCTAGCGTAGTGAGCTGGTTCTTCACAAATGGAATGTCCGGCCAACACCCATCGCGATGCCTGCCGGGCGTGCAGGGCGCCTAGACGGGGTGAATGAAACATATAATCGTACTCGCTTCCGCCGAATAGCACATTTGGGTCGGCGCACACTAAGGTACCACCGGCTTATACCCCCCCCTCCTCCACTGTGTCCTCCACTGTGTTGCACCCGCTGCACCCACAAGAAAATGGCTACGAAATGTTTTTTCTTTACCCATTGGCGCATCTAGTGAAACAAACCGCACAACAAACAGCCCAGGCCTCGTTCAGTTTGACATCTTCAAAGTGACATCATGTTCTCCAAGCAGAATCAGGGCTACGGGCCTGTGGGGTTGCAGTTGAGCTATGAAACTTTGCACGCAGGTGGATGGCATGTAGGGGAGTGTAACTCTCAGAGGAGCCGAGTCCTGATTCGGTCATGGTGTGGAGTTGTGTGTCTGACTGCATGTCAGGCGCTCCCAACATGGGGTTGGTAATATGCATGCAAGTACTCTCTCAATACTGCATCTTTTTCGATAGCGTTTGTCACATTGGTAGCTGCAAAGCAATGCGCGTCATCTGACCATCAGCGCTAGCCATTGGAGTCTTTGCTCGTGTACTGCTACATGTGTCCGCGAACAAATCACAGCGGCGAGACGGGTCTCCTTGGCACGGTGAGCCACATCGCAGGGAACCCATCTACCTTGCGTAGTGAGCTGGTTGTGCACAAATGGAATGTCCGGCTGACACCCAACGCGATGCCTGCCGGGCGTGCAGGGCACCTAGACCGGGCCGGTGAAGCATAATCTATCTTCGCTTCTCGCCGAACACATCATTTGGGTCGGCGCACACGAAGGTAGCACCGGGGTACACCCCCCCCCCCCTCCACTGTGCCCTTCACTGTGTTGCACCCGTTGCACCTAGAGGAAAAGCGACATAGAATTGTTGTTCCTTACTCATTGGCGGATCTCTTGAAACAAACCGCACAACAAACAGCTTAGGCCTCTATCTGTTTGACAGCTTTGAAGTTACATCATCTTCTCCAAGCAGAATCAGGGCCACGGGGCTGTGGGGTGGCAGTTGAGCTATGAAACTTTGCACGCAGGTGGATGGCATGTAGGGGAGTGTAACTCTCAGAGGAGCCGAGTCCAAATTCGGCCATGGTGTGGAGTTGTGTGTCTGACTGCATGGCCCTGGTCATGAGATCGGCTAAGGGAGTTGGGGGTCACCGACCAAAGTGAGCTTTTGGCTTATCTGAGTCTGAGCGTTTGCAACACTGTCTGAGAGGAGCTTAACCTAGTAAGTAGCATGCTGTAAGTCCAAATGGTCGAGCTGTGGCATTGCCCTCTAGGTATGGGGGGGAGGTGGGCCCGGTGCCACATTCCCGTAATCGTTCTCCGATCCGACTGTTGCTGCCGACGCGCATGCTCGCGTAGAGCAGCCAAAGCGGCGCGGGCGGTCGTAGCGATGACTGCATGCCCCGCAACGGCTTAAATTTGAATCACCAACTTTGATGCTTTGCTGTGCACGACCTATTGCGTGCATAATAATTCTGGATGGGTGAAAGGTAGCTGGCAGGGTTGGCTACATGGTGAATCATTTAGCATAACATTTGGCGCAGTGAGTGCAGAGTTACAGCCGTTCTACTACCAGGGGTCGGTTTACTGTCATTTTTTGAATGTTGGGAGCGCCTGACTTCATGTTGAGCCCATGTGCACCTCTGTTTGTGCACCTTGCTTTGAAGTGCGTTACAGAAAGTCCCGAACCCCTAGAGGGGGAGGGTGGCCTAGCAGCCTAACGGCTGACGGCTTAAGCGGTGTAAGCCACATCATCAAAATCCGGGGCACCTTTGACAACTCAAAATCAGATCGGCGGCAACTTGTGACGTCAGCTAGGGTTGTCTGCAGCCATATGGTCAAACGCGATAGAGGTCTGGTCCTACCTGAGGCTGGGGACGACACCAAGCGACTGGACTACTGAGGACAGAGAAACCTCGTTACAGAAGGCATATCCTGCAGGCTGCTGGCCAGGAGGCAGTCCTCGGGGGTACCATGCACTCAGGCAGCCTCTCATGGCGTTATCACATCCCATACCCCCC
This sequence comes from Haematococcus lacustris, assembly GCA_030144725.1. Lineage (NCBI taxonomy): Eukaryota > Viridiplantae > Chlorophyta > Chlorophyceae > Chlamydomonadales > Haematococcaceae > Haematococcus > Haematococcus lacustris. The sequence goes on from JASKMD010000031.1 coordinate 2,466,102, forward strand.
ATGTCATCAGCCGCATTTGCGCGATGCATCCTGGCCATCAGCACATGCTCCAGTGCTGCTGCGGGAACAGAAACAAGGAGAGCAGCCCTGTGGTGGTGTAAAGCGCCTGCTGCTGCACTCCAACCTCCGTTGCCAGTGCCGCCATGTGCTGGGGTAGCACACAACCAGTCAGCAGGCCGTCCGTTAACTTGTTCCCCAACATCAGCTTTTCCAATCAGACTACTCAGCATCAACCAAAGCTGATGCGCCGGCAATGATCTCAATAAGCTCAGTGGTGATGCTGGCCTGCCGCTTCCTGCAGGCATCATCAATGCAGCAAAGCAGGCATGACATTCCAGTGCACGACCTTCCCAGCCAGACCAGAGCAGCAGTAGCAACATGTGTAGGAACAGCGGCAGGGATAGCAGGAGCAGCAGCAGGGAAAGCAGGAGCACAACATCAACAAGACCATCATTATCTGGCTTGACCCCACCCCACTAAAAGTGCAACTGCTAAATCACGGTGTACGAGAGCTCAAACTGCCTGCCAGCATGGCTGGCAATTGTGACTGCCTTAGCGCATGTCCAAATGTCACGTCATGCATTAGCATGCACCGGTGTCTGTTGGCTGGCTGCATGAGTGTGAGGCATGAAGTGTCGTCACTGTTGCTGCACCTGTTGTAGGACAGCGTAAGCTTGCTCAACATCTCTCCAGCACTCTTGGTGGAGTTCTCCATGGCAGACATGCGCGATGCGTGCTCACTGACATTGTTCTCAAGCATGGCGTTGTACAGCGTCTGTAGCAGCAGCAGCAGCAGCAGCAGCAGCGCCAAATGCTGACCCACACCATTTGCTGTCATGTGTGTGAGCGGCAGGACAGCGCCACAGCTCCAGTGAACTGTATCCCACGCTGCTCCAGCCCAGACCTCATTGCCGTATTGCAGCTGGCAGCGCTGGCTCCAACAGTGTCAGGCAATGGCTGTCCAGTGTCCACCAGCTCAAGGGACTGCGTGTGTCAATTGCTGAGACATGCGCTGGGCTGCTGGAGCTGGTGTACAACAGGCCACCTGTCTGCCCTGCGCCTCTATGCTGACTAGGGAGGGTCAGGGCCCACTTGTGCCGAGCTTGTGTCAAGCGGCAATGCAGGGGCGCTGACTTTCAGCCTGCTTGAAGCCTGGCACCTGCTTTGCTCAACTGTGACCAAGCATGGCATATGCTAGACGCAGTGCCATTTGTCTAGCTGTTGTGAAGCTAGGAACACCCTCTGCTGTCTGGCACCTGCTTGAGGTGCGTCATGAGGCATCATGCCGCCAGCAACCTGTACTCTGCTGTCACTGCCACTCTGGCAGCAGCCCTGCCAGGCTGTGCATCTCAGCTCACTGCTGGCAGCTCAGCACTCCTGTGCCTTCCGCTGCCCACTCTGCTGCTGCCACTCACTGCTGCCAACTGGAACTCCGCCAGGTCACGCAGGCAGTCCCCACGCTCTGCTGACACCTCCATCTCGTACCCATCCAGCTTGTTGCCAGATGCCTCATTGGCCTGCTTCTCGATCAACTGCAGCCACCACCATGTCAGCCACTGCTCTCATCACAAGGAACACTACAAAACCTGTGGAGCTATGGGACAGGTGTTGCAGTGCAAGGGCCCCACTGACCCCAGATGTCATGTACCCGGCTGCAGTGACTGTCAAGCTGACTGCAGCCGAGCACTCACGTCTGGCATCAACACTGTTGCCACTGTTGGCTTGAATGAGATGGCACTCCGGAACTTGTTGTACACGATGCGCACAACATCAGGGTTGGTCTTCAGCAGCTCTTCAGCAATCAGAGATGCCTGCCACAGGCAGGGGCCACAACATTCTAGCCTGTATCATTCTGGCACTATGCCAGGCTCCCCAAGCTGGTTCCGTTGCAATGGTCAGCAGACCTGTGCAAAGGTAACGCGGACTTTGTAGGTGTCGGTGATGACCAGGCTGAAGGTCTGGCTCTCTGTCCGGGTTAGCTGCGAGCGCCCCTTGTCACCGATGCAAACCACATTCTCGGTGCTCTCCTCGCCTGCCAGTATCAAGCAACATCGGACTCAGAAGAGAACATAGCGTTACCAGCGCTGCAAAGCTAGCGAACCTCCTGTTTCCATAAGCCGAAGCAGCGCCCGGGTGTTCTTCGTGATGTTTGAGTTCAGGCCGCCGCACAACCCCTTGTCGGATGTGATGGCAAGGGTAACAGACTTGGGTGCGACGATGCCTGCAAACAATGTATGTAAAAATCGCAGCTGCAATCGCGCCAAAGCTAGACAAAGCTCTCTCACCAGGGTAGTCTCCAAAGAGACGCAGGAAAGGATCATTGATGCCGCGCGATGTCTCGACTGCGGCCTGTGCGTTCCTCATCTTAGAGGCTGCAACCATTTTCATGGCCTTGGTGATCTTGCCAATGTTCTTAATGGCCCTGATACGCTGCTTGACTGCGAGCGGCGAGGTTAGAACAATCAGCGCTCTGCTGCATCCTACAAGGCACCTGCTGTATGCTGCAGTCACCCGCTTGGTTGCTGGCATGGCGCACTTGGCAATCGGCCCCAAGCAAGCTCCTGCAAGTTAGGAGCGGGCTTTACGGATCGCTGGAGGAGCAGTGATCGTCCAGACTACGCGGTTGAGTGCTTACCCTTGCAAAAGTGGTTGCGCGCCGAGGACCTGCCCCTCCACGGCACCTAGCCCCGTCAGGCGCTGGGCTAGCAAGCTGGCGGCCCTGCGCAGTGCCATGGCGACCCTACGACTTGCGGCGAGCGACAAGTCGTGACAAAGTCGTTAGCTTTGAATCTCAGACTAGGGCGGACACATTTCCCGTTTATGCCCAGAGTGGTGAGGGCTGAACCCGGCGAGGTCCTTGTCTAAACATCACGTGCGACTTTGCTACCCTTGACGGCCAGGCATCCAACTACACACCAGGAACGAACATGCATACCCAAACACAACATGTGGTCACCCCCGGCGGGCTAAACATTGATTGTACTTCAGGCTCGATGCCAAGCGCAGTTCGCTCATTGGTGCCGCTACTCACCACTAGAAGAATCGATAGTGAGCAGCTGAGGTGTGTCCGCGCTCGCTTGCGCCGGCATGGACTCTGATGCAAGGATTAACGCGCCGCTTGCCAGTAGATGCGGAGTTATTCGCAGGTGCCATTGCAACAAACGCTATCGAAATCGGTGCACTTTGTAGCGAGTACTTGCATGAAGATTACCAACCCCATGTTGGGACATCCTGACTCCCTCGCTGGGGCCAAGGTCTCGGTGGAATCACCGGCGTTGACCCCGCAAGACCAACATGGCCAGGGTGGCGCACGAGGAGCGCAGTAGGTCACCCCCGCCATTGGCTGCACCCCTGATAACATCTTACCGGTCTTTATGAATTTTACAGCGATTCTTGCGCAGGGCGGTGTAGCTCATCAAAGCGAAGCTAGCGGGCTGCTCGGGCTGATGTGCACCAATGCCGGGGCGGGCGGGGGTGCTGAGAGATTGGGTCGCGTTGTGCCGGGAATAGCCTACTTAGTGGGGTTGTGATCAGAGAACAGCTATCGCGCTCGGTGGCTCCGCTGCATGGACGCGCTCAGTTTTTATGTGTCACGTGACTCCATGTCATTTTTTTAGTAATGTGGGCCTTCTTGCAGTCCACTTAAATTTCCAACCAGGTCGTCAAATGATGCACTGCCAGTTGTGTGCGTTTCCTTGTGTGGGATATTAATGTATCTATGAGACAGAAACGTGTTATGTTCACGTTTGGGCCCTTGATGCTGCTCCGAAATAGACCCCCGTGAACCTTACACCCAGCCACAACAATTGATCGCCTCATATTTAGCCTCCAGCTCCTCACTTCTCAGCTCCCTCAACACCAAACGACGCAATTCCCGACGTTCCTCTTGCCTCTTCCACCCCATGTGCATGCGATATCGTTCACAGTGTTTGTTGGTCAGTTTGCCAAAGCACACCTCATCATGCAGCAAATCGGAATGATACAACATCAACAATGCATAACACTCTTCGTCCTCCCTCACCTCCTTCACAGTGTCTTGAAACATGGGCATGGGCTCAAGTGGGGTGGTGGTGTCAGGCTTTATGCACGGCAGGCATGGCACACTCATGCACGTGCTGCACGCACAACCAGCCATGGCCATGGCCCATTCAGCTTCAGCGGCCACGGCCCATTCAGCTTCAGCGGCCATGGCCCATTCAGCTTCAGCGGCCATGGCCCATTCAGCTTCAGCGGCCACAGCCTGGGCCTTGGCTTCTGCCTCAGCAGCCCTGCGCTGTGCCATAACCTCACTCGCTTTCAGAGCATTGGCACACTTAGCCTTCACTCCCCTCTTCTTGTCAACCATGGCCTTCACTGGCCTGCACACCGGCAAACACAGTTACCAGCTCAGTTTCTGCATATTTTTGAATGATTCTTGCTGCTCGTGGTTGCTCGAGAGCCACAGGCATCAATGTATGGATAATCTTGTGCGAGACTGCGATTCTGCAAATTGCACCTGGCAGCAATCCGCCGTCGCGGTCACGCTTCCATCTTGGGAGAGGGTCTCAATGCGTGCTGTGACGTAGCAACACTGTTGCGTGCCGACCTGAAAACTTGCAATGTCCAGTCACGATGCGAATTTCACGTCGAGCTGGGTCCAGGCTACCTATACCAGTCGCTAAGATTGCATGCGAGGCTCCAGAACACGTCGCGTGTTGGGGACCAGCCACCCGGCAAACCGCTGGGGCTGGCTGCACTCTAGTCAGGCCATCGCCAGCTCATCGCACCAATCGGCGACCTCATCCGTGCAGAAATGAGTTAGATGTTATCTCTTGAGCCATGGGGGTGCAGCCAATGGCGGGGGTGACCATGTGCATGTAGGGACCAGCCCCCTTGTCCCTCACTAGGGCCTCCCTTTGAGCCGGATCAGTAGTACCTACTAGCAGCCACTAGCAGCCACTAACTGACCCGACTCAAACAGTGTTATTGGGCTGTGTGGAGTAAACCCAGTGCACATGGCACATGAGCCCGCCTACCACCTACACTATTGCCTGACCCGAGGGCTATGATGTAGAGTTGGCATGACCTGCATGCACTAATTGTAAGCTGATGACAGCTCAACAAAGGGGCACACATAAATGTGCCACAGCAGGCTGCTGCTGCTGCTGCTGCTGGGCCTTGGGAGGCTTGTCTCGCAGCCGCTTGTAGCCCAGGCCAGGGTATTCCTTGCCCTTGGCTGGCAGAGCTCCCTGGTCTGGCCAGTAGCACAGCTCCAGCGGGCGCCACCTGCTCTCCCCAATCCGCTGCATGTTCAGCGCTGCATTGCAGTCCCTGTCCAGCCACCTGCCTGGCTGTGGGGCTGGCTTGGCTTTGGCAGCCTTGCCCTTGCCTTTGCCCTTAGTGGGCTCAGCTGCCGGCTCAGCCTCGGTGCGCTTGCTGCGCTTGGCTGGCTGGGGAGTGCTGGGCCCTGGCTCTGAGGCTGCTGTCGGTGTGGCTTCCTGGCTGCTGCGTGGGGCCTGTGGGGGCTTGCGGGGGGCCACTACAGGGCACCACATCAGGCCCCGCACCGGCTGGCCACGCTGCTGGCTCCAGGCTGGGCGCACCAGGCGGTGTTCCACCTGCCCTGCTGGGGGCTTCCAGCCTGCAGGCCTCGTGGCACTGAGTTTGTCCAGCTCCACCTCACAGGGCTGCTGGCCATTCACTGCTGGCCTTTGCAAGCAACTTGGGTTTCCCGTGACAATATACGGTTGTGTGACAACCTAGAACAGCCAGACGCCTTGGCTCGTGTGTGCATCCCTGTGCAGCACAGCGTTGAGCTCCTCAAGTGCGGCCAGAAAGGTGAGGACAGGCTGTGCTGCAGCTGTATCGCTGGCTTGACAGGCTCTTTGGAGGGCGATGCAGGCTGGTGATTGTTGGGTCCAGCCTGGCTGGGTGGTGCTGGCTGGGCTGCCTGGTTGAGCAGGGCCATGCAGTCATGTACTGGTCTGGATATGCACTCTGTCAGCTGGTCTCTATGCCTGGAGCAGACAGCAGACAATGGCCTGGCTACGCTGCGCCTGCAAGATGGTAGCCGTGCCGCTGTGGTAGCATGGGCGCCGTTTTATGCCACTGAACGCCATTTGTCTCGCTCCGCTACGCCGCACTGTAAGCTGTCTCCGCTGATGACTCCGCTGAGGTCTCCCCTGCAGGTCTCAACTGTCAGCAGCTAACCAGCAGCTAAGGACGTGTCAAAGGAGTGGGGTTTGCAGTCATCAAGGGTGCGACCGAGGATGCTTCAATATGATTGTAGCGGAGTGAGATTACCCACAGGCCGACATGTTGTTCCTTGTTGAATGAGTGTGTTGGTCTGGATATGCACTCACTGCAATCAAGCACTCACTGCAATCAAGGACTGGGATCAAGCCAGGGATTTGGGCCGCCAGGGGATTTGGGCCACCTCCTCATGCTCCAGACTAGGGATGACACTGTAGAGAGGGACAAGGCTGGCAGTATCGCATGGGCTGCAGCCTTACCTGAGTGCTGGGAATCTGCTGCTGCAGCTGGTTGCCCTGCTGGAGCTCCTCCTCCTTTAGCTGTTGCTTTCACCAGAGCATATGTTTCATACCAACATCGATCGCCCCACCCTCGCAAGGGATGGGGGTAGGATATTAGGTATTTGTACCGGCTGTTTGTCTCAAACACACAGTTCGGATTACAGATAACACAGCTCCTACCTATTTATAGGGAATTATGTGCTGTCTTGCCCTAGCTCAGCTTGCCTATCCGAATCTTCTATATCATCTATAGAATTATGTGCTGTCATCAGCACTCGCATCAGGTGCCTGTGCCTGTCCTTGCTGCCAGGATCATTGAGAACATGCGGCTTGGGCACGGTGGTGTTGAAGGATGGAGCAGACGCCGCAGCCCTCATGCAGCTCCTAGATGGGAAGGACATCATGTGCAGGTGGGTAAGCCAGGCTCAAAACATGGTTGTAATCTGTCTCCATGTTGACGGATGGATCAGACAGCCCCAGCTCACTTGTAGGGGACACACATGCTGTCTACTTCTCCTTGTCCTCTGCTCGTTTACCGAATGCTACTACCCCATGCATGCTTACACAGGGCAGACGTAGACACGCACATAGCATCCACCCACTACACAATAAGTAGCAGCAGCAACCACTCCATGAACCCTCTCATATGGGTGACGGTTTGGTGACACCCAGCTCCATGTCAAATTGGGAGCTACCCAGCTTGCTGCAACTGTTGTTTGTTTGTTGCTGTACAGCCATCACACATCTAGACAGGTCAAGAGGTCGGAGGAGCCAAGTCGACATATACAAACACTCGACAGACAGCCCCTCCACTGGCATTGGATGGTAGAAGTCACACAACACATCTACACCTGCATCAGATGCCGTTGAGCCGTACCCCCCCAACTTTCAAGACGAAAAAGAAGGTACTGAGCATCAGTGCAATGATGAGTGTGAAGCTGATGACGATGACCTGCAGCAGAGGGCGAACAGGGTATGCAGCTTGACCACTGCGGGAGTGCTTACTATGCAGCAGGCCGCTGCAGTTGAGCAAGCGTGTGTGCCTAGGAAAACAGCGGCTCACCACTTGAGTCAAGGTGATGTTCTCCAGCAAGCTGAATGCCTTCTCCTTGACAATAGGATCCGGGCCCATGTCAGGTCGCAGCCCCACTGGCTCCATTGATGACTTTGGTGGAGGTGGTGGTTTAGGGAAAGGGGTTGCATTGACTGGCTTGCCAAAAGGGTTGTCTGCTGGCAGTGCTCGCTTTGCAGGCTGTACTGGCTTGACGGGTGCTGCACCCAGCGACAAGGGTTCACACCCATTGCAGTAAATGCTGCTTGACTCTGCTTGCTGGTTCACTAGCCACAATGCCTTGGATCAAGTACCTATCGCTGCAGGTTGATCCGACGATTTGCTGGGACCAGCTGGGGCCTCGCCAAACTCTGTTTGGTACTTGTCCAGAATATCCAAATCGTTACCAAGGAACTCTTTCCTGTCGCGGCTAATAAGCCGCTTAACCTGGGCCGCACTCTCATTGAAGGGTTCTGCATTACGCACAAGTTGGATTGTTATCGTCGCTTGGGTTGTTGTCGTGCATGACGCTTCCTACCTGCTGAGCGAGCCAACGTAAGACGTCTACGCCCAACACTGATGCCATGGAGGATTAAGGAATGCTGGCCTTTCGCTCCTGGGTCGGCCGTGCGCCCCGACGTTGTCTGCCGGCCAAGCATAGCTATTAGCTTTTGACTGATGCGGCAGTGGCACGCTGGCCAACCTACAAGGATTGTTGCCTAGTGCTTTTTCATGTCAATGCATGCTGGCCATTAAAACTTCCCGGCGCCGCTGGGTCAGGTAGGGCAGCGTCCCTGAACTTCGGCAAGGAGGTGAATCCCTCCTCCGTCAGCATCCCAGCATGCTGAGGGGGTAGGTGGGGGCATCAACAACGTGTGACGCTGGCACCCCACCGGCACCCCACCAGATAACATTTGGTATGCAGCACTCCTGAGTCTATGTTGCAGCTCTACCATCCTCCGCACTATAGAGCCTCACATCCTGCGCTCCTCTCTGCCAACCAACAAGGTATCAGTGGCAAGCAGCAAGCCCTCAGGAGGACCAGGACTGTACAGTGTAAACACAGCGAGCTTTAATTGTACATTTGGCACAAAGGTTTGTAGGCTCCATTGCAGCATATGTGGTTGGCAGGATGCACTGAGGCTGGCTTGAGAACCATTGTGTGCTACCCACCGGCTGGCGGCTGATGACAGAGTAAGTGTGACACACAATGGGTTGGAGGCAGGCACAGGAGACACCTTTTTTGGTGCTGATTGTAATAATGGTCCTAGACATCAACCTGTTTCGTGCAGGTAGCTCAGCTGCCACATGTGACCGGTCATGGCACGACAACTTATGATTGGAGGTGTCAGCCCTTGACGACCTTTGCAGACAAAGGTGGCGACCTCGATCTTATACGAGCCTCTCAGCGGAAGCGCTTCGCTGATGAGCAACTTGTTGATCGTGTCGCGGCACTAGACGACCAATGGCGGAAAGGTAAGACCTAGCGACAAGTGAGGCTGCCCCATGCTGCTATCTTACCTGAACCGCATGACATGCACATACAGCGAAATATGCACGAGACCAACTCAGCAAGCAGCTGAACGCCATCAGCAAGCAGTTGGCACTGCATCACAAGGTGAAATGCAGTGCAAGCATGACCCTCCATGCAGCTCCTGGCAGCTACTTGGGATGCCCAGCGTATCACTTCCATACACTTTAAGTTTCAGCCCTGTTGTTCCATGCAAGCATTGAACACTGGTGTCCACTCTATGTGCACCTGATGCGGCTGCTGGCACAGGCTGGGAAGAATGTTGCAGAGGACCAGGCAGTTGCTAGGCGGCTCAAGACAGAGCTGGAGCAGGTGGGAGCCAGACTGCTAGTCACACAGTGTCACACGAGAGCAGCCTCCTGAATGCCTCCTGGCCTTCTACATCCCCTCCTACCTCCCTCTCTCAGTGAACCTGCAGCTACATCAACACTGGCCCTGGCCCTGCTGCAGCCCCTGCCCGTGGCCCTGACCCTTGCAGCCCTGGCCTCTAGCCTGTCCCAGCTAACGACTCACCCTGCTGCACTGTTGAACCCCAGCAGCGCTGCAGCAGTGAAGGCGTGCCGCACGGCTGCCTGGCTGCCTGGCCCTTGGTCCCCCTGACCAGGTAGCCCTGGCCCTCTTCACACTCGCAGGCCAACCAGCAGGCGGGGCGGCTGCAGGCGCAGCGTGACTCAGCGTTGCAGGCAGTGGGCAACCTGGTGCACCACAGTGTGCCGCATCATCGTGACGAGGTCAGTACCTGACGTAGCGGCGAGAAGAGCAGTGAGCAGCAGCAGCAGCAGCAGCAGCAGCAGCAGCAGCAGCAGCAGCAGCAGCACTGACCCTTGTCACCACCAAGCTGCAAGACCAGTGCTTTGTGTTGCGGCCGCCGCTAGCAGCCACCATTACCAGGAGGCAGGCAGACTAGCATTGGGCCTATGCTGCCTCTTCCTCCCACTGCCTGCCTTGTAGGCTCACAACCAGGTCATCAGCACGGGAGGACCACCCCCACGCACCCGCGGCCCGGAAGTGAGTCCTGAGCCCTGTGCTGTGCACCCCCTCCCTGCCACTCCACACCCCCTCCCTCGCATCTTCTGGATTGGCTTGGGCCAGCCGGAACTCTATGTCACAAACTGGAACATGTCACTGATGCCAGCGGTGTACAGTGTTAGTGGTTGCTTCCCATTCCTCCCTCAACCTGTTCCTCCATGTCTTGAATAGCAGCAGGTGCACTAGCCACTGCCAGCTTCCAGGTCAGCAGCTCCACTGACTTACAGCCAGCAGGTGACAGCAGCTTGGGCTGGCCATTTGCTGTGGGTGGATGGGGCTGATTGGGTCAGGGCCAGCTTCCTAGGCTGCTCGGACATGCCAGGTGATGGATGTAGCAACGATGCAATAAAACCGCCAAGTGCCATCTGGTGCACCTCTTGCCACTGCCATGCTGCCAGCTTCTTACCTAGCTCAGCCAGCACAGCCTTGATCCTGGCCTGTCATCTGGGAGGATTCAAAGGGGATTTGCCTGTAGGTATCCACAGTCACCTGGCTAATGTGGTCAGGAGTTTGGCATGTTAGGCCCATTGCTGCTTTATTTCTATACTGTTGTTCACATCTCTTGTGCACACATCTCGTCTTGCTTACCAGCTGCATACTATGATATATGACATATTCTTGCATGATATGATTGTCACAAGATGTTACATAACGCCACCCCTGTTATCCCCTACAAAGCCTTAGATTTGAAATGTAGCAGCTACCCATCCCACTGCCAGGGCAAGCAGCGCATCAAAAGCATCTTTTGGTGGCAGTCAATAGGTAGTAGATAATTGGCGGTCCGAGAGCATTATGCGAAAATAATGGCCGAGGCCGAGGTGGCGCGGACATACATCCCGAGGCGCAGCCGAGGGATGTATGGTAGCAGAGCCGAGGACGAGACCAGTAGTTCGCATAATGCGCGAGGTCAAGGCGGTTATCTAGTATATTTGAGGTTCCCCAATCCCGTAACCGCCCCCATCCCCCGTTGACCAACACCGTATATCCCGTTGACCAACGCTTTCACCAACCCTTCTCGACACAGTCGCTCTATAAAGGCTTCCCGACACTGATTGCGAGAATCGTACTTTGCCGCTCGACCATTATCAATTGCCGCTCGACCATTATCAAAAAGTGCACTTTGCCGCTCGACCATTATGCGTTGCCGCTCGACCATTATGCTTTGCCGCTCGACCATTATGCGTTGCCGGTCGATACATATCGACTGCCTCAACTAGCCTATAACCTCATCCCTCTCCTAAGCGGCTTACTCCGACCTGAAAAACGACGAAAGACGTAGCTTCTAGTCAACATGCCAGCCTGGCACTTATAAGTAGACATGCCAGCCTGGCAATATGTTCGATTAGCTATCGCGTAGCGTCGCATGGCTACGTTGAGGTTGCATCAGTAGCGGTAGGAAGTTGTTTTTGAATAACTCGCGACTTGCAAGTTGCGACGTGCAAGCCATACATGCAACTAGCACACTTGCGACTTGCGCCTCACTTGTAGAACACGCGGATCTGGCTGCTAGCACTTTGCAGCCTTGGTAAACTGACCCGAGTTATGGAAAAATATTGACGCCTATATTTTTCCCTACACCTCAAATATGCGTTTTTATGTTCTGCACATGGACATGCAAGCATGCTTATGGCAGGAGGCGTGCGTGGAAAAGGTGTACAATAGGGAGGACATCCACATCAGGCCTGTCCAAAACAGGCCCCTCATTGTGTAGGAGGTGTGCTGTTGAAGCAAGAGGGTCAGATTGGCTAAACAATACGCAGGGCTGTTAATACCTAGATGTAGCGGACGGATGGCCGCAGTGCAAAGATGGTGACAGCACCCTCGACATGCTCAGCCTACGGCTTTTGTGTGCTTTAGCTATGGCCAGGTGCACAGCCCTGCCATGGTGGGTTGGTTTACACCGCTACGCCGCCAGCCTGGTGTGGTTGCTGGGCATTGAACCAACTCCACAAATTCACATGCCACCCTGACAATGCCGCAAACAAAAAGCCAAACACAAAGCTGAAGACTAGCACCCATGTGAGTAGTGTTCTTAGCAGTGTGTATGGGTGAGCCCGCCCACCAAGAGCTCAAATGTATGCAAGGCAGCGGTGGCAGGAGGTTTGCACTCAGCTTCCTGGGCTGCTGTTCATTGCGTCCCTTCGTAGCCTCTTGTCCGCCTACGTCCATCTACAGTTGCAGCTTTGCTCGCAGCCCCGGCAGCTTTACTTCTCGTAGTCTTCCACCTGGCTTGAACCTCCGGCTTCCTCAGCCTCGCATTAGCATCCCTTCCTTGTTGTGTTTGCTGACGTCTTAGAACAGCGCCCAAGAACAGTCTGTATGGGGGAGTCCAAGAACAGCGTCCAAGAACTTGTTATGCTTCTTAGCATCGCATGCCGTGTCTTGGCATAGCCGGACGACTGTGATTGCTGGTCCAGGTACAGATGTACTTTGACGGCGTCACTGAACGGGAATGACACTGCTAAGCAGGAACAGCTTGCTGAATGGGATGGGCTTGCTCAGCAGGCCTAGACTTGCGGCGGCTCTTAAACATGCAGCTCGTAAAGAATGTGCTCATAGCTTGCCCTGCCGCTGGCATGAGTCAAAGCCGCATAGTGGGCATGGCTGGCTGCTGGCTGGGTTGGGCCATGCAGCAGGTGCTGCTGTGGCTGCTGCAGCTGCAAGGCTAGCGTGTCAAGGGAAAGGCCCTCCTTGCAGCTGATGACCCTTGACCGGGCTGCCGATTCCCTTACCTGCCAACGTCGCAGAGAGCCGACCAGCATGTGTGGCATGCTGCATGGCATGTCTTGCTGTAACTAGATGGCTGGCTGGCTGGCTGGCTGCTGATGCGAAAACGTGGGTTTACGCCTTGAGAGCGCTGATGTTGCTGAAAATCAGTTGCGCCACTGAAGACCACTGCTTGCTCATTTCAAGGACAAAAGTGCAGCAGCCAGCGGTTGTGTCGTAAGTGCACTGTGCAAGGGTAGATGAAATTGCTCAAGCAATCAGCCGCTTGGCTGCCTGCTGCTTGGCTGCCTGGCCAATTCACTGTGTTCACGCAGCTATGGACATGTGTACAAGCAGGCCAACAGAAGTGCCCGTGATGTGTGTCTCTCCAGGCAGCGCTGCTGGGCCACGCTGAGCTGCTGCAGCGCCTGGACCTGGCGGACCTGGAGGCCGGGGCGGCCGCAGCGGGCAGCAGGGCTTACTTCCTGCTGAACGAGGGTGTGCTGTTGAACCAGGTGCAAGCCAGCAGGTGGACACGCAGGCCCTGGCACCACACCCACACAGCTGCGCCAGGCAAGCCAGGTCACACTGGCTTGCAACAGGTCACACCAGGCGACAGCATCACATGGACAAGCAGATCACCATGGGTACGGGCATTCTCGTAGCACTTGTGTGTTTCATGACGCTGGTGTGATGCGCTGCTGCTGCTGCTGCTGCTGCTGCCGCCCAGGCGCTAATTGCCTATGGCCTGCACTTCATGACGCAGCGGGGCTGGACCCCGGTTCAAACCCCGTTCTGGCTCAAGGCTGAGGTCATGGCTCGATGTGCCCAGTTGTCCCAGTTTGACGAGGAGCTGTACAGGCAAGGGCCTGGCACCTTGCACCTTACCACCCCTCCTGCCTAGGCTGAAGGCAGTCAGCAGATGACGGCTTGAGCAGTGAGCCTCCAGCCCCAGCAAACAAGCACCCACCACTTGCCCACCGTCCCACAAAGACTGCCGTGCTCACAGGCCTGGTGCTCACTTACAATCACTCTAGCCATCACAGCAGTCAACCCAGCCCTCCCTTCCCTTTCCCTCCCCTCCCTTCCCCTCACAGCCCTTTCCTCTGCCCCGCCCCTCCTGCCTTTCCTCCCCTTCCCTCTCCCCTCCCGCCCCCCTCCTGCCTCTTCTCCCCTCCCGCCTCCCCTCCCCTCAGCCTCCCCTCCCCTGTGCCGCAGCCCACGCCGCCTAGTCATACTGCCCTGTGCTCAGCTGCTGAACTATGTGCACTATGCTCCAATGCCACAGTGCACTGCCAGTCAGCTGGCACGGGCTCCTGTCCATAGCTTCCTCGGGTGCTGCTTGTGGTCCGACAGACTGGTCAGCAGCCCTGCCAAAGGCCGGCCTCCTGCCACTGCTGCCACCCCCTTGAATGGGGGCCCGCTGCCTGCTGAACTGGAGGCCGAGGAAGATGGCAGTGGCAGCAGCCGCTACCTGATCGCCACCAGCGAGCAGGCGCTGTGTGCGCTGCACCAGGGCAGCTGGCTGGAGCCCCAGGACCTGCCCCTCAGGTGGGCTGCTGCTGTGCGCATGTGCCGCACTGACTCACACACCACAAGAGCTAGCCAGCACCAGGGGTGGCCATGGAAGTGTGGAGTGAGGGGGTGAGGCGAGGGTGTGGAGTGAGGGTGTGGAGTGAGGGTATGCGCAGCCGGCCCCCTGCAGTGCAGGTATGTGGGCCTGTCCACCTGCTTTCGTCGTGAAGCTGGGAGCCATGGCAAGGACACCGCGGGCATCTTCAGGTAAGCACCAGCCAAGCCAAGCTACCTGGTCCTGCCTGACCAGGGCTGGCAGCCAAACCCATCAAACACTCCATGACGCCTAACCAGCCTAACATCTGACGGCTGCAGCGGTGTAAGTCGTCATCCTGAATAGTAATTGCCATAATGGAGGGACATTCCTCCTGCGCCCCTGCACTTCGGCTGGGCTGTGGCACTGGCTCATGGGGGCAGCCAGCAGGTGTCAACTGCCACTTTCTTCAGCTGCCCTGCTCTTGAGCCAGTTGTGTTGCAGGGCCTGCCTTGCCTTGCATGCCTTCACTGCGCTTGCTACCTGGCGATGTGTGACGGCTGAGCATGGTGGAGTGCCTGGCTGCCACAGGGTCCACCAGTTTGACAAGGTGGAGCAGTTCGCCATCACTGCGCCTGGACAGCCCTCTTGGGACATGCTGGACCGCATGGTGCAGACAGCGCAGGACTTCTACACCAGCCTGCAGCTGCCTCACAGGTGCCCCCTTGCGCCGACCTGACCTGCCCTGCACCCAACCTGCTGCCTACTGGCTTGCCAGTCACCAGGCCACGCCTGGCCTGACACATCCCTGCAACAGCCACCCCTCCATTGCACTTAACTGGTTGCAACGATAGGTTCAGAAACAAGCATATTCATGTGGGGTGAGGGCGAGTGCAAGCGTGAGGGTGCGAATAGCATGTGAGGCCCAGGGCTGCCAGTGAGGGGTCAGTCGGGCCGAGTGTTCGTCCCCTACGCTCGCAAAATGGTGGGTGTCCGGCTGCAGGAGCGTGAGAGTGGTTAGCGGCGCTCTGAACCTGGCCGCGGCAGCCAAGGTGGATGTGGAGGCCTGGTTTCCTGCCAGTGAGACGTATCGCGAGCTGGTGTCCGCATCCAATTGCACCGACTATCAGGCGCGAAGGCTGGACATCCGACTGCGCTCAGCAGGTGCAGGTGTGCAGGCTGCTGTCAGCACAGGAATCCAAGGCTCTTGAAGAGACAATCACAACCATTGCTGGCACGCCTGCCTGCAACTCGGTGACATGGCGACGGCTCGCCTGTGCTGCCTCGTAGCTCCCAACAAATCGTCCTTTCAATCAGCTGACAACGCGGGAAATGGGTTCGTGCACATGTTGAACTGTACCCTGACGGCTACCCAACGCACGCTGTGTTGCCTGCTGGAGAATCACCAAACAGAGGAGGGCTTCAGAGTGAGTGCTTGCGCAGAGGTGGGCGGGGCTGGCAATGCGGTTGCTTACCACCGCTACTGCTGTCACGTGCAGGTTCCCGACGTTCTCCAACCATACATGCACGGTCAGGACTTTGTGAAGTTTCGCAAACCCCTCCGGCAGGCCGGGCAGCTGCTCGTGTCGGCGCTTAGAAAGTAAAACTCCGACAGGCTCGTTGCTATGTTTCAGCGTCATGGAAGCTTCGTGGATATGCTGGTTCTTACTGTTGGTCACCCCACACGTCGCGTGCAAGCCAGCAGATAGTTACCGCGGTTGGCATCCACCACCAATTCGAAGCAAGGGACCAGGGATTCATTGATGGGGACTGCGTACAACACTGTCTATGAGAGCGAGATTGGAAGGTGGTGGTCAAGCAGCAACCTGCATACACAATAGCACGTAGTGCGATGCTTTACGATGCGTACCTCTCTGTCTCAGGACCAATGTGTGCTTCCCTGCACGGCCCATTGCAGCCAGCTGCCCCATGGGCCTGTGCCTTGGCTTGGCCTTCTCGGTGGTCTGCAAAGGTACAGTTGGGCCTACAGTCATATGGCACAAAGGTGTAAAGTCTGGCAATAGCAACAAGCTGACTTCAATTGCCTAGTACCTAGCTCAGCCTACCTAGTAGCTGCCAGGTCTTGGCTGCATGGGCTTGCCGCGCGATGTCGCTGTCCCGTTAGTACGGCCTAATTTCCAGCGACATGTGCCACACAGAGACCACATTGCTAGCGATACTGCGCTCCTCGTGCGCCACCCTGGCCATGTTCGTCTTGCGGGGTCAACGCCGGTGTTTCCACCGAGACCTTGGCCCCAGCGAGGGAGCCTTGCTGTGAGAAGCACTGTCGAGATATTGCCGAATGCGGGTTCTAATAGCTAGCCGACGTATTCAACCATGTTGCTGTCCATGAGATAGTGGGGGGCTGCTTTCGTTGCGGGCGCTGAGGTCGGAGTGCGCGGCCGGCACGGCAGCAACAGCTGCGCTTGCTTGAGCTCGCGCACAGGGGTTAGGTAAGCCGCTGCAGGTGAAGGTTCCGGCAGCCCAGGTTCGGGATGTCCGTGACGTCCACAGTGAAAAGCTGAGCACCATAAACACCAGCAGCAGGCTGCCGAGCACAGCTCGCTCACTGCGACCCTGGACCCTCGCCAGCACCGCGTCCTCAAACGCGTCCTCGAACGCGGCCCACAGCCCTAGCTCCCACACCTCTAGCAGAGGCAGCCTTTCTATTGAGCTGCACCATGTTAAGCTCTGGCTGACGGCCAATTAGGTTAATGTCGGGTTCCCTGTCGGGTTCCTGCCTAGCTACTGGAAGCTTGACGACTTGATCCCATGTATATGCATATGTGTGTTTTCTCCCCTTGACTGCACTCTTCCCGCTGGAAAAGGAGTGACAGCTCTTGTCCAACGCCGTGCCTAACGAGAGGTCAATCTCAGCATTGCAAGTTTACAATGTTTACAAATCCCACACACATCTTTATTAATAATGACCACACACGTCATGAGATGGAAAAGCATTGCAGCAGAGCCAGCCATGACCACCACTCTGTGTTTACCAATCTGCCGCAATCACTGCCTGCAAGTGATGATCAAGTGAAGCGCGATTGAGCGACAGGACGAGCCCCTCAACCCCCCCCCCCCCCCCCAATATGCTTATCACTACGCACGTCATCTTTATTCATACCACTCCAAACCAACGATATCGTTTGGCATGTCGTCCTCAGTGCTGGATGAATGGGTAGCGTGGGAAGGAACGATGCCCCACCTCGAGAAGATGGGGAGTGGTGAGGAGGCTGTGCAGTTTTGCAGAATGGGATGTGACACCACGTGCGTGCCATGCATACATGCTTTGTTCACCCTGTATTTCCTTTTCCCCATCCCTCCTCAGCGATTGTGCCATGCAGTGCGCTTGACCAGATGATGAGCAAAACTCTGCCATAATGCAGGAGATGTGCACGGCATCACCACACCACACAAGGTGCTAATTGCTGCAGACCCACTTGCTGCACCTCATAGGAGTTACAAGATGCCTCTGGAATGCAACCCGTGGTTCTGTACCCAGGGTCCTGTGCATCACCCAGCTCCGGGCCTCTCTCTAGCTGCGCCCATTACAGCCGGTGCTCGCTACCATGCTTGATGCGCAAGCGCACCGGACATGGCGGCCTCAGGGTTCACCCGCACCTTCCGACTTTGCGACATGGTGGTTTGATTCTTCAGGCGGCGCTGGCCAGACACCGGCGCCCCCCACATCTTATCGGCCGCTGCAGCCGCATGTCGGTGCGCCCGCAGTCCAGCCCCTGGCCTGGTCTCTGGCTCGGCCCAGGCCTGCTCCCCGGCAGCCACCACTAAAGTCGATCCTGGTACCTGGTTCGAACCCGAGGCTGCACTGGCGTCCGGAGGGACACGCCGCGCGCGTGTGCTTTGGGTACGCACCACACGCGATGCCCAGGCCGCACGGAGTGAGCGTGGGTGCTGCAACTGCGGGCCTCCTGACGGGCTGGTGGGCCCCAAGCCTCCTGGGGCACGGCCAGGGGCCAAGGATGCTGTCATGGACAGGTGTAGCGTGCGGGGTGAAGGGGCCAAGGAGGGCCCTGGTGAGCACCCGCCGTCAGATGTTGCGGGAGGGCGAGGGGGCCGGTTGGGGCTGCCCACACTCTTGTCCCCGTCCACCACGACAGGCACGTCTGGCTCAGCTGTTGCAGCAAAGAGTCGCGCAGAGCTGCCTGCACTGGCTGCCGGGACGCGTTGCCGGGTGCTCGCGGCGCGCATCATGGTCATGTCCTGGCAGTCGCGGGAGTCCCGGCCTTCAGAGCTGCTTGTAGCCCGGTCCTGCCTGCCTGCCTGGCCAGAGGGGGGACGGCTGCTGGTGGCCGCCAGGCTAGAGGGAGGCCGCAGGGTGGCGGACTGGGAGCGTCGCTTGAGGGATTGGGACACCAAACTATGCACACGGTCCTGCAGTGGCTCCTCCACTGCACTGCTGCAGCTGTCTGACTCATAACCTGGTGAGGAAGCTGCTGTGGTGACAATGCAGACAGTGCTGCTCATGGCGCTGGCTGGAGGGGTTGCTTCCGTTGCAACAGCCGCATCTGGTGCTGGGCTGGTGCTGCAGGTGGAGGGAACCCAGTTGACGGACTTCTTGCTGAGCATCGTAGACGGAGCGGGCTTGCTCAGCTGTGCCATCATGCCCGCCAGCTCTTTGCTGGCAGAGGCGGTCTGCTGTACCATGGCTGACAGCTCCCTCACCAGCCGCTCAATTGCTGCACAGCCATGTCTGTCACTTGGGAGATGCTTTGCTTGCACGGCAGTGAACGGGTCCATGTACGGGGCATGCACAGGGTAGCTTGCTCCCACTGGCAACTGCTCCTCCGTGGATGCCTGCGCAACTGTTGAGGCCAGCAGGTCAAACTGCTGTATGTTGTCGCTACCTGGCAGGCCTGCAGTGTTGGTTGCATGATGTGCTGTACCTCGAACCCCTTGCCCAGACCCTGAGTGGCAGGGGCCAGAGTTGGGTAAGTCAGGTAAGTCAGCTGGTCGCCGTGGTGAAGCAGCCAGTGTATTGGCAGAGGGCCGTCTGATAGGGGTGGCCAGGCCGCTGGCAAGCAGCGTGGTGGTTGGGTTGCTGGTGTCCCAGCGCAGGCTGGTGTGCAGCGGTGTCGAGAAGGGGAGGAGGGGTGTTAAAGCACGGTGGGCCTCAGCAGGCTGCTGCTGCTGCTGCTGCTCTGGGGTTGTAGCCTTGGAGGAGGTGCTTGGACTCCCTGAGCTCTGGATGTGGGGGGACCTTCGCTGCCGGGTGATGATGGCAGGGCTGGGCAGGGCGCACATGAGCTGCATGGGGGTGGGTGTGCTGGGTGGGGCTGGGTGAGGATGCTGCTGCTGGCCTGCAGCCTGCTGATCCACAGCCTGTTGATCCGTAGACTTCTGATCCACAGCCTGCTTAGTAGGCTTGACAGCGATGGTGTGCCCAGGTTGCACCCGGTTGCCAGATGACCAAGCTCGTAGGAGGGAGGATGTCTTAGAGATTTGCATAGAGCCCGGCACGATGACAGTGCCCGCATGCGAGTTCCTTGCCATGCTGATTGGCAAAGATCCCTGCAGCCAGTGAGAGTACATGATGTCCGCTGCTGCCAGGCAATGACGGGGTCAGAAACAGCAGTGACCTGCCAAACCTCAAACCTCAAACGAGTGAGATCACACCAGTGTTTTTTTCCGCGTTATATAAAGCGTTCGCTATGAAATGGTATGTTTTAGAGGTCGCTTTGCGCTATGAAATGGTCGCTTTGCGAAGTGCGCTATCGCGCATCGCGCTATGAAAAGCGACCTTTGACCGGCGCGTTTACGTAAAATTCGCTGTATTGTGCACCGTGAGCCGTGTAATTTTTAGCGAAGCCAAGTATGTTCGAGCTATAGATTGTAGGGTATGAGCCTGGGCCATGTCACTTTGCACTATAAATTTCGAAAGTCGAAACACAAAAACAAACTGGATCACACATGGTAGCCAGCACCTGGCTCAACCTCACCCTCACACCAGTGATGGGCGATTGGGTAATAATGTAATAAGTCGGTAATAATCCAGCGCGAAAAACGGTAATAAGTCGAAAAAGTCGTCCTTAAAATGAGTGAACTTTATTACATCGGTAATAGCTCCACCGCCCGTCTGGTACTCCGCTTATTACTTATCCCCCAACAATGTATCCCATCTTCCGCAAAGCGGGCGGCTGCCCACCACAGCCGAACATCCAGCCGAACATCCCGATGACGAAGGCGTTGAGGTCAGTAACGCAACATGTCAAGAATGCAACGCGGTTGGTTTAATTGGGTGCAGAGCGTAGCAAGCGATGATGACTAGGGCTAGGGTGTTGGGCTACAGCCCAGCCTGTTGCATGCTGACCCGCTAGGGCTAGGGTGTTGGGCTACAACCCAGCCTGTTGCATGCTGACGCAGTAGGGCTGGGGTGTGGGGCTATGTTGGGTGTTTTTGCATCCAGGTCTACAAGGGAGTATGCTGTAATTATATAGATAATTATATAGTATGCTGTGATTTTTGCGACATTAAGACATTAATTAATTGATTTATTAAGAAATAAATATATAAAGTAATAAGAAATCCATGTTTTGATGTCTTTTACTACTCTGAGTAATACGTCTTTGGCGAATCGCCCATCACTGCCTCACACCCCCTCTCTTTCTGCAACCCCTCCCTGCACTCCCTAGAATGTCACCTACTTGTTGTAGCTGTACCGCGCTGATGCGGCGAATCAGCTGTAACGGGAGCACACTGTGCTGCCCCTTGAGGTTTGCAGCGTCGTCAGCGGGGTTCGCAACACTAACAGCCGTCACCGCCTCGATCAAGCCGCTGAGTGTGACGTTGTTCACGTCAATGGGAGGTTGGTCTGGCAGCCACGAGGCATGCCTCACTGCCTTGCTGCGGTACATGGGAGCTGGGGGGTGGTTGTGCAGGGTGGCGGTGAGGGCCACCTGGGTCTGGTGCGCCATGATGAGCAGCTTCTTCAGCAAGGTGGGCTGCAGGCAGCAGGGCAGTGCGTCGCACCAAGAGCCTGGAGCTGGAGTGCATTGCCAGGCAAAATGCGTGCCAACCAAGACGCAACCTACTGGAGCTTGCTTGAGACATTCATCGATCAGGTAGTCGATGTGGCGGTTGCCAGGTGCCCTCTTCAGCCCCCAGCGCTGCAGCCCCCAGCGCCACATAGCAGCCAGGTCCTGCAGGGCAGCCAGGTGTGGGCAGCAGGGTGTCAGGCCGCTCACACTGGGCAAGCTCCAGGGCTAACCAGGGCACTGAACATAGGTCGCTGGCCAGGCCACTGCAGTCACCACCTGGCCCCTGGCCGTGTCCCTGACAGCCCCTGTGACACTGTCCCATGAGGTCCAGGCACGGCACACCATGGCTGCCTCACGGCTGGTAAAGAACAGACCCCCTCACCACACCTGGGGCACGCCGGGGTCGTCCTTGCCCATGAGCCTCAGCAGGCAGTATGGCTCCAGCAGCATGGCCAGCAGGAAGGTGAGCATGGCCAGCATCATGACCAAGGGCACCAGCAGCCGCAGGGCCTGGGCCAGGAAGACCTCAGCGCCATTCAGCCCACCCACAGCAGGGTCCATCATGGCCTGTGAGGGCAGGCAGGCAACGAGGCTAACAGGCAATGAGGCTGGCAAGCAGTATGGGCAGGCAGCCGGGCGGGCGGGCGGGCGGGCGGGCAGGCAGGCAGGCAGGCAGGCAGGCAGGCAGGCAGGCAGGCAGGCAGGCAGGCAGGCAGGCAGGCAGGCAGGCAGGCAGGCAGGCAGGCAGGCAGGCAGGCAGGCAGGCAGGCAGGCAGGCAGGCAGGCAGGCAGGCAGGGAGGGCAGCCTGCAGTGGCTCATGCTGTTGACAAGGCTATGCATCCTGATGTGGTCCTGCTGGTGAGGCCTGCGGGGTGGCGTGTTCACGCGGCAGTGCCCCATGCATCATACAGCCGTACCTGGTAGGTCCTCATGCCAATGATGTCGTGCAGCAGGTTGGCTTGCAGCATGTTGAGCAGGGCACCTCCCAGGCTGCTGAGGGTGCTGACACGCGGCCCAAACACCACCACCAGGCACAGCACCAGGCACACCGTCATCACCAGGTACACTGCCAGGAAGTGCATCAGGTCCTGGGCCATGGCAGCCTGCACAGGGCAACACATACAGAGGCAGGCAGGCGAGTGGGCTACAGCCTTGCGCAGGGTGAGGCAGGGCTGGGTGCGCAGGAAGGTGGGTTATGCAGGCTGGCAAGCTGGGCCAGGGGCTCTGCTGCTTGCGGCCGCCTGCTTGCCCTGCTGCCCCCTGCTGCTCACCAGGGTCTTGAAGATCAGTGCCAGGCGCGGCTGGAAGCTGATGTATTTGATGGCAAACACCAGCAGCATGAGCAGCGCCACCCCCTGCAGCACCCCGTACCACACCTGCAGCCAGGGCCAGGCAGCAGGGGCAGAGCGCGCGTCAGGTGGCCGACAGAGCAGCGCAGGCAGCGGTGATGCCCAGCCAAGCCCAGCCTGCAGCCCTGTCAGCACCAGGTTGGACATGAGCCCATGGCCACTCACATACAGGTCAGCCATCTGCTGGGCACGCTGGAACATGGCCGCTGCCTGCTGCAGGCCTGCCATGTCAGGAGGCAGTGCCCAGCGCCCCGCAGCACCAGCCAGGGGCACAGGGGCGGAAACCCCGGCAGCGCTGGCCAGGGCGGTGGCGGTGGTGAGGCGGGCAGGCAGGAAGTAGCGTGCGGGGGCAGCGGCCTGGCTGTCGTAGGCAGGGAAGCTGCGGGCAGGTGGGCAAGAGGGCATGTTGGCTGCGCGTGGATGAAGGGTCCATGAGCAATGCAGCAGGCCAAGGAGACATCAGGGAGGTGGCTGTAGGGCTGAGCACTGTCCCTTGTGGCAAGACCAACAGGTCCACGCTGCCTGCCCACCTGGCCTGCGCTCAGCTGTCGGGCGTTGTGTGATGGGCACGCACCTGGTGCTGAACATGTCGCTGTCCACGACCCGCGTGACGTACACAAAGTAGACGGCCACTGCGGCGACTTGCACCCCGCACTGCGCGACCTCGTACAACAGCCAGCCAGGGGTCAGCCTGCTCGCGTAGCTCCACTGGGTGTGGCGGTGCAGGGGCTGGCGCCGGCCCTTGCCGTAGGTGGCGTGGCGCAGGGCGTCCGCCTCCTCGCCCTCGATCTCCAGCACGCCCTGCACGATCTTGTGCTGCCGCACCAGGGTGAAGCCCACGTCCAGCGCAGTCAGCGCGCAGTAGGTCGCCACCAGCAGCAGCAGCACCAGGTCGGGGGCCATGCGGGTCGCCACCCAGTAGCGAGCATTGGCGCTGTACTCAATGGCGGGCAGCGCCTGCGCCACACAGCCAGGGCAAGGTGCAGATAAGCCAGGTAGCACCACGCCAGGCCAGGCAGGCAGGGTGAAATGTGGTTTGGAGAGGGGTCTCAAACATCCAGCCGTGCCAGTAGCCAGCCCCACGAGCAGCATGTGGCTCACCCCCACAGCAGCTGGCCCAGCAGCCAGCAGGGGGTGGTGATGGGCTCAGTCCAGCAGCCTCATGCTGTCACTGCCCACCTGCAGCTGGTGCGTGCCCAGTATGCTGCCGTCTGGCTGCCAGTCCAGGCTAAGGCGCCAGCGGCCAAACACTGCAGCTGTGGGGTTGTAGGTGACCAACTGCACCCCCATGCTGTCCGTCAGGCCCTTGTCCACGTAGCCGCCCTCCAGCAGGTAGCTCAGCACCTGGGCGCTGCGCTTGGCACTGATGCCGGTGTCCACCAGCACGGGGTACCCGGCCTCCAGCCCAGGCAGGGGGTGGTGGAAGAAGGCGTAGGGCACCTGGGTCATGGACAGCTCGCCTGCTCCCGCACTGCTGTTGTACCTGCACACCACGACAGGGACCCACAGCTGGCTGCCAGGCCAGGTCAACAGCCCACCAGGAGCAGGCCGCTGCCAAGCCACCGGCCTTGCCTGGTGCCACCCCTGCATGGACCCTGGCCCTGGCAGCCGCCACCATCGGCCGCCCTGCGCCTGCTCACCAGTCAGACGCGTTGAGCTGCGGGTTGTACAGGCTGGAGCGGGGGTTGAACACGGGGTCGCTGCCGATGCCGCCCAGGTCCTTGAGGCTGGAGTAGGTGCGGCGCCCGGAGCAGGCCGGGTCCAGCTTGCGACCCAAGGTGCTGCCCCTGCAAGCGCTGCCGCTGCCGGCGTCCACCCCTAGTGCGCTGAGCGGCTTGCGCACCAGGTGCAGCAGCAGGCCACCAGCACCTGGTTGTGGCCGTCAGTGCCGGCGTAGCGGCTGGGGCGCATGCCTTGCGTCAGCCCCACGTCATACTCCAGGCCCAGCAGCGAGTCCAGCACCAGGTAGCCCTGCCAGGGCACCAGGCCGCCGCTGCTGGTGATGGCTGCAAGGCGGCGCCTGTGAGGGCAAGCACCGCAGGTCAGCAGGTCGGCAGGCAGGCAGTGGGCAGCCCCAGCATCACCGGCTGCTGTGTGCTGCTGAGGGGAGTGCTGCGGCCAGGCTGAGCTCAGCTCCTGCACTGAGGGTCAGTCCCCTCACCTGCGGCCTGCACTGCTGCCGCCAGCCTGGAAGCGGGTCAGCTGAAAGCTGTACTGGGCCCCCTGGCTGCCTGCCCTGCCCAGCAGGCAGGTGCTGTAGCTGGCCTCCGCCGCTGTGCTGTTGCCGCCCAGCAGCCCCAGGCCCTCCAGCACCAGGGAGGTGGTGAGCAGGAGCTGGTCCGTGTAGCTGGTGGTGGCGTCCAGGTTGGCCAGCAGCAGGCTAGACAGGGTGGACAGGGCTGTGGCGCGGGCGGCCTGCGCTGCCAGGGTGAGGGACAGCAGGTCGGACACGACCTGGGCCCTGGCAGTCGCGTTGCCCGCAGCGCTGGCACCGTCCGCACGCCACTGCTTCACGGCGGCAGCGATCTGCACACCAGGCAGGCAAGGCATTGGGCCCTCTGCTGCTCACCTGCCGCACCACCTCCTGGCCTGACCAGCACCTGCTCTGCCCAGCCCTGCGGCAGCCTGTCAGGCGCTGTGGGTTCGCTGGCTGCTGCGCCCCACCTTGTCGTCTGTTGCGTCATGCAGATTGCCAGGCCCGGGCAGCGCCTGCAGCAGGGCGGCCTGGGAGGATGTGATGGCGGCAGTGCTGCTCCGCAGGCTGGCAGCCAGCCCCGCCAGCAAGCCCAGCAGCACGGCCTGCACCATGCAGGCAAGCAGGACCATGGTCAGCCACACAGCCAGGCTCCACAAGGGTCAGGGGCTGGCTGCAGCCACAGGCAGGTCATGCTCCAGGCAGTGCAGGCGGCTGAGGCTGTGCTGCTGTGCCTGCTGCCTCCTGCTCAACAACTGGTCAGCAGCCAGCAGCGCGGTAGGCAGTGGTGAGGGCACCAGGCTGTCCTCTGCTGCCGCTGCCTCCTGTCCAGCACTTGCCTGGGTGGACGCTGCAGCCGTGCTGCAGGAGGGGGCCGCCACTGAGGCTGACACAAGGCTGCCGGGCAAGGAGGCGCTGGAGGTGATGGCGGGGGTGGTGAGGGCGGACCCACACGAAGACGTGCTGCTGCTGCTGGACTGCAGCAGGGCGCGGTTGCGCATAGCTGTGCTGGCAGGTTCAGGCTCTGGGTCGGGCTGCTGCTGCAGGGCATGCTGGCTGTGGGCCGAGCTGTCAAGCAGAGAGGGTGCCAGGTCGGGCCGCAGCGCTGGCTGGCCCGGAGTGGGCTGCAGGAGCCAGTGCAGCAGGGCAAACTGGGTGTGCAGCTCCTGCGCTGCTGCCTTACTGCCCTGCACTGCAGCCAGCACGTGGGCAGCCATGCCCCTGCCGGGCTGGTCATGTGCCTGCTCAGCATCAGGGTCACCAGCCAGCAGGGCATCCCCCGGAGCAGCTACGAAGAGATCGGGGACCAGGTCGGGGTGCAGGCCTAGGCTGGACAGCAAGCGGCGCCCGGGCAGCTGCTGCAGGGTGCCAGTCAGGTCGAGGGGCGCGCAGGAGGCCTGCAGGGGCAGTGCAGCACACAGGGAGGGTGGCACAGCAGCGCACATGGCGGAAGGAGGCAATGGGACGTGAGCTGGACCAGCTGATTTCCGGCCAGCTTGGGCAGAGCAGCGGGTCAGGAGGCGCATGCTGCTGGGCACCAGGCTGCCTGATGACACAGCCCTGGCAGGCACCTCAACATGACAGCAACACAGCCATGGAGCATGGAGCCTGCCAGCAAGGCAGAGGGTGAGGGTTAAGTGGCTCAGGCAGGGCGAGGATGCCTGCTGCCAGTGTAAATAGAGCTCCAGCAGGCCGGCAGCGGGCTGTGTGACGCACCGTAGTGAGCTCCAGCTGCAGCGCAATGAGCCAGGTGCTGGCGCTGGACTGCTCTGCCCTGGCGCCCTGCACCACCGCCTGCACCACCCGCTGCTGCACTGGGGGGGAGGCGTAAGGCTGGTAGGCAGGCGCCAGGCCAAAGGCTGGCAGCTGTGTGGCCACCACCAGGCTGTTGACCAGGCTGGTGTTGGTGAGCAGCTGCGCAGCCAGCAGCTGGGCCTCAGGGGCGCTGGCTGCAGGGCTGACGAAGGAGTAGTTGAGGCGGGTGACGCTGCGCTGCTCCACAAACACGTTCAGCAGGGCTGCAGGCAGCAGGGGGCACCGCACCCCTTGACCACCCAGCCAGTCAGGGCAACCTGGACCCACAGGCCCTCACCAGCTGGCCCCTCAGGCCTGACCCTGACACTGGGGCCTGCTTGGCATCAGTGGTGGGGTGGCGTCAGTGGCCAGCGGTGCAGCCTGACATGTGCAGTGTTGGTCAGCTGTGCGCTGCAGCCCTGCGCTGCCCTGCCACCCAGTCCCAGCCGCCATACCTGTGGCGGTGCTGGTGGCGTTGGTGTTGGTGGCGGTGTAGGCCATGACATAGAAGCCGGGCAGGCAGGTGCCGGCAGTGAGGGAGGCAGCAGAGCACCTGCAGCAGCAGCAGCAGCAGCAGCAGCAGCACACACACGCTGGCCTGATGCAGGACCCTGCTGACGACATAGCAGCAACAAGCATCATACGATTTCACACACAGCACAACCTCAGCCAGCGGAACCCATTGTCTTCCTGACCCACACTGCCAACTCCGTTGCCGCCATCTCCCTCCTAGCTCCCTCCCTCCCCTCCCCTGACCCTGGTAGGCCCTTCAGCAGCTCTGCAACTGCCACTGCCTCTGCCACCACCCCTGCCCTTGGCGGTCTTGGCCGCAGCGCTACCGCACCTGGTCTGTGCATCTGGTCGGATGTCCAGTGGCTCCTGCAGGGCGGCGCTGACGTCCCCCTCCAGGCTGTCCAGGGCCACGGCGGCGCAGCTGACAGCGGCTGAGCCCAAGGCCTGGCTACTGGGGCAGGGCAGGAAGGAGAAGGGTGCCAGCCTGCAGGCGACAGAGGAGGGCAGGCCAGGTGGCGCACCGTCACCCAGCTGGTCATCACAGCCACCACCCCATGCAGTGAGCCGCAGCCTGGCGCCACCACCTCATGCTCACAGCCCCTGCCTGCTGCAGCCAACACCGGCTGTGGGCTGCTGACTGCTGCTGCCCGGCCCCCTCCCCCTGGGCTGTCTGAGGCCCCACCTGCCGTACTCCATGAATACGGTGGCGTTGGCATTTGCAGCCTGGGTGGTGTTGGTGGCAGCGGAGGGCAGCAGCAGCACCGAGGTGACCTGGGGTGAGGCCTGGCTGGCGTCAGGGAGGGAGGCCAGGGTGCTGCACTCCACCTGCACAGCGCAGGGCAGGCACCAGGGGCGGGCTGCAGGCCGGATGGGCTAGATGGCTGACGGGTGGGCAGCCAGGCCTGGCAGCGGGGCAGTGTGGCTGTGCACCTGGTGCGGGGTGCTGCCTGTGCGCCTCACCTTGCTGCAGGTGCCATCACAGTAGAACTCCTCGGTGGCGCAGGGGCTGACCACCACCACCACCCTGGCCAGGCTGGCTGACAAGCCCCCTGCACCAGCAGGTCCAGGGAGCTGCTGAGGGGCGCTGCCACACTCCCGCACGGTCAGCTGGTGTGGTGGCAGGCAAGGGGTGGGTGAGGGGTGGCAGAGGTGCACAGCTCCTGGGCTGGGCTGGCGGCTGTGCTGCTAGGAGGGCATGGAGGGCAGCAGAGGCAGGCTGAGGGTGGCCAAGGCAGGCTGGCAGGGTGTGTGTGTGTGTGTGTGCCCACCTGAGTCATACACCTGGAACACCAGGCTGAAGGTGCTGCCTATGTCGGCCGCTGACGTGTCAATGCCACAGGCCAGGATGTCCTTCTCAAACGCACGGTGCCCCACACAGCCCGCTGCCGAGTCATAGCAGTCAGCAGGGGGGCACAGCAGCACCTGCAGCCAGGGGTGAGGCTGGGAGGCTGCCTGGCAGGGTGGACATCCCCGCTGCAACAGTGAGCCGCCCCAGCCCTTCACCTGGCACCTCCCTTCCCTTCCCTTCCTCTACCTCCTCCTAACCCGCCTTCCCTCCTGCCCTCCCTCCTCCCAACCCGCCTCCCCCTCACCTGGCTTTCAACGGCCTGTCCATCCTCCTGGTCGCTGGCGATGACCCCGGGCTCACACGGCTTGTCGGGCTCCGGCGCCACGCCATCAGGGCACAGCAGGTACTGCCAGCCGCGCCTGACCGCCACAGTGGAGCCCGCCAGGCCTGCGGGACAGCCACCAGGGCGGCAGGTGAACACAGCGCCACACACAGCCCGCCAGGCAGCAGCAGGAGGGACCAGCAGCAGACCAGCAGCTGGGCGCGGCCTTGCCTGCAGCGAAGGCCAGGGAGGGCGGTGTGTTGGACGCTGCACTGGACTGCTGCACGGTAGCGCTGCCAGCCCGCAGGCAGGAGCCGCCGTCCGTACTGCACAGCCCGTCACTGCACAGCGACTGCAGCGGCCACAGGGCAGGGGCAGCGGGTTGTAAAGGTTGTACGCCCACGCTGCTGCTGCTGCTGCTGTTTTACTTGGCTGGCTTGTCCTACCTCTTGCCCTGCACCCGGACTCACTGACCCTACCTGGCTCATGGTGCATGGCAGGCCTCTTCTTGACCACCAAGCTGTCCTCCCCTCGGCCCCACCTGGACCCCTGGCCTGCCCTGCCTTGCTCAACCCCACTCGACCCCACCTGGCCTTGCCCCCCGCCTGCCCCCCACCTGGCCTGCCTCACCTCGCCTGGCTCACACAGCTGCTCCACCACCAGGGTGCGGGTCACAGCAGCGGCTGGGCCCTGCTGGCTGGCAGCGCCGGCTGTGAAGGTCAGGGGGTACTGCCCGGGCTGGGCGGTGTCCAGGCCGCAGTACAGGAGGCCCACCTGCTGGTAGGGCAGGGGCTGGGCGATGCCGGCAGCCAGGGCCTTGTCAGCGCACAGCCTGAGGCACGCAGCAAGGGCCGGGGCGGCAGTGTGGGGAGGGTGGGGGGCAGGGGGGAAGGCTGCTGCTGCTAGACCTGCTGCCCAGTGGCGCAGGGGTTTGTCCCAAGCAGCCTGGCAGGAGTGAGCCTGGCACCATCCACTGTGCACTGCTCTGCCCGCATGCGCTGCACCTCACCTGATCTCTGCGTTCGTGTCGCCGTGGACCTGGCGGGTGGCAACAGCCCCCTGCTCGCAGCCCAGGACTTGGCCACCGGAGCAAGGGAGGTATGGAGTGCCCTGCCTTATGCGCATGACTGACGGCCCCAGCAGCGTGAGGGCAGGGGGAGCTAGCGCAGTGCTGCTGGCTGTGGTGCTGGTGCTGGAGGTGCTGGGCCCTAGGCCACAGATCCTGTTGAAGCTGCAGGAGAGGAGGTTGGGGTCGTCGGTGCCGGGGCAGAGGACCTCGCCAGTGGGGCAAACCACCTGCAGGGCGCGAACAGGCGCGCCGTGATCAACAGAGCATGCACTCGTAACGCTTGCCATGCGTCAACGACACCCCAGCGCAGCCGTGCGATGCGCCCAGGAAGAGCCGGGACCCAGCTTGGTCCCGCAACCAGTGCGACAGCTGGGCATGTGCGCACGGCGAGTGGCATGAGCAAGGCGAAACGCGGTACCTCCACCTCACCAGCGGCCTGCTGGTAGTCATGGCTGCCTTGCGCACCGCTCATTGACACGAGACGCACAAGGCAGTCAACATTGGTCAACGCTGCGGCACATAGCGTCAGGAACCCACCTGCACGCGGCGTCGCACTTGCTGCGCCTTGTTGGGAGGTGTGGCGTCATCGGAGACATCGTACAGGACGAGGTAGGGCTTGGCGGGGTCGGTGGGTGCGGAGGTGTCGATGGCCACGGGGTAAGTGACCTTGATGCGAGCTGTCAAGTCGATGCGCAGCCCAGGCTGCCCCGTCCGCACGTCGTATGCCGTGGCCCCCTCATCTGCGTACTGGCTGCCGAGCATCACTGTGGTCAGCATGCCCGTGACCATGCTGCCCCCCGGCCTTGGTGCCTGGAACAGCTGGCCCATGCCCTGGATGGTGATGACTGGGGGCGTGGTGTCTGGCACCGTCAGCGCAGCCAGCGCTGCCAGGGCTGTAGCTGAACGAGGTCCTGCTGAGCCCCCTCCCCCGCTGCTGCCACTGGTGCCAAACAGGCTGGACAGTGCCGCGGCCGCAGCTCCGCAGTTGCCGTTCACAGAGCACTGCAGGCTGGTGGGGCAGGTGAACTCCTGAGCACTGGCGGCTGTGCAAGCGTCCACCACCTGCACGTAGGCAGCGCCGGGCAGGGGGGTCGCACGCCTGCAGCCGCTGCGTTGCTGTGCTGGCGTCAGCTGTTGGCGGTGAGCAGTAGGTGAGCAATGGCAGGGCAGTGTTGCGGCCAGACCTGCGGTGCAAGGTTCTGTCCTGCTCACGGTGATGTGGTCAAGGCAGGTGTGCAGCCACAAGCCCTGCCGGTGCCCAGCGTGCCCACCTTGATGCTGCGGGTGACGGAGGCGGTGTTGCCCGCCCTGTCCCTGGCTGTGTAGGTAAGCTGGATGGGCTGACCCGGCCTGGTGGCTGTGCTGGTCCAGTTGGCGGCATCAGGGAAGCCAGCCACCCGCACCGCCACCACGCCATCCCGGGCATCTACTGCCAGGCAGCCAGCGTCCTGGCAGCCATACACACAGCAGCAGGCATGGCTGAGGTGCAGGGCTCAGGGCTGGGTGGGTGCAGAGCTGGCACAGGCATAGGCGCTGGTGGCAGCGGCTGCCCCTGTCAGGCGCTGCAACGCACCACGTAAGGGGAGTAGATGGCCACTGAGGGCGCAGGGTCCCCCAGCAGGGTCAGCAGCGGGGGGGTGGTGTCAGGGCCCAGGGAGGGGCCCAACACCAAGGGGGGCGGGGGGGGCTGGTAGTCCAGGGCCTGCAGCCACATGGCCCAGGGCAGGTCCATCACACACTCTGCTATGCAGGCAGTCAAGGCTGCGGTGAGGGAGGGCAGGAGGCAGGTGCGGGCGCAGTGTGCTGGGAGCTGCGTGAGCAGGGTGCGGGTGGGGTGCAGCTACCTGCAACAGGATGGCCGGGGGGGGCGAGGGTGGTGGAGGGGGCTGCAGCCCCGATGCTGACAGCTGTGGCGGCGGGGGGCTGGGGGAGGGTGGAGGCGGGGGAGGGGAAGGTGAAGAGGGGAGGGGAGATGGGGGCAGGGGGGAAGGAGGCTGGGGCAGTGGAAACGAAGGGCCCGGGGAAGGGGGAGGGGTCAAGGAAGGAGTGGGCGATGGCGACGGTGGCAGTGGCGGATTGGATGGTGATGGTGAGGGGGGTAGCAATGGGGGGTCTAGAGGTGGCGGCCTGGATGGTGGGGTCAGGCTGGGTGACGCTGTAGGTGTAGGTGGGCTTTGAGATGGAGGGAATGGAGGGGTGGATGTAGGGAAGATGGGTGGTGGCACGGGAGGGCTTGTTGGTAGGGGTGGTACAGGTGGTGGTGAAGTTAGGGGAGACTCTGCAGCAGCAGCGGTCCATCAGCGTGGCATGTGGGGTGCCAGAAGCGAGAGCAAAAGCTCATTCGTTGCTGGCACCATCAGGCAGGCGGGCAGGCAAGCAGGCACGGGTGTCAGCTAGCCTGATGACCCTTAAGAGTGTCCGGTTCATCCTGTCAACCTCTCCTCATATCATGATGTGACATGTGTTTTGTGTGGTTTAATGGTACTATGAGTGGAGTCACCAGATTCGGGTGTGGCAAGTGTGATGGGTCATTCTCTGTAGAGCTCACAGTCTGTCACTTTGCATGTGCACACATGCATGGCATATGGCGCCGATGCACACTGAGCCAAAGGCGAGGGTCCTCTCTTTGCTGGGAGTGCTGTTGCTTATGTTGTTGCTAGGTGTGAGCTGCTCCTGCTCACCTGCCACATATAAACCGGTGCAGGCCCCCAGCTGTTGTGATGTCATTTGCACGATGTCCACATCCCGCAGCTGTGACTTGGTGCAGGACTGTCCACATGGCAGCAGTCATGGCACAGGGGCAGTTAGCAGCGGGCGGGCAGCAGCATCGGCAGCTGCCCTTCAAGAAACTGCGACAAAGAGTGCTGGGCAGCAGCTGCACTGCTTCAGCACTCCAATCGCACGCCGGTCTGTGTAAGGTCAGGCAGCAATGAGGGGGCCATCCCTTGCTGTTGCTGCAGCACCTGTGAGGTGCCTACAATGCAATGCACAAGATTTCAACAGGCTGGGCATGCGCTCAGCGGCTTGTACAGGCCAGTTTCCACCCGGGCCAGTCCACGGTACAGTGCAGGGCCCAGGGCCAAGCTGCCAGGGCCACGCCACCCTTACAGAATGCGGACAACACACGAAGGGATCTGCCCTTGATCCCTCAGCCTACCCTGCCCTTTCCTGCACTCTGCCTTGCCACATGCATGCAGGGTCATCCCAGGGGGGGAGGTACTCCTGCTGCTGCCATGCTGATGCTCTTGCTGAGGTGCCTCTCCGGTGCTGTGCCACTCAGCAAGACAACTGCTTACGGAAACCTAAAGAGCGTGAATGTGGAACTCTTGGTAGACAGCTAGTGCCTCCAGCCTGTAGTTTGTGGTTCAACAGTCCAGTGCAGGGCCACACCCCAGCTGCTTCCCCTAGTACCCAGGCAGCCAGCAGCTCAAGTTATCAGCGACACAGCCATGCAGGTGGTTGCATGGGCACTAACTAACTGCACCCCAAAGGTGGTTGCACGGTGACCAATAAACTGCACCAAAGCACCAACAACCTAGAAAAGCAAGCTGCACCCATGCAAGCTGTGCTCAAGCCCTAACCGCCCTGCTTTGCCCGCTAAGCAGACTAGGGCTGCTATTGGTTGCATGAGTGACTGCTAACCTTCACAAGCCTGTGGCATAACATGACACTGTACAACATGACATGACAGCCACACGTCAACACGCCACCCCACTTCCTAACACATGTTATAGACTCACCACCAGCTTGCCATCATCGTAGAAGATGTTGAATGCTCGGCAAGAGGGATCAGCGGTGCAGGCTGCTGCCCTTGCACTCACGTCCAAAACAGAACCAGGCAAAATGCATGTTAGGCTGTGGAGAGAAACATCGACGCCAGGTAGAAAAGCATAGCCCTTAGGGACAGGGCAGGGTGGTGGGGGTGGATTTCCAGGAGGAGGAGGCTTAGGGGAGGTAGGGAAAGGTGGCGATGGGGAAGGTGGTGGCGAAGGTGGGTAGGAGGCGGCCAAGGTGGGAGGGTCAGGTTTGGGTTTGGGTGGGATAGGGGGAGGTGCGGGTGGGGAAGGGGGATGTGAGTGTGGAGGGTCAGGGTCAGGTGGGGGTAGTGAAGGGGAAGGTGAGGGTGGGTAAGGGGGAGGTGAGTGGGGAGGGTCTGGTTCAGGTGGGGGTGGGGAACGGAGAGGTTGGGGTGGGAAAGAGGGATTGGATGGAAAGTCGTCCGACACCACTGCAAAGGACAGCAACAGAATGGCAGGAGTCTGGGCGGCAGAAACACGGAGTGTGCTCAGCTGATCAGACGAGTCATAATCCTCACCTTGATATGTACCCGGGCAAGGCCCACCGAACTCAGGGTTCTCCGTCAGCTCACCAACAGCTGACTTCAAGCAATACTGCGGACAGGAGGGCGGTGCCCTGGTCAGCCTCCGGTAGGGAGGGATGCAAGAATGATGCAGGCGATGCAGGGTGCAATGAAACAGCTACAAGACGGGGAGCAAGCTTACCGATTGATCCACGGAGTTGGGGGAGATCCACATCACAAATGCTACGCACTGAGGTACTTCAGAGCACATGTTGGCGACATAGGGAGCGGTCACAATACCAGGAT
This sequence comes from Haematococcus lacustris, assembly GCA_030144725.1. Lineage (NCBI taxonomy): Eukaryota > Viridiplantae > Chlorophyta > Chlorophyceae > Chlamydomonadales > Haematococcaceae > Haematococcus > Haematococcus lacustris. Next base: position 2,500,611 of record JASKMD010000031.1, read on the forward strand.
TGCCTCTGCCACAACTGATGTCATTGCCGAAAGCATCGAGGCCCTGTCTAAAGGAGTACCCCGCGGGAATAATACAAGTGAGTGGGGGAGAGGGCACCTCAGACATCTCAGACAACTCCGACAGCTCCGATGATTCTGATGATTCATCTCGGGACCCTGAAGCCATGCAAACAACACTGTTGGTCAACACAGGGGTGCGGCTAGTTGATGCCAACTAGAGTGTTTGCTTCACATTTCTTCTCATTCAATGACTGGTGAAATCAAATAGGACAGGATACAAAGGAAGTGGCGAAGGCTGGGTGGCTGCAAGTGAAGCAAGGAAAGGCCCCTTCAAGGATGAAACAAACGTAGATACACTTTACACGCGCGGTACCGCTATGACACAAAACTGTCACAAATGACAGCACTGCCAAATGCCATCAATTCGTCATGTGACAAGTACGTAATGAATGGTTGGCGGGCGGTTACATTGCTAGAAAAGCGTGCTCCGCGACAAGTCAATCATACATAAGCGCGCTTAACGGCGTGCTAGCTATGCGAATGTGTAGAAATCGAATCGGACTAGCAATTAGTTCGCAACATCAACCTTGTCCAATCCCAAATAATGAAGTCTGCCTGCAGTTCCAAGTTTAGAGTTCACATACCAGCCTGGCACGTGTAAACTTACATGTCAGCCTGGCACCATCGTTTCGCTGAGCTACCGCGCTCATTCGCATTGATGTGATGTAATCACGCAAAGGACGGAGCTGGTCATGCAACTCGCGGTTTGCACCTTTGGTCGTGCAAGCCATACTTGCAAGTTACGTAGAAACTGCAGAATACACGGAGCTAGCTATCGGCTGGGCCGTCACGGCTCAAATGTAGCAAAGGTCGGTGGCGTGATGGCCCCGTGCACTCTCAAATGATGTTAGTGCGCGTATTCCTAGAATACAACGGCTTAAGTATAGTTCCCGATAACGTGGGTGGTGAGAGAATGCCAATGCACGGAACTGACAAAAAGAGCTGTAGTCTCACAAACATAGAGCACATCATTACGGGATCTTCAGTCTGGGACATGGCACGTATCCCTTAGAATTAAAGTTTAGATTGGGACATGAAGGATAATACAGATATGTTTGTGGTTGGTGAGATACGGCCATGGTACATCACTGTCACAAATGACAGTGTTATCATGTGCCGGCACTGTCTCATGTGGCAGTTGATGAGCATATTGTATGGATACGGGCCAACTACTAGGAACACATTAACAGATATGCCATTTGATGCTACTGTCACATGAGACAATATTGTGTCACACCGTTACCTCCTCATCCGTACCATTGCTGTTATTGAGGCTGTTGGCGTCGGGACGTCAATGTCAAGGCACTGCCAAATGCATACGAAACCAGCAGTCTCAGTTTAACACTAATTAAAGTATGTGTACCTTGATGAGGCAGAGCAAAGGCATTAGCGTAGGCTATGAGATGAGTATGGAAGGAATGCATTATGAAATATACTTCCAGAGAATTGTCATGGTAGAGGTCCCAATACAGAAGCCACCGACTTGGTTCACCTGGTGGTGGGGATGGCTCGTCGGGCGCTCGGAAGACGGGAGTTGGAGGTGGAGGAGGGACGGGAGGGTACGGGGGGGGTGAGGGGGGAGGGTCAGGTTCGGCAGGGGGTTGGGAAGGGGGAGGTGCGGGAGGGTATGGGGGAGGTGAGGGGGGAGGGCTAGGTTGAGGTGGGGGTGGAGAAGGGGGAAATGCGGATGGGTAAGGAGGAGGTGGGGGGGGAGGGTCTGGTTCAGGTGGGGGTGGGGAACGGGGAGGTTGGGGTGGGAAAGGGGGATTGGATGGAAAGTCGTCCGACACCACTGCAAAGGACAGCAACAGAATGGCGGGAGTCTGGGCGGCAGAAACACGGAGTGTGCTCAGCTGATCAGACGAGTCATAAACCTCACCTTGATATGTACCCGGGCAAGGCCCACCGAACTCAGGGTTCTCCGTCAGCTCACCAACAGCTGACTTCAAGCAATACTGCGGACAGGAGGGCGGTGCCCTGGTCAGCCTCCGGTAGGGAGGGATGCAAGAATGATGCAGGCGATGCAGGGTGCAATGAAACAGCTACAAGACGGGGAGCAATCTTACCGATTGATCCACGGAGTTGGGGGAGATCCACATCACAAATGCTACGCACTGAGGTACTTCAGAGCACATGTTGGCGACATAGGGAGCGGTCACAATACCAGGATTGCCTCTGCCACAACTGATGTCATTGCCAAAAGCATCGAGGCCCTGTCTAAAGGAGTACCCCGCGGGAATAATACAAGTGAGTGGGGGAGAGGGGACCTCAGACATCTCAGACAACTCCGACAGCTCCGATGATTCTGATGATTCATCTCGGGACCCTGAAGCCATGCAAACAACACTGTTGGTCAACACAGGGGTGCGGCTAGTTGATGCCAACTAGAGTGTTTGCTTCACATTTCTTCTCATTCAATGACTGGTGAAATCAAATAGGACAGGATACAAAGGAAGTGGCGAAGGCTGGGTGGCTGCAAGTGAAGCAAGGAAAGGCCCCTTCAAGGATGAAACAAACGTAGATACACTTTACACGCGCGGTACCGCTATGACACAAAACTGTCACAAATGACAGCATTGCCAAATGCCATCAATGCGTCATGTGACAAGTACGTAATGAATGGTTGGCGGGCGGTTACATTGCTAGAAAAGCGTGCTCCGCGACAAGTCAATCATACATAAGCGCGCTTAACGGCGTGCTAGCTATGCGAATTTGCAGAAATCGAATCGGACTAGCAATTAGTTCGCAACATCAACCTTGTCCAATCCCAAATAATGAAGTCTGCCTGCAGTTCCAAGTTTAGAGTTCACATACCAGCCTGGCACGTGTAAACTTACATGTCAGCCTGGCACCATCGTTTCGCTGAGCTACCGCGCTCATTCGCATTGATGTGATGTAATCACGCAAAGGACGGAGCTGGTCATGCAACTCGCGGTTTGCACCTTTGGTCGTGCAAGCCATACTTGCAAGTTACGTAGAAACTGCAGAATACACGGAGCTAGCTATCGGCTGGGCCGTCACGGCTCAAATGTAGCAAAGGTCGGTGGCGTGATGGCCCCGTGCACTCTCAAATGATGTTAGTGCGCGTATTCCTAGAATACAACGGCTTAAGTACAGTTCCCGATAACGTGGGTGGTGAGAGAATGCCCATGCACGGAACTGACAAAAAGAGCTGTAGTCTCACAAACATAGAGCACAGCATTACGGGATCTTCAGTCTGGGACATGGCACGTATCCCTTAGAAGTAAAGTTTAGATTGGGACATGAAGGATAATACAGATATGTTTGTGGTTGGTGAGATACGGCCATGGTACATCACTGTCACAAATGACAGTGTTATCATGTGCCGGCACTGTCTCATGTGGCAGTTGATGAGCATATTGTATGGATACGGGCCAACTACTAGGAACACATATTGTATGGATACGGGCCAACTACTAGGAACACAACAGATATGCCATTTGATGCTACTGTCACATGAGACAATATTGTGTCACACCGTTACCTCCTCATCCGTACCATTGCTGTTATTGAGGCTGTTGGCGTCGGGACGTCAATGTCAAGGCACTGCCAAATGCATACGAAACCAGCAGTCTCAGTTTAACACTAATTAAAGTATGTGTACCTCAATGAGGCAGAGCAAAGGCATTAGCGTAGGCTATGAGATGAGTATGGAAGGAATGCATTGTGAAACATACTTCTATAGAATTGTCATGGTAGAGGTCCCAATACAGAAGCCACCGACTTGGTTCACCTGGTGGTGGGGATGGCTCGTCGGGCGCTCGGAAGACGGGAGTTGGAGGTGGAGGAGGGACGGGAGGGTACGGGGGGGGTGAGGGGGGAGGGTCAGGTTCGGCAGGGGGTTGGGAAGGGGGAGGTGCGGGAGGGTATGGGGGAGGTGAGGGGGGAGGGCTAGGTTGAGGTGGGGGTGGAGAAGGGGGAAATGCGGATGGGTAAGGAGGAGGTGGTGGGGGAGGGTCTGGTTCAGGTGGGGGTGGGGAACGGGGAGGTTGGGGTGGGAAAGGGGGATTGGATGGAAAGTCGTCCGACACCACTGCAAAGGACAGCAACAGAATGGCGGGAGTCTGGGCGGCAGAAACACGGAGTGTGCTCAGCTGATCAGACGAGTCATAATCCTCACCTTGATATGTACCCGGGCAAGGCCCACCGAACTCAGGGTTCTCCGTCAGCTCACCAACAGCTGACTTCAAGCAATACTGCGGACAGGAGGGCGGTGCCCTGGTCAGCCTCCGGTAGGGAGGGATGCAAGAATGATGCAGGCGATGCAGGGTGCAATGAAACAGCTACAAGACGGGGAGCAAGCTTACCGATTGATCCACGGAGTTGGGGGAGATCCACATCACAAATGCTACGCACTGAGGTACTTCAGAGCACATGTTGGCGACATAGGGAGCGGTCACAATACCAGGATTGCCTCTGCCACAACTGATGTCATTGCCAAAAGCATCGAGGCCCTGTCTAAAGGAGTACCCCGCGGGAATAATACAAGTGAGTGGGGGAGAGGGGACCTCAGACATCTCAGACAACTCCGACAGCTCCGATGATTCTGATGATTCATCTCGGGACCCTGAAGCCATGCAAACAACACTGTTGGTCAACACAGGGGTGCGGCTAGTTGATGCCAACTAGAGTGTTTGCTTCACATTTCTTCTCATTCAATGACTGGTGAAATCAAATAGGACAGGATACAAAGGAAGTGGCGAAGGCTGGGTGGCTGCAAGTGAAGCAAGGAAAGGCCCCTTCAAGGATGAAACAAACGTAGATACACTTTACACGCGCGGTACCGCTATGACACAAAACTGTCACAAATGACAGCATTGCCAAATGCCATCAATGCGTCATGTGACAAGTACGTAATGAATGGTTGGCGGGCGGTTACATTGCTAGAAAAGCGTGCTCCGCGACAAGTCAATCATACATAAGCGCGCTTAACGGCGTGCTAGCTATGCGAATTTGCAGAAATCGAATCGGACTAGCAATTAGTTCGCAACATCAACCTTGTCCAATCCCAAATAATGAAGTCTGCCTGCAGTTCCAAGTTTAGAGTTCGCATACCAGCCTGGCACGTGTAAACTTACATGTCAGCCTGGCACCATCGTTTCGCTGAGCTACCGCGCTCATTCGCATTGATGTGATGTAATCACGCAAAGGACGGAGCTGGTCATGCAACTCGCGGTTTGCACCTTTGGTCGTGCAAGCCATACTTGCAAGTTACGTAGAAACTGCAGAATACACGGAGCTAGCTATCGGCTGGGCCGTCACGGCTCAAATGTAGCAAAGGTCGGTGGCGTGATGGCCCCGTGCACTCTCAAATGATGTTAGTGCGCGTATTCCTAGAATACAACGGCTTAAGTACAGTTCCCGATAACGTGGGTGGTGAGAGAATGCCCATGCACGGAACTGACAAAAAGAGCTGTAGTCTCACAAACATAGAGCACAGCATTACGGGATCTTCAGTCTGGGACATGGCACGTATCCCTTAGAAGTAAAGTTTAGATTGGGACATGAAGGATAATACAGATATGTTTGTGGTTGGTGAGATACGGCCATGGTACATCACTGTCACAAATGACAGTGTTATCATGTGCCGGCACTGTCTCATGTGGCAGTTGATGAGCATATTGTATGGATACGGGCCAACTACTAGGAACACATTAACAGATATGCCATTTGATGCTACTGTCACATGAGACAATATTGTGTCACACCGTTACCTCCTCATCCGTACCATTGCTGTTATTGAGGCTGTTGGCGTCGGGACGTCAATGTCAAGGCACTGTCAAATGCATACGAAACCAGCAGTCTCAGTTTAACACTAATTAAAGTATGTGTACCTCAATGAGGCAGAGCAAAGGCATTAGCGTAGGCTATGAGATGAGTATGGAAGGAATGCATTGTGAAATATACTTCTATAGAATTGTCATGGTAGAGGTCCCAATACAGAAGCCACCGACTTGGTTCACCTGGTGGTGGGGATGGCTCGTCGGGCGCTCGGAAGACGGGAGTTGGAGGTGGAGGAGGGACGGGAGGGTACGGGGGGGGTGAGGGGGGAGGGTCAGGTTCGGCAGGGGGTTGGGAAGGGGGAGGTGCGGGAGGGTATGGGGGAGGTGAGGGGGGAGGGCTAGGTTGAGGTGGGGGTGGAGAAGGGGGAAATGCGGATGGGTAAGGAGGAGGTGGTGGGGGAGGGTCTGGTTCAGGTGGGGGTGGGGAACGGGGAGGTTGGGGTGGGAAAGGGGGATTGGATGGAAAGTCGTCCGACACCACTGCAAAGGACAGCAACAGAATGGCGGGAGTCTGGGCGGCAGAAACACGGAGTGTGCTCAGCTGATCAGACGAGTCATAATCCTCACCTTGATATGTACCCGGGCAAGGCCCACCGAACTCAGGGTTCTCCGTCAGCTCACCAACAGCTGACTTCAAGCAATACTGCGGACAGGAGGGCGGTGCCCTGGTCAGCCTCCGGTAGGGAGGGATGCAAGAATGATGCAGGCGATGCAGGGTGCAATGAAACAGCTACAAGACGGGGAGCAATCTTACCGATTGATCCACGGAGTTGGGGGAGATCCACATCACAAATGCTACGCACTGAGGTACTTCAGAGCACATGTTGGCGACATAGGGAGCGGTCACAATACCAGGATTGCCTCTGCCACAACTGATGTCATTGCCAAAAGCATCGAGGCCCTGTCTAAAGGAGTACCCCGCGGGAATAATACAAGTGAGTGGGGGAGAGGGGACCTCAGACATCTCAGACAACTCCGACAGCTCCGATGATTCTGATGATTCATCTCGGGACCCTGAAGCCATGCAAACAACACTGTTGGTCAACACAGGGGTGCGGCTAGTTGATGCCAACTAGAGTGTTTGCTTCACATTTCTTCTCATTCAATGACTGGTGAAATCAAATAGGACAGGATACAAAGGAAGTGGCGAAGGCTGGGTGGCTGCAAGTGAAGCAAGGAAAGGCCCCTTCAAGGATGAAACAAACGTAGATACACTTTACACGCGCGGTACCGCTATGACACAAAACTGTCACAAATGACAGCATTGCCAAATGCCATCAATGCGTCATGTGACAAGTACGTAATGAATGGTTGGCGGGCGGTTACATTGCTAGAAAAGCGTGCTCCGCGACAAGTCAATCATACATAAGCGCGCTTAACGGCGTGCTAGCTATGCGAATTTGCAGAAATCGAATCGGACTAGCAATTAGTTCGCAACATCAACCTTGTCCAATCCCAAATAATGAAGTCTGCCTGCAGTTCCAAGTTTAGAGTTCACATACCAGCCTGGCACGTGTAAACTTACATGTCAGCCTGGCACCATCGTTTCGCTGAGCTACCGCGCTCATTCGCATTGATGTGATGTAATCACGCAAAGGACGGAGCTGGTCATGCAACTCGCGGTTTGCACCTTTGGTCGTGCAAGCCATACTTGCAAGTTACGTAGAAACTGCAGAATACACGGAGCTAGCTATCGGCTGGGCCGTCACGGCTCAAATGTAGCAAAGGTCGGTGGCGTGATGGCCCCGTGCACTCTCAAATGATGTTAGTGCGCGTATTCCTAGAATACAACGGCTTAAGTACAGTTCCCGATAACGTGGGTGGTGAGAGAATGCCCATGCACGGAACTGACAAAAAGAGCTGTAGTCTCACAAACATAGAGCACAGCATTACGGGATCTTCAGTCTGGGACATGGCACGTATCCCTTAGAAGTAAAGTTTAGATTGGGACATGAAGGATAATACAGATATGTTTGTGGTTGGTGAGATACGGCCATGGTACATCACTGTCACAAATGACAGTGTTATCATGTGCCGGCACTGTCTCATGTGGCAGTTGATGAGCATATTGTATGGATACGGGCCAACTACTAGGAACACATATTGTATGGATACGGGCCAACTACTAGGAACACAACAGATATGCCATTTGATGCTACTGTCACATGAGACAATATTGTGTCACACCGTTACCTCCTCATCCGTACCATTGCTGTTATTGAGGCTGTTGGCGTCGGGACGTCAATGTCAAGGCACTGCCAAATGCATACGAAACCAGCAGTCTCAGTTTAACACTAATTAAAGTATGTGTACCTCAATGAGGCAGAGCAAAGGCATTAGCGTAGGCTATGAGATGAGTATGGAAGGAATGCATTGTGAAACATACTTCTATAGAATTGTCATGGTAGAGGTCCCAATACAGAAGCCACCGACTTGGTTCACCTGGTGGTGGGGATGGCTCGTCGGGCGCTCGGAAGACGGGAGTTGGAGGTGGAGGAGGGACGGGAGGGTACGGGGGGGGTGAGGGGGGAGGGTCAGGTTCGGCAGGGGGTTGGGAAGGGGGAGGTGCGGGAGGGTATGGGGGAGGTGAGGGGGGAGGGCTAGGTTGAGGTGGGGGTGGAGAAGGGGGAAATGCGGATGGGTAAGGAGGAGGTGGTGGGGGAGGGTCTGGTTCAGGTGGGGGTGGGGAACGGGGAGGTTGGGGTGGGAAAGGGGGATTGGATGGAAAGTCGTCCGACACCACTGCAAAGGACAGCAACAGAATGGCGGGAGTCTGGGCGGCAGAAACACGGAGTGTGCTCAGCTGATCAGACGAGTCATAATCCTCACCTTGATATGTACCCGGGCAAGGCCCACCGAACTCAGGGTTCTCCGTCAGCTCACCAACAGCTGACTTCAAGCAATACTGCGGACAGGAGGGCGGTGCCCTGGTCAGCCTCCGGTAGGGAGGGATGCAAGAATGATGCAGGCGATGCAGGGTGCAATGAAACAGCTACAAGACGGGGAGCAAGCTTACCGATTGATCCACGGAGTTGGGGGAGATCCACATCACAAATGCTACGCACTGAGGTACTTCAGAGCACATGTTGGCGACATAGGGAGCGGTCACAATACCAGGATTGCCTCTGCCACAACTGATGTCATTGCCAAAAGCATCGAGGCCCTGTCTAAAGGAGTACCCCGCGGGAATAATACAAGTGAGTGGGGGAGAGGGGACCTCAGACATCTCAGACAACTCCGACAGCTCCGATGATTCTGATGATTCATCTCGGGACCCTGAAGCCATGCAAACAACACTGTTGGTCAACACAGGGGTGCGGCTAGTTGATGCCAACTAGAGTGTTTGCTTCACATTTCTTCTCATTCAATGACTGGTGAAATCAAATAGGACAGGATACAAAGGAAGTGGCGAAGGCTGGGTGGCTGCAAGTGAAGCAAGGAAAGGCCCCTTCAAGGATGAAACAAACGTAGATACACTTTACACGCGCGGTACCGCTATGACACAAAACTGTCACAAATGACAGCATTGCCAAATGCCATCAATGCGTCATGTGACAAGTACGTAATGAATGGTTGGCGGGCGGTTACATTGCTAGAAAAGCGTGCTCCGCGACAAGTCAATCATACATAAGCGCGCTTAACGGCGTGCTAGCTATGCGAATTTGCAGAAATCGAATCGGACTAGCAATTAGTTCGCAACATCAACCTTGTCCAATCCCAAATAATGAAGTCTGCCTGCAGTTCCAAGTTTAGAGTTCGCATACCAGCCTGGCACGTGTAAACTTACATGTCAGCCTGGCACCATCGTTTCGCTGAGCTACCGCGCTCATTCGCATTGATGTGATGTAATCACGCAAAGGACGGAGCTGGTCATGCAACTCGCGGTTTGCACCTTTGGTCGTGCAAGCCATACTTGCAAGTTACGTAGAAACTGCAGAATACACGGAGCTAGCTATCGGCTGGGCCGTCACGGCTCAAATGTAGCAAAGGTCGGTGGCGTGATGGCCCCGTGCACTCTCAAATGATGTTAGTGCGCGTATTCCTAGAATACAACGGCTTAAGTACAGTTCCCGATAACGTGGGTGGTGAGAGAATGCCCATGCACGGAACTGACAAAAAGAGCTGTAGTCTCACAAACATAGAGCACAGCATTACGGGATCTTCAGTCTGGGACATGGCACGTATCCCTTAGAAGTAAAGTTTAGATTGGGACATGAAGGATAATACAGATATGTTTGTGGTTGGTGAGATACGGCCATGGTACATCACTGTCACAAATGACAGTGTTATCATGTGCCGGCACTGTCTCATGTGGCAGTTGATGAGCATATTGTATGGATACGGGCCAACTACTAGGAACACATTAACAGATATGCCATTTGATGCTACTGTCACATGAGACAATATTGTGTCACACCGTTACCTCCTCATCCGTACCATTGCTGTTATTGAGGCTGTTGGCGTCGGGACGTCAATGTCAAGGCACTGCCAAATGCATACGAAACCAGCAGTCTCAGTTTAACACTAATTAAAGTATGTGTACCTCAATGAGGCAGAGCAAAGGCATTAGCGTAGGCTATGAGATGAGTATGGAAGGAATGCATTGTGAAATATACTTCTATAGAATTGTCATGGTAGAGGTCCCAATACAGAAGCCACCGACTTGGTTCACCTGGTGGTGGGGATGGCTCGTCGGGCGCTCGGAAGACGGGAGTTGGAGGTGGAGGAGGGACGGGAGGGTACGGGGGGGGTGAGGGGGGAGGGTCAGGTTCGGCAGGGGGTTGGGAAGGGGGAGGTGCGGGAGGGTATGGGGGAGGTGAGGGGGGAGGGCTAGGTTGAGGTGGGGGTGGAGAAGGGGGAAATGCGGATGGGTAAGGAGGAGGTGGTGGGGGAGGGTCTGGTTCAGGTGGGGGTGGGGAACGGGGAGGTTGGGGTGGGAAAGGGGGATTGGATGGAAAGTCGTCCGACACCACTGCAAAGGACAGCAACAGAATGGCGGGAGTCTGGGCGGCAGAAACACGGAGTGTGCTCAGCTGATCAGACGAGTCATAATCCTCACCTTGATATGTACCCGGGCAAGGCCCACCGAACTCAGGGTTCTCCGTCAGCTCACCAACAGCTGACTTCAAGCAATACTGCGGACAGGAGGGCGGTGCCCTGGTCAGCCTCCGGTAGGGAGGGATGCAAGAATGATGCAGGCGATGCAGGGTGCAATGAAACAGCTACAAGACGGGGAGCAAGCTTACCGATTGATCCACGGAGTTGGGGGAGATCCACATCACAAATGCTACGCACTGAGGTACTTCAGAGCACATGTTGGCGACATAGGGAGCGGTCACAATACCAGGATTGCCTCTGCCACAACTGATGTCATTGCCAAAAGCATCGAGGCCCTGTCTAAAGGAGTACCCCGCGGGAATAATACAAGTGAGTGGGGGAGAGGGGACCTCAGACATCTCAGACAACTCCGACAGCTCCGATGATTCTGATGATTCATCTCGGGACCCTGAAGCCATGCAAACAACACTGTTGGTCAACACAGGGGTGCGGCTAGTTGATGCCAACTAGAGTGTTTGCTTCACATTTCTTCTCATTCAATGACTGGTGAAATCAAATAGGACAGGATACAAAGGAAGTGGCGAAGGCTGGGTGGCTGCAAGTGAAGCAAGGAAAGGCCCCTTCAAGGATGAAACAAACGTAGATACACTTTACACGCGCGGTACCGCTATGACACAAAACTGTCACAAATGACAGCATTGCCAAATGCCATCAATGCGTCATGTGACAAGTACGTAATGAATGGTTGGCGGGCGGTTACATTGCTAGAAAAGCGTGCTCCGCGACAAGTCAATCATACATAAGCGCGCTTAACGGCGTGCTAGCTATGCGAATTTGCAGAAATCGAATCGGACTAGCAATTAGTTCGCAACATCAACCTTGTCCAATCCCAAATAATGAAGTCTGCCTGCAGTTCCAAGTTTAGAGTTCGCATACCAGCCTGGCACGTGTAAACTTACATGTCAGCCTGGCACCATCGTTTCGCTGAGCTACCGCGCTCATTCGCATTGATGTGATGTAATCACGCAAAGGACGGAGCTGGTCATGCAACTCGCGGTTTGCACCTTTGGTCGTGCAAGCCATACTTGCAAGTTACGTAGAAACTGCAGAATACACGGAGCTAGCTATCGGCTGGGCCGTCACGGCTCAAATGTAGCAAAGGTCGGTGGCGTGATGGCCCCGTGCACTCTCAAATGATGTTAGTGCGCGTATTCCTAGAATACAACGGCTTAAGTACAGTTCCCGATAACGTGGGTGGTGAGAGAATGCCCATGCACGGAACTGACAAAAAGAGCTGTAGTCTCACAAACATAGAGCACAGCATTACGGGATCTTCAGTCTGGGACATGGCACGTATCCCTTAGAAGTAAAGTTTAGATTGGGACATGAAGGATAATACAGATATGTTTGTGGTTGGTGAGATACGGCCATGGTACATCACTGTCACAAATGACAGTGTTATCATGTGCCGGCACTGTCTCATGTGGCAGTTGATGAGCATATTGTATGGATACGGGCCAACTACTAGGAACACATTAACAGATATGCCATTTGATGCTACTGTCACATGAGACAATATTGTGTCACACCGTTACCTCCTCATCCGTACCATTGCTGTTATTGAGGCTGTTGGCGTCGGGACGTCAATGTCAAGGCACTGCCAAATGCATACGAAACCAGCAGTCTCAGTTTAACACTAATTAAAGTATGTGTACCTCAATGAGGCAGAGCAAAGGCATTAGCGTAGGCTATGAGATGAGTATGGAAGGAATGCATTGTGAAATATACTTCTATAGAATTGTCATGGTAGAGGTCCCAATACAGAAGCCACCGACTTGGTTCACCTGGTGGTGGGGATGGCTCGTCGGGCGCTCGGAAGACGGGAGTTGGAGGTGGAGGAGGGACGGGAGGGTACGGGGGGGGTGAGGGGGGAGGGTCAGGTTCGGCAGGGGGTTGGGAAGGGGGAGGTGCGGGAGGGTATGGGGGAGGTGAGGGGGGAGGGCTAGGTTGAGGTGGGGGTGGAGAAGGGGGAAATGCGGATGGGTAAGGAGGAGGTGGTGGGGGAGGGTCTGGTTCAGGTGGGGGTGGGGAACGGGGAGGTTGGGGTGGGAAAGGGGGATTGGATGGAAAGTCGTCCGACACCACTGCAAAGGACAGCAACAGAATGGCGGGAGTCTGGGCGGCAGAAACACGGAGTGTGCTCAGCTGATCAGACGAGTCATAATCCTCACCTTGATATGTACCCGGGCAAGGCCCACCGAACTCAGGGTTCTCCGTCAGCTCACCAACAGCTGACTTCAAGCAATACTGCGGACAGGAGGGCGGTGCCCTGGTCAGCCTCCGGTAGGGAGGGATGCAAGAATGATGCAGGCGATGCAGGGTGCAATGAAACAGCTACAAGACGGGGAGCAAGCTTACCGATTGATCCACGGAGTTGGGGGAGATCCACATCACAAATGCTACGCACTGAGGTACTTCAGAGCACATGTTGGCGACATAGGGAGCGGTCACAATACCAGGATTGCCTCTGCCACAACTGATGTCATTGCCAAAAGCATCGAGGCCCTGTCTAAAGGAGTACCCCGCGGGAATAATACAAGTGAGTGGGGGAGAGGGGACCTCAGACATCTCAGACAACTCCGACAGCTCCGATGATTCTGATGATTCATCTCGGGACCCTGAAGCCATGCAAACAACACTGTTGGTCAACACAGGGGTGCGGCTAGTTGATGCCAACTAGAGTGTTTGCTTCACATTTCTTCTCATTCAATGACTGGTGAAATCAAATAGGACAGGATACAAAGGAAGTGGCGAAGGCTGGGTGGCTGCAAGTGAAGCAAGGAAAGGCCCCTTCAAGGATGAAACAAACGTAGATACACTTTACACGCGCGGTACCGCTATGACACAAAACTGTCACAAATGACAGCATTGCCAAATGCCATCAATGCGTCATGTGACAAGTACGTAATGAATGGTTGGCGGGCGGTTACATTGCTAGAAAAGCGTGCTCCGCGACAAGTCAATCATACATAAGCGCGCTTAACGGCGTGCTAGCTATGCGAATTTGCAGAAATCGAATCGGACTAGCAATTAGTTCGCAACATCAACCTTGTCCAATCCCAAATAATGAAGTCTGCCTGCAGTTCCAAGTTTAGAGTTCGCATACCAGCCTGGCACGTGTAAACTTACATGTCAGCCTGGCACCATCGTTTCGCTGAGCTACCGCGCTCATTCGCATTGATGTGATGTAATCACGCAAAGGACGGAGCTGGTCATGCAACTCGCGGTTTGCACCTTTGGTCGTGCAAGCCATACTTGCAAGTTACGTAGAAACTGCAGAATACACGGAGCTAGCTATCGGCTGGGCCGTCACGGCTCAAATGTAGCAAAGGTCGGTGGCGTGATGGCCCCGTGCACTCTCAAATGATGTTAGTGCGCGTATTCCTAGAATACAACGGCTTAAGTACAGTTCCCGATAACGTGGGTGGTGAGAGAATGCCGATGCACGGAACTGACAAAAAGAGCTGTAGTCTCACAAACATAGAGCACAGCATTACGGGATCTTCAGTCTGGGACATGGCACGTATCCCTTAGAAGTAAAGTTTAGATTGGGACATGAAGGATAATACAGATATGTTTGTGGTTGGTGAGATACGGCCATGGTACATCACTGTCACAAATGACAGTGTTATCATGTGCCGGCACTGTCTCATGTGGCAGTTGATGAGCATATTGTATGGATACGGGCCAACTACTAGGAACACATTAACAGATATGCCATTTGATGCTACTGTCACATGAGACAATATTGTGTCACACCGTTACCTCCTCATCCGTACCATTGCTGTTATTGAGGCTGTTGGCGTCGGGACGTCAATGTCAAGGCACTGCCAAATGCATACGAAACCAGCAGTCTCAGTTTAACACTAATTAAAGTATGTGTACCTCAATGAGGCAGAGCAAAGGCATTAGCGTAGGCTATGAGATGAGTATGGAAGGAATGCATTGTGAAATATACTTCTATAGAATTGTCATGGTAGAGGTCCCAATACAGAAGCCACCGACTTGGTTCACCTGGTGGTGGGGATGGCTCGTCGGGCGCTCGGAAGACGGGAGTTGGAGGTGGAGGAGGGACGGGAGGGTACGGGGGGGGTGAGGGGGGAGGGTCAGGTTCGGCAGGGGGTTGGGAAGGGGGAGGTGCGGGAGGGTATGGGGGAGGTGAGGGGGGAGGGCTAGGTTGAGGTGGGGGTGGAGAAGGGGGAAATGCGGATGGGTAAGGAGGAGGTGGTGGGGGAGGGTCTGGTTCAGGTGGGGGTGGGGAACGGGGAGGTTGGGGTGGGAAAGGGGGATTGGATGGAAAGTCGTCCGACACCACTGCAAAGGACAGCAACAGAATGGCGGGAGTCTGGGCGGCAGAAACACGGAGTGTGCTCAGCTGATCAGACGAGTCATAATCCTCACCTTGATATGTACCCGGGCAAGGCCCACCGAACTCAGGGTTCTCCGTCAGCTCACCAACAGCTGACTTCAAGCAATACTGCGGACAGGAGGGCGGTGCCCTGGTCAGCCTCCGGTAGGGAGGGATGCAAGAATGATGCAGGCGATGCAGGGTGCAATGAAACAGCTACAAGACGGGGAGCAAGCTTACCGATTGATCCACGGAGTTGGGGGAGATCCACATCACAAATGCTACGCACTGAGGTACTTCAGAGCACATGTTGGCGACATAGGGAGCGGTCACAATACCAGGATTGCCTCTGCCACAACTGATGTCATTGCCAAAAGCATCGAGGCCCTGTCTAAAGGAGTACCCCGCGGGAATAATACAAGTGAGTGGGGGAGAGGGGACCTCAGACATCTCAGACAACTCCGACAGCTCCGATGATTCTGATGATTCATCTCGGGACCCTGAAGCCATGCAAACAACACTGTTGGTCAACACAGGGGTGCGGCTAGTTGATGCCAACTAGAGTGTTTGCTTCACATTTCTTCTCATTCAATGACTGGTGAAATCAAATAGGACAGGATACAAAGGAAGTGGCGAAGGCTGGGTGGCTGCAAGTGAAGCAAGGAAAGGCCCCTTCAAGGATGAAACAAACGTAGATACACTTTACACGCGCGGTACCGCTATGACACAAAACTGTCACAAATGACAGCATTGCCAAATGCCATCAATGCGTCATGTGACAAGTACGTAATGAATGGTTGGCGGGCGGTTACATTGCTAGAAAAGCGTGCTCCGCGACAAGTCAATCATACATAAGCGCGCTTAACGGCGTGCTAGCTATGCGAATTTGCAGAAATCGAATCGGACTAGCAATTAGTTCGCAACATCAACCTTGTCCAATCCCAAATAATGAAGTCTGCCTGCAGTTCCAAGTTTAGAGTTCGCATACCAGCCTGGCACGTGTAAACTTACATGTCAGCCTGGCACCATCGTTTCGCTGAGCTACCGCGCTCATTCGCATTGATGTGATGTAATCACGCAAAGGACGGAGCTGGTCATGCAACTCGCGGTTTGCACCTTTGGTCGTGCAAGCCATACTTGCAAGTTACGTAGAAACTGCAGAATACACGGAGCTAGCTATCGGCTGGGCCGTCACGGCTCAAATGTAGCAAAGGTCGGTGGCGTGATGGCCCCGTGCACTCTCAAATGATGTTAGTGCGCGTATTCCTAGAATACAACGGCTTAAGTACAGTTCCCGATAACGTGGGTGGTGAGAGAATGCCCATGCACGGAACTGACAAAAAGAGCTGTAGTCTCACAAACATAGAGCACAGCATTACGGGATCTTCAGTCTGGGACATGGCACGTATCCCTTAGAAGTAAAGTTTAGATTGGGACATGAAGGATAATACAGATATGTTTGTGGTTGGTGAGATACGGCCATGGTACATCACTGTCACAAATGACAGTGTTATCATGTGCCGGCACTGTCTCATGTGGCAGTTGATGAGCATATTGTATGGATACGGGCCAACTACTAGGAACACATTAACAGATATGCCATTTGATGCTACTGTCACATGAGACAATATTGTGTCACACCGTTACCTCCTCATCCGTACCATTGCTGTTATTGAGGCTGTTGGCGTCGGGACATCAATGTCAAGGCACTGCCAAATGCATACGAAACCAGCAGTCTCAGTTTAACACTAATTAAAGTATGTGTACCTTGATGAGGCAGAGCAAAGGCATTAGCGTAGGCTATGAGATGAGTATGGAAGGAATGCATTATGAAATATACTTCCAGAGAATTGTCATGGTAGAGGTCCCAATACAGAAGCCACCGACTTGGTTCACCTGGTGGTGGGGATGGCTCGTCGGGCGCTCGGAAGACGGGAGGTGGAGGTGGAGGAGGGACGGGAGGGTACGGGGGGGGTGAGGGGGGAGGGTCAGGTTCGGCAGGGGGTTGGGAAGGGGGAGGTGCGGGAGGGTATGGGGGAGGTGAGGGGGGAGGGCTAGGTTGAGGTGGGGGTGGAGAAGGGGGAAATGCGGATGGGTAAGGAGGAGGTGGGGGGGGAGGGTCTGGTTCAGGTGGGGGTGGGGAACGGAGAGGTTGGGGTGGGAAAGGGGGATTGGATGGAAAGTCGTCCGACACCACTGCAAAGGACAGCAACAGAATGGCAGGAGTCTGGGCGGCAGAAACACGGAGTGTGCTCAGCTGATCAGACGAGTCATAATCCTCACCTTGATATGTACCCGGGCAAGGCCCACCGAACTCAGGGTTCTCCGTCAGCTCACCAACAGCTGACTTCAAGCAATACTGCGGACAGGAGGGCGGTGCCCTGGTCAGCCTCCAGTAGGGAGGGATGCAAGAATGATGCAGACGATGCAGGGTGCAATGAAACAGCTACAAGACGGGGAGCAAGCTTACCGATTGATCCACGGAGTTGGGGGAGATCCACATCACAAATGCTACGCACTGAGGTACTTCAGAGCACATGTTGGCGACATAGGGAGCGGTCACAATACCAGGATTGCCTCTGCCACAACTGATGTCATTGCCGAAAGCATCGAGGCCTTGCCTAAAGGAGTACCCCGCAGGAGTATTACAAGTGAGCGGGGGAGAGGGCACCTCAGACCGCTCAGATATCTCTGACAGCTCCGATGATTCTGATGATTCATCTCGGGACCCTGAAGCCATGCAAACAACACTGTTGGTCAACACAGGGGTGCGGCTAGTTGATGCCAACTAGAGTGTTTGCTTCACATTTCTTCTCATTCAATGACTGGTGAAATCAAATAGGACAGGATACAAAGGAAGTGGCGAAGGCTGGGTGGCTGCAAGTGAAGCAAGGAAAGGCCCCTTCAAGGATGAAACAAACGTAGATACACTTTACACGCGCGGTACCGCTATGACACAAAACTGTCACAAATGACAGCATTGCCAAATGCCATCAATGCGTCATGTGACAAGTACGTAATGAATGGTTGGCGGGCGGTTACATTGCTAGAAAAGCGTGCTCCGCGACAAGTCAATCATACATAAGCGCGCTTAACGGCGTGCTAGCTATGCGAATTTGCAGAAATCGAATCGGACTAGCAATTAGTTCGCAACATCAACCTTGTCCAATCCCAAATAATGAAGTCTGCCTGCAGTTCCAAGTTTAGAGTTCGCATACCAGCCTGGCACGTGTAAACTTACATGTCAGCCTGGCACCATCGTTTCGCTGAGCTACCGCGCTCATTCGCATTGATGTGATGTAATCACGCAAAGGACGGAGCTGGTCATGCAACTCGCGGTTTGCACCTTTGGTCGTGCAAGCCATACTTGCAAGTTACGTAGAAACTGCAGAATACACGGAGCTAGCTATCGGCTGGGCCGTCACGGCTCAAATGTAGCAAAGGTCGGTGGCGTGATGGCCCCGTGCACTCTCAAATGATGTTAGTGCGCGTATTCCTAGAATACAACGGCTTAAGTACAGTTCCCGATAACGTGGGTGGTGAGAGAATGCCCATGCACGGAACTGACAAAAAGAGCTGTAGTCTCACAAACATAGAGCACAGCATTACGGGATCTTCAGTCTGGGACATGGCACGTATCCCTTAGAAGTAAAGTTTAGATTGGGACATGAAGGATAATACAGATATGTTTGTGGTTGGTGAGATACGGCCATGGTACATCACTGTCACAAATGACAGTGTTATCATGTGCCGGCACTGTCTCATGTGGCAGTTGATGAGCATATTGTATGGATACGGGCCAACTACTAGGAACACATTAACAGATATGCCATTTGATGCTACTGTCACATGAGACAATATTGTGTCACACCGTTACCTCCTCATCCGTACCATTGCTGTTATTGAGGCTGTTGGCGTCGGGACATCAATGTCAAGGCACTGCCAAATGCATACGAAACCAGCAGTCTCAGTTTAACACTAATTAAAGTATGTGTACCTTGATGAGGCAGAGCAAAGGCATTAGCGTAGGCTATGAGATGAGTATGGAAGGAATGCATTATGAAATATACTTCCAGAGAACTGTCATGGTAGAGGTCCCAATACAGAAGCCACCGACTTGGTTCACCTGGTGGTGGGGATGGCTCGTCGGGCGCTCGGAAGACGGGAGGTGGAGGTGGAGGAGGGACGGGAGGGTACGGGGGGGGTGAGGGGGGAGGGTCAGGTTCGGCAGGGGGTTGGGAAGGGGGAGGTGCGGGAGGGTATGGGGGAGGTGAGGGGGGAGGGCTAGGTTGAGGTGGGGGTGGAGAAGGGGGAAATGCGGATGGGTAAGGAGGAGGTGGGGGGGGAGGGTCTGGTTCAGGTGGGGGTGGGGAACGGAGAGGTTGGGGTGGGAAAGGGGGATTGGATGGAAAGTCGTCCGACACCACTGCAAAGGACAGCAACAGAATGGCGGGAGTCTGGGCGGCAGAAACACGGAGTGTGCTCAGCTGATCAGACGAGTCATAATCCTCACCTTGATATGTACCCGGGCAAGGCCCACCGAACTCAGGGTTCTCCGTCAGCTCACCAACAGCTGACTTCAAGCAATACTGCGGACAGGAGGGCGGTGCCCTGGTCAGCCTCCAGTAGGGAGGGATGCAAGAATGATGCAGACGATGCAGGGTGCAATGAAACAGCTACAAGACGGGGAGCAAGCTTACCGATTGATCCACGGAGTTGGGGGAGATCCACATCACAAATGCTACGCACTGAGGTACTTCAGAGCACATGTTGGCGACATAGGGAGCGGTCACAATACCAGGATTGCCTCTGCCACAACTGATGTCATTGCCGAAAGCATCGAGGCCTTGCCTAAAGGAGTACCCCGCAGGAGTATTACAAGTGAGTGGGGGAGAGGGGACCTCAGACCGCTCAGACAACTCCGACAGCTCCGACATCTCAGATGATTCGGATGTTTCTGATGGTTCGTCTCGAGGCCCTGAGCAGGGAGCGAGCATGCAGCGTGTCATGTAACTGGTGATGCCTTGGCTGCTGCCTTTGTGTGACTGGGGGCAGCATGGCACTAAACAGGGAAGAATGGTTGCAGGGTTGTGGGCACCATGGTGGGTGATTAGGGTGGGCTACGTCAGGGTAGGTGACAACGGAGCATGGGTCAGGTTTTACTAGTCTCACTGCTCGCACTTTCCAACAGCATCCTACTGCCCGCACCGCCACACATAGGCTGCAGAGCAACATGGAGGAGGGTGCGCCTCCATCATGAGGTGTAGCCTAGCCTAGTCTAGCCTAGCCTAGTCTAGCCTAGCCTAGCGACTGTGTGGAGAGGCAGCATCAGTCGTGTAGCTCCTATGGGGCAAGAAAGGTGAGGCAGGCACAGGGGTCATAGAAGCAGGTTATCAGCCCATGTGCCAAGGTGGGCGCATTGAAGAGCAGGCTGTGACGCTAAAGCAACGTAATACATCATATTGCTGGTGTCGTCACTGTGAAATCCAACCTGCACAAGCATGGCTGCAGCATGCATCTGGCTCTAGCAACAGGCCACTGATGCTCAAATCACTGTAGGCCAGGCTGCCAGGTTAGTCGCTTGACAGAAGTCTTATATTGTGAGCCAGGGTATGGGACAGGGAGCAAACATGGACGGGAAACATGAACAGGGAGTGCAACACTGGCTAGAGTTTACCTGGTGGTGGGTGCGGGGTAGGAGGCGATGGGGATTCTGGCTCCTGGAGTGGATGAGGGGGAGAATAAAGTGCAGGAGGTGATGGAATGGGAGAGGGCGCAGGAATGGAGGGAGAATGGGGGTGAGGAGAGGGGGAGGAAGGGAGAAGAGAGGGGGAGGGAAAGGTAGGCTCAAGAGGTGGAGTAGGGGAAGGTTCGGGTGGCTCTGGTGGAGGAGGTGGGGGGCGGGGTGGGGGTGGTTCAGGAGGTGGAGGGGAGGGTTCGGGTGGGGGTGGTACTGGTGAAGGGGGTGGAGGGCGGGGTGGGGGTGGTTCAGGAGGTGGAGGGGAGGGTTCGGGTGGGGGTGGTACTGGTGGAGGGGGTGGAGGGCGGGGTGGGGGTGGTTCAGGAGGTGGAGGGGAGGGTTCGGGTGGGGGTGGTACTGGTGAAGGGGGTGGAGGGCGGGGTGGGGGTGGTTCAGGAGGTGGAGGGGAGGGTTCGGGTGGGGGTGGTACTGGTGAAGGGGGTGGAGGGCGGGGTGGGGGTGGTTCAGGAGGTGGAGGGGAGGGTTCGGGTGGGGGTGGTACTGGTGGAGGGGGTGGAGGGCGGGGTGGGGGTGGTTCAGGAGGTGGAGGGGAGGGTTCGGGTGGGGGTGGTACTGGTGAAGGGGGTGGAGGGCGGGGTGGGGGTGGTTCAGGAGGTGGAGGGGAGGGTTCGGGTGGGGGTGGTACTGGTGAAGGGGGTGGAGGGCGGGGTGGGGGTGGTTCAGGAGGTGGAGGGGAGGGTTCGGGTGGGGGTGGTACTGGTGAAGGGGGTGGAGGGCGGGGTGGGGGTGGTTCAGGAGGTGGAGGGGAGGGTTCGGGTGGGGGTGGTACTGGTGAAGGGGGTGGAGGGCGGGGTGGGGGTGGTTCAGGAGGTGGAGGGGAGGGTTCGGGTGGGGGTGGTACTGGTGAAGGGGGTGGAGGGCGGGGTGGGGGTGGTTCAGGAGGTGGAGGGGAGGGTTCGGGTGGAGGTGGTACTGGTGAAGGGGGTGGAGGGCGGGGTGGGGGTGGTTCAGGAGGTGGAGGGGAGGGTTCGGGTGGGGGTGGTACTGGTGAAGGGGGTGGAGGGCGGGGTGGGGGTGGTTCAGGAGGTGGAGGGGAGGGTTCGGGTGGGGGTGGTACTGGTGAAGGGGGTGGAGGGCGGGGTGGGGGTGGTTCAGGAGGTGGAGGGGAGGGTTCGGGTGGAGGTGGTACTGGTGAAGGGGGTGGAGGGCGGGGTGGGGGTGGTTCAGGAGGTGGAGGGGAGGGTTCGGGTGGGGGTGGTACTGGTGAAGGGGGTGGAGGGCGGGGTGGGGGTGGTTCAGGAGGTGGAGGGGAGGGTTCGGGTGGGGGTGGTACTGGTGAAGGGGGTGGAGGGCGGGGTGGGGGTGGTTCAGGAGGTGGAGGGGAGGGTTCGGGTGGAGGTGGTACTGGTGAAGGGGGTGGAGGGCGGGGTGGGGGTGGTCCAGGAGGTGGAGGGGAGGGTTCGGGTGGGGGTGGTACTGGTGAAGGGGGTGGAGGGCGGGGTGGGGGTGGTTCAGGAGGTGGAGGGGAGGGTTCGGGTGGAGGTGGTACTGGTGAAGGGGGTGGAGGGCGGGGTGGGGGTGGTTCAGGAGGTGGAGGGGAGGGTTCGGGTGGAGGTGGTACTGGTGAAGGGGGTGGAGGGCGGGGTGGGGGTGGTTCAGGAGGTGGAGGGGAGGGTTCGGGTGGGTGTGGTACTGGTGAAGGGGGTGGAGGGCGAGGTGGGGCTGACATGGTAGGGTTAGGAGGAGAGGGAGATGGTGGAGAAAAGGGTGGATCTGGGGGTGGGGGGTTGTTATAAGGTTGGTCAGGTGGTGGGGTGTAAAATGATGGAGGATCAGGAGCAAATGGTGTAGGAGATGAAGGATTGCTTGATGTAACTGCAAGACATAAAGGCGGGTCGTCAGAAGTGTGAACGGTGAAGCACCACTGACCTGTGCTGGTGAATCAAGGGCTTCACCTTGATATGTACCCCGGCAAGGACCATCAAAGTCAGGGCTCTCAATCAGCTCACCAACGGCTGACTTCAAGCAATGCTGCAGTCAGGAGGGAGGCGCCCTGGTCAGCCTCATATAGGGAGGGACGCAAGGAAGATGCAGGCAATGCAGATGCAACCAAACAGCAGGGAGGTGGAGGAGTAAGGCAAGGTAGAGGGTATCTTCACGGATGTGAATGGTTTCATGATTAATCTCATTGTGAACCATGCCACAGGTTAAACCTACCGATGAGAACATTGCTTCAGGGTTGAGCCAAATCACAAAGGCGACGCATTGAGGCGTTGTAGAGCAGATGTTGGCCACGAACGAAGCGTTCACAGTAGCATCTTGACCGCTGCCACAGCTGATGACATTGCCAGTGGAGTTGAGCTGTGGTGTGAAGTGATACCCCGCAGGTACATCACAATTAGGTGGGGGAGGGGAGGGGAGGTCAGGAGGTAGAGGAGGGGCAGGGTCAGATGGGGGTGGCTCAGGTGCAAGAGGAGGGGTAGGGTCAGATGGGGGTGGCTCAGGTGCGAGAGGAGGGGTAGGGTCAGATGGGGGTGGCTCAGGTGCAAGAGGAGGGGTAGGGTCAGATGGCGGTGGCTCAGGTGCAAGAGGAGGGGTAGGGTCAGATGGGGGTGGCTCAGGTGCGAGAGGAGGGGTAGGGTCAGATGGGGGTGGGTCAGGTGCAAGAGGAGGGGTAGGGTCAGATGGCGGTGGCTCAGGTGCAAGAGGAGGGGTAGGGTCAGATGGGGGTGGCTCAGGTGCGAGAGGAGGGGTAGGGTCAGATGGGGGTGGCTCAGGTGCAAGAGGAGGGGTAGGGTTAGATGGGGGTGGCTCAGGTGCGAGAGGAGGGGGGTCAGGTGGAGGAGGGGAAGGGCGGGGTGGAGGGGGCTCAAGTGAAGGAGTAGGAGGTTCAGATGGGGGTGGCCGAGGAGGGGGAGTGGGAGGGTCGGGTGGGGGTGGCCTAGAAGGTGGAAGAGGCGATAGGTCAGGTGGAGGTTGGGTCGAGAACGGTGAAGGGGGAGTGTTAAGTGGAGGGGGCCATGATGCTGTAGGTGGAGACTGCAAGGGTGGTAGCAGAGGAAGGGGGGGACCAGGAGGAGGCGGAGACATGAAAGGTGGTATTGGCGGTTGGCTGGGAGGAGGTGGAGACTGTAAGGCTGGTGGTGGGGGGGGAGGAGGTCTGGGAGGAGAAGGGGGCTTCCCAGGTGGTGGAACAAAAGGGGGAGGAGGAGGCGGTAAAAGCGATATAGGTGGTACTCCTAAAGGTGGAGGGAGAAGGGAGACTGTTACTAGGGGTTGCAGACCTGCATGCACATGATCAAAACGAGGTGTCAGCAACAAAAGCACATTTGCAGCATTATGGTCACTGGGTACTGTCGAGGGATCCACCACCCATTGACTGATTTTGCAAGATGACAAGCTGCCTATGCAACCACGATATAGGCAGGTGCAGTGTGTGCAGTATGGTACTTGCAGTATGGTACTTGCAATAGGTAGGCAATTCAGGCCCTGCAAGCACCAGCTTCTTTCTTTCTGATTGTTGCCCTGCTTCTAGTGTACCACCCAACTCATCGGCACATGAGTCGCATTGCCTTAAATCTGGTGGGCTGGTATTGTAGGCATGCTTTTTGTGGCTAAAGGGTGCTGGGAGGGGTGTCACTTTGTGGCGGTCATAGCTTGTCTCTGCCATGTGCACAGCTGGGCTGGGCTGGGCTGGGCTGGGCTGGGCTGGGCTGGGCTGGGCTGGGCTGGGCTGGGCTGGGCTGGGCTGGGCTGGGCTGGGCTGGGCTGGGCTAGGCGACACGTTCTGCCATGTCAATCAATAGGGCAAGACCGGGGCCCTAGCCAGTGAAGCGGCGTAGCACACTGGACCGTATAACATCAGAGAAGGACACTGCCTAGCTACAGTGTCAATCCAACCCAGCAGCTGGCACTAGACGCACAGGTGCAGGGCTTCTATACCCATATGGCAGCTATCATGGGATGTGGTGTGGGGAGAAGCTGAGCCCAGGAGGGTCTAGGCCCTATGGCCCAAGGCTGCATGGCATACGCTGGAGCGTTTCTTCAGGAAGGTATGAACAGGGCATTGGGGTGGGGGTTAGGTGTGGATAGGCCGGGTTAGTGGCCTTGCTGGTGTTGGGGTTGGAAATGTAGCAGCAGGTCTTGGAGGTGGTGCTCAACCAGTGGGATGCTAGGTAGCACTTAAAGGCCACCCCCAGCTGTGGCAACTTTGCATTGTGTGCCTTGTGTGCCATGCACTCCCAAAAGGAGGCTGAGTATGCCTTGTATGTAGTGGTGGGGTGTCTGAGCGGCCACTGGGACCCATGCAAGCAGTTCGAGATGTCGATTGGCAAAGCTAGTATTGCCATATGCAGTGGGTGGGGCGCAGTGCTGCAGGCCTGCCACAAGGTAGTTGACAAGGTAGTTGAAAAGGTGGTTGAAAAGGTGGTTGACAAGGTGATGGAGGATCCCCTTGCACGACAGCCATGCACCCTCTGACCAGCCCGTGCTGCCCATACCAGCGTCTGCAAGACCAACCGCCTGGGGACCACCAGCAGCAGCCTGTTATCCCCACTGGCGTGTATGGCAGTAGCTTAGGCATATGGACCAGCCTGACGGTAAGGGATGTTTGGACTGGAGACAGTAATACTAGCAAAGCCTACTAAAGCTACACGTGGAGCAGTGCAACGAGTTGCAGCCCACCGCCGCACCAGCATTGGTGTGTGCAGCTGCTGGAATGAGAGCGAGGAGGTGGGCAGTGGGCAGCCCTGCTGCCTCTGCGACATGATGCTTGCAACGGCAGCCTCAGGAGGTGGCTAGAGCGTCCTTGTGGCACAGGGACTAGGTGAAGCTGTGCTGGTGGACCACTGGTGGACTCTGGTGGAGCTATGCGGGTATGTCCATACATGGAGATGTAAGCGCACTCACTTAAGACTGTCAGTACCAACAGCCCCCAAGAGAACTGCCGCTGAAGAGTCCAGGTCATGGTTCAGAACAGCAGCCATGCTCTCTTTGCTGTCAGCTTTCTACACCAGGCAACCTACATGCAACAGACAAACGGGGGTACATGCGGAGGTACATGTGGACAGCAACAGCAACCATGAGGCCTGCAAGAACTATATATGCCTGTTACAGTTGAATCAACGCGGGCATCAACCATTATGCACTGAACAAATTGTGATGACGACATTAGTGCGGGCACTCTGCTGGGTACCCACCAGGGTTAGGGCTGCCATTGACTGTTTACGACTATATATTATTCCATAAGCCAACGTCGCATCGCATAACACAGTGCCCAGCTCGAGAGCTCTGCCTGAATAGTCCGCATGTCAGACGCCACAGGACAATGACCCTACGATAGTGACGTAGACGTAAGGAAGCAGCTGGGTTGCGCACAATCACAGCAGGCACACCTTTGTGACGCGGGACCCGTGCACCACAGATGCCGCTGCAGATAGTCCAACCGCCCTTATGGAGCTGTGATTGTTGCGATAAGTGGCTACCTGGGGAGTTTGCAGCAGACTTTTCTTGACGGGGCCAGCTGGGCCGCTGCTGCTGATATGCTGCTGCTGCTGCTGCTGCTGCTGCTGCTGCTTGCTGGCTTACGAACGTACTCGCGTTTTGACATGGCATCGTACGTTAATATGTACATGGTCAGATTACCTTCATCACCAAATCAAGACACGCAAATAAAGCCTCAACAATCGTAAGGCCCGAGAAGCGTGGAGACCGCCATCAAAGCTCGAATAATCTGGGTCTCAGGTGTGTGTAGAGGGCCTACAAACGCAACGCCATGTGGGAGGGTGGGTTGGCAAGGCATTTTAGCAAGGGTACACCGTGTCAATGTCCATGATGGTTGGAACACTGAGAGTAAGACAAAGAGAATGGTAGTAAAGCTGAGCCATAGTGAGCCTCACTTGCCACTGGTAATGCGGTGAAAAATGTTTGCCTGGCCGGAGAAAATACCCTAAGCCGCGGTACACGGACACGTGGTGTGTTGTAGGTTGCCCCATACTTCGGTGATTTACATGCTTGCTTGTGCTTCAGCCATTGAAGCTGCCATGCGTGATGCATGACATATTCAGAAGAAACCAGCTGGCTCTGGAGAGCGTTTGGTTTCATGCGGTGTTTGGTTCGTTGCCACATGGTTGGCCACTGTACCCTGGCGCAACCTTTGATTGCCAAGGATGCACTGGTGAGGATGAGCACACACAAAAGCATTAGCTGACCAGTGTATCTGACCAGAGCATTAGCTGACCAGTGTATCAGTAACCTACACTAGTGGGAGGTCTATACTATGCTGTAGGCACACTGCTTGATGTACTGCATCTTACCAGCGAAGGCTACATTCTAGATGTATGTAACTGTTGTGCTCACATCCTTCATCACGTCCAACAGGGCCACCAGCCGTGTCAGGCCAGCAGGCAGGAGGCTCAGCTGTAGCTCCAGCGACTCCTGGCGTTGCTGCAGCTCCAGGCTGAACGCCATGGACACCACTCCAGGGGAGGTGGCACTGCCGCGGCGCCCTGCAAGGCCCCCAGCGGGTGCTGACTGTGGTGCCTGCCGTGCCACATGCTGCTGCTGAGGGGAGCACTCCAAGGACGATGCTGCAGCCAGCTGGTTCACGCTGGACATCCGTGACGCGGCCACAAAGGGAGGAGTGGTCAGCAGGGGGACCCACTCCAGCCACAGCTTGCACTGCTCTTGGTTATAGCTGCGCCCTGTGTGCAGGGTTATGGCCACCAGCTGCTCCAGCACCCCTGGGGCGGCCAGTACCTCTCGGGCGAAGCGCACAGTGGCACACCATAGCTTGAGCAGGGGGACACACAGGTCAGGGTCCACAGTGGCCACCACCTGCTGGCAGCAGGCCTCCAGCGCCTTCTCAAGATCCGAGTCACCTCACGTCTTCCTACACTTACATGAATTCATTTGCACGGGCGGCTGCGCATCACAAGGCCAGCAACGCCAAGGAGCGGAGGACTCGAGGGGCCTGATGGGCGGGCGCCCTCCTTGTAAATATCAGACTGATGGGCAAAGGAATGCAGCAACGTGCTGCACAAGAATGCTGCACGAAATGTTGTTCGTTTCCTTAGGATACAAACGGGCAAGTTTTGATCCCTACAGCCCTCATGCGACACCACTATTGTAATCATACACAGGCTGCGAGATCGCTGTTGTAAAGGCTACTGACAGTGTGCCTAACAAGTAAGCCTCAACAATCGTAACAAACGGGCAGTTGTCCGGTGGTAACGGTCTGCACTACGGATTGCGATGTTAATAATGCGGAGCGACTGCACTGGGCTTTCGTCTTGTACAGCCGTACCTCGTAGCCAAAACTTTGGGCATGATGGTCCCCAGCGGCATTGTCATTTGCTCAGCTTTCGCAGTGGGCATCGGAGTCGGAAGTGGCTGTTGCTACCTGTATATGTCAGCCCAGGCTAGCAAAGCTGTCCAGCATGGTATGTTGGACATGCGACCAGCCAATTAAGAGGCATGTTCCCCACACCCATCACTTGCAACCACAGACGCGCAACTATCCGAGCTGCACACATTTAAGCATGGTGAGACACACGCGTGCGAGTCATCAGTGGTCTCGCACCCTCCCCCACAGCCTGTGCCAGCTGAGCTGCAGTAGCAGGCTTGCACGCTGCTTGTCTGCAGGACTTGGCCCCTTAAACCGTCCTGTGACAGACATTACACATGCTTATGAAGGGTAACTGTGCCTACTCTACTCTACCCTTACCTATCCTTCCCCACCCTACCCCACCTAGCAGGCTGGCTGCGCCACCCCGCTGCCTGCCTCCTACTCCCAGTGGTGGCCACCTGTGGTGATATGATATGGTAGCGCCTCTGTGTTAATCCGTCATGTCCGTGTGTACCCTGGTGGTGAGGGATTGCTTGCGCGTAAGTTCAACCTGCTGATCCTGACCGACGGCTCGCCAAAGGACCATTGCGAAAGAGTTACTTGATACCATGATGGTCCCCAGCGGCATTGTCATTTGCTCAGCTTTCGCAGTGGGCATCGGAGTCGGAAGTGGCTGTTGCTACCTGTACATGTCAGCCCAGGCTAGCAGCCCCTTGAACCGTCCTGTGACAGACATCACACATGCTTACGAAGGGTGACTATGCCTTCCCTACCCTTGCCTATCCCTGTGGTGTGATGAGGTGGTCACATGTGGTTGCAGGTACACAGTTAAGTACGACTACCGCACACGCAATGCCCAATGGGTGCTGGAGCATCTCACGCAAGAGTCTTGCAATGGCAGCGGCGGGAGTGGCGGCGGTGCAGACAGGCACGTGCCAACGCCTCCACACAGGGTGACTGCCATGACGTCATGATCATCTGGATCTATGAACACACTGGCGAATGATGATGATGATGGTCATCATCAGCAGCAGCACCCCCACAAGTATCATGACCGGCGTCATCATGACATGACAGCTGCGTCCCATTGGTGCAGACAGCTGTACCCCACTCCTTCCCACATCCTCGTGTGATGCTGTGGCAGGTGTGGGTGTGATGTCAGCGTGGTGTGACAGGGTGCACTGTGGTGTGACGAGGTGATGTGGGTGTGGGTGTGGGCCATGCCTCCTCCGCAGGGCCAAGTCAGAGTTCTTCCAGGACCCAGCGGCCGACCCTTTGCTCTGCAGCAAGCTGGCGGATTTCAGGGGCTCTGGCTATGACCGCGGCCACCTGGTGAGTGGGTGGCCCCAGCAGGCCACCCCTGGCTGCTCCGCCTGCTGCCCCGCTAGCTGCACCTGCACCAACTATTCCCACACTGGCTGCTGCTGCCCTGCGCCTGCACCTGCTCGTGCTGGAAGACATCATCCACAGGCCATGCAGCTTACACTGCCTCTGCTGCCACTGGCGCATGCGGACGCAATATAGCTGTGTTGCTGCTGTATGTCACTGGGACTTATTCTGCTCTTTAGCGTAGACGACTCTTTAGCGGAGGCAGGTCAGCTGATTTGGGTTTGCATGGGATCCTGAGGTTACAACGCGGAGTACTAAATATCAGCTTGGCTCTTGTTGAAGAGATAACATCAAGCACAAAACATCACTGCTGTACACATCGGCCATGCCACTGGTTGAGCCCCTGCCGCCACCCCTGCTGCAGGCCCCTGCAGCCGATCACCGCAACAGCCAGGAGGTAAGCCTCAGTGGCATGCAGGCTGCATGTGTGCAGCTGGTCCATACCACTGGCCAGCTCTTCTGCCAGCTGCCTGGCAGGTCTACTCCCTGACCTATGCAGGCAATGGACCAGACGTTCTCACTGCTTAACATCAGCC
>JASKMD010000031.1:2531411-2585931 GCA_030144725.1 Haematococcus lacustris
GCTGCTGGTACCCCCCCTCCCCTGCCGGCCCCCCCAACATGCCCCCACCCACCCACATCCCCTCCCCACCCCCCGGGGGTACCCTGGGGGGCTACTCCCACCAGCAGCACCAGCAGCATCAGCAGCACGCGGCCCTGCACATGGCCGGCTTCCTGCCCAGCTTCAGCCCACTGCCTGGGTTTGAATCCTTCTGTGAGTGGCTGGGGGTGGGGGTGGGGGGGCAGGGGGCAGGGGGCAGGGGGCAGGGGGCAGGGGGCAGGGGGCAGGGGGCAGGGGGCAGGGGGCAGGGGGCAGGGGGCAGGGGGCAGGGGGGGAATAGGGGAGGTGGCTGGGGCAGTAAGTGTGGTGAGGAAGGGTGAGACGTACCCCGCCGCACTGCTTTGCACCACCCTCTCCAAAGCCTGCGATGCTGACGCCCCACCACCCCTTTGCTCTGACGCATGTACCCCCCTGCTGCTGCTGCTCCTGCTGCTGCTCCTTGTTCAACAGGCCTCAACGACGGTCAGTTTGGCAGCAGTGGGGCCAGCAGTGGAGCAGGGGGTATGGGGGGCGGTGCGAGGGGCATGGGGGGGGGGCGGGGGGGGCCACGTCCCCCCCAGCCCCTCCCGCTTAAACCCCCTAGCGCAGCCCTGGGCCGCCCCCCCCATGGCGCGGGATCACCCTGGCAACCACCACCAGCAGCAGCAGCAGCAGGGTCAGGAAGGGGACGTCATGAGGTACAGGGCACTGCAGCAGCACCACCATTACCAACAGCAGCAGCAGCAGCAGCAGCAGCAGCAGCAGCAGCAGCAGCAGCAGCAGCAGCAGCTGTACATCCAGTACCAGCAGCAGCAGCAGCAACAGCAGCAGCAGCAGCAGCAGCAGCAGCTTGAGAGGCAGGGGCGGGAGGAGCAGCTGGCCCGCCAGGACGCTGAAAGGGCAGAGCAGGAGTCGGAGTATGCGGCAGCTGCTGCTGCTGCTGCTGCTGCCGCTGCCACTGCTGCTGTAGCAGCAGCCGCCAACCACACTGCCAGCCACCGCAATGGAGGCTCCCCCCCCCAGCTCACATCCCCCCCCTCACGTGGCCAGCAGACCACACCCTCAAAGGGGGGTACACAGCCAGGCAGCAGCAGCACACTGCCTGCCCGGGGTCGTGGTACCCAAGCGGCAGATGGGGCAAACATACAGCTGCCCCTGCAGCAGCAGCAGCAGGAGAAGGGGGAGGAAGAGGAGGAGGAGGAGGAGGAGGAGGGGGGCAGCTGCAGGCCCATGGGCTCTTACAGCAGTGGGGGCGGCAGCAGCAGTGTGTATGTGCACAGCTTGGGCAGCCCTGGAGCAGCAGGGGCGGCCTTGTTGGCCAGCAGCCTGGCGGCCGCCCCTCCCACCGCTGCCCTGCGCTCCACACCTGGTCCTGCTGATCCGCTGCACCCTGCTGATCCACACAGCCTCGCCCCCGCCTCAGCAGGGCCGGCAGTGTCTGACCAGGGCGCCCCCGCCCCAGCAGCAGCAGGGGTGGGGGGGAAGGCTGGGGGGAGGGGGGCGCCTGCACCAGGCCACCCCGGGGGACCCCCCCCTGCCTCCGCCCCCTCCTCTGCCGCCAAGTCCCCTGCTCAGCACCCTGGTCCCCCCTTGACAACCAGCTCCACCTCCACCACCACCTCAACACCCATGGCTCTGCCTCGAGATCAGCAGGGGTTTGAGAGCAAGGCGGCTGCAGGGGGGGGGCTGGTGCTGCCACAGCAGACGGCCTTCGGTAGCCATGCAGCGCCGGCAGGGGCTGGGGGGGGGCTGGGGGGCCCGTTGCCCTTGGCCTTGGGGCAGGCAGGGTATGTCCATACAGGACTGCAGCCTGCCCAGGGGTGCCCTGGGGGGCCGGGCCTGGGGTACGAGGGGGAGGTAGGCTCAGGGTTGTTGCTGGGGGGAGCAGCAGCAGCAGCAGCAGCAGCAGGGGGGGGGCCCTCACTAGGGGGCCCACCTGAGGGGTGGGGTAAGACGCCTCGCCGCCCTGCCTACCTCTCTCACTCCCGTCACGGCACTAGTGGACCCCCCAGCTCTAACACCACCCCTGGGGGGCAGTTCCCCATGCACCATGGGCAGCAGGCGCCAGGCTTTGCTGAGGGGGCTCCAGGACTCACCCCAGGTGCCCATGCTAGCCCCACCAGCCATGCAGTGCATGGCCACATGGAGGCGGCTGCAGCAGTGCGAGCTGCCACCCCAGCAGCAGCAGGCAGCCAAGGAGCGCCCTACCCGCCCCCACCCCTCCCCTCCACAGCGCCCAACAGCAGCCAAGGACAAGCCCTGGGTGCCACTGAGGCAGGAGCAGAGGCCGGCAGCAGCAGGGGGGACAGCGGGGGCCTGGGGGCTGGGGGCCGCCCCCTCAGCACTGCACGTCAAGCCCTGGACTTCAGTATGCTCGCCCAGGGCGCGGGGGGCCCCCCTGCCCTGCCTGGCCTGCACCCCTCCACCCCGCCCTCTGGGGTGCCGGCTGGGCTGGGTGGGAAGGGGCTGCGCCCCCCCGCCCCCCCTGCTGCTAGTGTGGCCCCCCCTCCCCCTCCTCCTGGCTTCCCTGGGCCTGGCCCTCGCCCGCCAGCCCCCCTCACCCCAGCCAGCATGACTGGCGGCTGCTGGGGGGGCAGCGGCAGCAGGGGGGGCAGCAGCCGCGGCGCCGCCTCCCCTGCCTCATCAAGCCTGACCCCAGGGGGGGTGCTAGGGAGTAGCCAGGGGGGCAGCAGCGGCCTGGCAGGGCTGGAGAGCCCCAGCCTGGTGTCAGCTGCCGACCCCCTGGTGTCCCCCTCCCGCTTCACCCCCCAGGGGCGGGGGCGGGGGGTGGGGGCCTCTGGGCTGCTGGGCCAGCTGCAGGGGGCTGGGGGGGTGGCCCGGGGAGGTGGGGCAGGTCAGAGGGCAGGTCAGGGGGTCAGCACCACCCCTCCCCCACCTCCCCCGCCGCCTAGCCCCCCAAAGATGCAGCAGCCGTATGCCGTGCCCCTCAGTGCTGGTGTGGGGGGGCAGGCCAGAGGCCAGGCAAGGGGCCAGGCCAGGGGCCAGGCCAGCCCTCCGCCCCCACTGCAGTACCCCCTAGGGCTGCAGCTGCAGCAGCAGGGGGACCCGGGGGAGGTGGCGGCACACAGCACCCCAGCCACGCCGCCAGGGCCCGCGCCAGCCACCACACAGACTCCCATCCCTGAGCCAAAGCAGGCAGCGCAGGGTCAGGGTCAGGGCCAGGGCCAGGGCCAGGGTCAGGGTCAGGGTCAGGGGCTGGGTCAGGGGCTGGGTCAGCAGCCGGTTGTGGCGGGTGTGAAGGCTGCAGCCAAGGGTGTCAGCGGGCTGGTGCGGGCGGAGCTGTGTGGCCCTGAGGCTGGCAAGGTCAGGCTGGACCTGTCCCCCGCCTCACCGGAGTACGCCCCCCAAGGCTGCTGCGTGGCCAGCCCTCCCTAGTGAGCAAGAGGGGGAGGGGGGGCAGGCAGCGGCGACCGGGGCCCACATAGCGCCTGGCGTGGGCGGCTTGCATGGCCTGCCAGCGGCTTGCCCACGTCCTGTTGTGCAGGGCAGGTGTGCAGGGCAGGGCAGGTCATACCAGCGGCCTGCGGGGCGGTGGCCGGAGGGATGTGGCAGTGGGAGTGGGTGCGCGGCAGGGAGGTGCTTGGCATGCAGGGCAGGACGGGTGGCAGGGGGGTGGTTGTAAGGGGTTTATAAGGAGCTTTAGGGGCCAGCCCTGAAGCCCCTCACAGCAGCAAGGGGTCACTGAAGGGATGCCTTGCTGCTTTGGCGTCGCCTGCTCTTAATGTGGTGAGGGGGCAGCGGGTAGGGGGCAGCTGCTATAGCCACCTGCCAGTTACTAAGGCATGGGTGAGGGAACACTGCTGCTGTTGAGTGCACAACCTCTGTTGATGATGTCAGAGGTTGGGCAATGAAGGGTGACCACCAGGTGTGGAGGGGAGGGGAGGGGAGGGGAGGGGAGGAGGGTGGGGGGCGAGGGTGACGTGAAGGAGGAGGGGAGGATGTGATGTGGCGATGGGTTGAGTTGGTCGAGGAGAGTGTGGCTCACATTGGCAAGAAGGCTGGCAGCATGGGTATTTGGAGGCAAAGCGCATGGGTCCATGTGCATGGGGCCCATGACATGGGTCTTAGGCTTTCTAACCCACATTGCAGCACAACCTGTTTTGCCATCCTCCTGTTGTTCATGTTGTGACTGCCCTGTCCCGTGACATGATGGTGGGTGGGGCATTGGGGAAGTGCAGCTTCGTGCCATGCCGTGGTTACGGTGGTGCTGGGTGAAGGTCTTTGGAGCAGAGATCCAGGCTGTGAGTGGCAACGCTGTTGGCATCTTGGTAGTGTGGGTCCATGGTAGGGTCTGTGCGGGGTCAGGGTAGGCCACAGAACTGCTGGCCAGCTCTGGTGGCCAGCGGTCGGTATGTTGCTTTCATCGTGCTTCAGATTTCGTTGCGGTCAACTCAGTGCGGGCGGCGTTGGGGTGGGATACGCTGAGGTAGCGGGATCGACACCTCGATGCCCGGATTCGTTGGTTTGTCGGCCAGCCTTGCAGGAATGGAGCAGGTCCGGGAGGCAGGGCAGAGTAGTGCAGATAAGCCGTACAGTGAATTGTGTTGAGCTCAGAGACTTGGCAGGAGCAGTAAGGTTGGGAATGAGGCAGAGCAGGTAGCGAGGTATGAGGTACGGTGTAAGACATACATGCCGTCACGGGCACGCGTCGTAAAGGTGGGGGCGAGGGATATCCGATGTGCGGGCATCTCGCGTTGACGCCGTGGTACTCGATTGCAAACCTACTTGATTACGCACGTCATTCATTGTCGTCACCGGGTAATGTGATGTCCGCATTCGTACCGCGCAATACGAAGAATGCTGATAGCGACCATGTCTTGTGCAACTGATTGTATAACCCAACCTCGAGGCCGTTGCGCTCAGATATGCGAGACGTAGCTCGGACATGCGAGGAGGAAACACTGCTGATCAATACTGGTCCTGTGTATAGCCTCTTGACATACCCCTATAGATGAGTGCCTAGGAGTTTACAATCACGGCAGATAGCAGGTTGCGGATAGAACGGTACGAGCGGCGCTACTGAGTTGCATGTGCCACACTGGCTTCGCAAGCCTACATCTTTGGCCCCGCTTGTAGCACCTGCTCTTGAGTCGCGCCTGCGTCGTCATCGCCCCACATCAGTAGGTCCTGGCGCTGGCGGGAGAAGCCAGCCCTGCGTGCACGGCACCAACGCAACGGCAGAGCAGAGGGGCGTGGCTTCGCAATACTCTCTGCAGCATGCGTACAAAAGCGCGCTCGCGGCAGCACGTTCGCGGCAGCACGTTCGCGGCAGCACGCAGCGGCAGCACAAGCGCGCCAACCCAACTGAACAGTCAAGCGTCAGAGCTCGATGACTCTCGAAAGCCAGGCAGCAGGTCGTCTACAAAGAGCCACAGTGTTGTTGACCAAGACATGCTACCGCCTCAGAACAAGAAGAGGAAGGGAGCCGCCAACAGGTGTGCACCAGGTATGATATACAAATCGTCCACCTCGCGAGGCATGAGATGGAAGGCAGCATGGCGGGCAGGCACTCACTCCAAACGTGCCGCATGGAAACCTCGGTACCGTCCAGCGGCATATGCCAAGCACCTGCATGTATAAATGCAATGTACAGGTCAAAGTATATTGAGCATCACCACCCTCATAGCACCATTAGGGCTAGTCAACAGGCTGAAGCATGCGCCAAGCCGCATGGCCATGGAGGTGCATGCATTGGGAGGTGGTGGGACCGCATGCCGCCATGCTGCTGACAACGCCATATGCGCTGAAATGGAGCCTGTCCATGGGTTGGGGTCTGGGCTAGGATTGGGGTCGGGATTCGGATTTGGGCTAGGAAGTGGGCTAGGCTTTGGGTTTAAGTTTGGGCTAGGGGGATCGGGCTAGGGTTAGGGTAAGGACAGCCCCCCTACAAGTCTCAGGCCCATGCTCAGAGCCAGCTGACCCAGCACTGGCTGCAGGAATAGCCTGGGCCACCCCCGGGTTCAAGTCCTCTTGGCCCTACTGCACACGGCACCTCAATCTCCTCATCTGCCCGGCGGCATTGGTGGTGCCAGTCTCACTGACATAGCCAGCATGTGGTTTGGCAAGAGGCATGCACAGGCCGTGAACGCCAGGAGCAGGCAGGTGGTGGTGT
The DNA here is from genome assembly GCA_030144725.1 of Haematococcus lacustris. Classification (NCBI taxonomy): domain Eukaryota; kingdom Viridiplantae; phylum Chlorophyta; class Chlorophyceae; order Chlamydomonadales; family Haematococcaceae; genus Haematococcus; species Haematococcus lacustris. The sequence continues at coordinate 2,537,563 of JASKMD010000031.1, forward strand.
TGGCCAGGGGTGCTGTCGGTCAGGGGCAGCACCCAACAGGCTGTGCACTGCAGCGTGTATGTCTTGAAGTTTTGCACTCACACAAATGTGAGGTGTACTTGATGTTTGATGTAAGAAATTGAAGGGCAGCATGCCAGGCTGCACCTAACCTCTCCACCTATAAGCGACATGTAGCCGAATGGATCTGCCTGCCACATAGCCAAGACAGGGCAGGGGCTGCCCCTAACCCACCCACCCCCGCTTGGCCCACCTCTCCCTGATCTTGTCGTAAAGGGCCACCCCCTTCAAGAAGGGCTGCTGGGCGTAGTCTTCCAAGCTCATCCACTGCGCTGACTCCAGTTCCTCCTCCTGCAAGCCAAGGCATGAGCATGCAGGCAGGCTGCATGGGGCGTTTTCAATTGCATGGGGCTCAGCAGGCCGCGAGGGATGTCCCCACCCCGCCCCGCCCCGCCCCGCCCCGCCCCGCCCCGCCCCGCCCCGCCCCGCCCCGCCCCGCCCTGCCCCACCCCACCCTGTGCCCTGTGCCCTCCTTGTGCTGCAGGCATGAGGGCGGGACCAGGGTTGAGCCAGCCCCTGATGTCAGCCTCCCAGCCTCATCTCAAGGTGTGGGCACCACATGGGACCAGGGCTGAGCCCAGGGTGGAGACCCTGTGGTGTGTGGTCATTTGGGCGTGCAGATGGCAGGGCAGCCATAGGAGATAGATCCTGGCGAGCTGGTGTTTGGTCGGCGCCTGGGGATAGGGTCCATTAGAGGGCGGAGGCGATGGGAGGGTGCGGCATGGGCCAGGTGGGGCGCTTGATGTCAGGTCCTCAACCACAGGTAGAATGTCCCAACCAGCTAGCATGAACCTAGAAACAAACCTCTGACAGCTCTGCCGGAGCTGAACTCAGTGTGACCTCCCATGCGTCACACCCCTGCCGCCACAACTGCCCCCCACATATCTAACCACCCAGCCACCAGGCACACCCTTAGGCCCGCCCATTGGTAGGTTTTCTGTTAGTTGGGGATACCTGACCCTTAGGCCTGCCCACTGCTGCCCACACCCACTGCCGCTCTCTCTGCTGCCAAGTGGATTCCTCACCTGAGCCACCACGCTGCCCAGCTGGCCGGCTTCAGCCCTCATGGCCACCACCACGAACAGGTCAGAGTGGCCAAGGGCAAAGCCGTGAGCCTGGCGTACTGCCAGCATGCAATCAAAACGGGCTCGGATGCCCGTCTCCTCAAGCACCTGTCGGGGCAGCAGACGCAGACCTGGGCTTAGGAGAGCAGCAGAAGCAGCAGCAGCAGCAGCAGCAGCAGCAGCAGCAGCAGCAGCGGCAGCGGCAGCGGCAGCAGCAGCGGCAGCGGCAGCAGCAGCGGCAGCAGCAGCGGCAGCAGCAGCAGCAGCGGCGGCGGCAGTGGCAGCGGTAGCGGCAGCAGCAGCAATGACGGTAGCGATATCAGCAGCACCCTGTCATACGATATTGTGTGCCATGTTTCAGCTGCGTCAGCTGGCATGAGTGTATGTGTGCATGCAAGACTGGTTGGTGTAGGGGGTCAGGCAGCAGTGCAAGGGGTCATCACCCGCAGCCTCAGGGGCACTATTGTGAACATAGTGGATGTTTGGGCTGCATAGCCATGGACAAAGTATGCAAGTGTTGCCGCACTGGCAGCTGTTGCTGCAGTCTTAAGCTGCTGAGCTGCCCCTTTGCAAGGCACACAGTGTCAGTGCGGGGTGAGCAGGCTGGCAGGCTGCATGGCCATATGGGCAGAGGCTGCAGCTCCTGGGCACCGGGGAGGGCAGAGGGTGACTGACCTCCCTCTCCGCGGCTTCAGGTACGTCTTCTGCCTGCAGCCAGCACAGGAGGGCACCATAGGAGCGCAGGGCTGGCTGGGCGCAGGCTGTTTGTTATCTGGCTGGTTGGCTGGTCAGCTGCTCAACAAGTGGGTGTCCAGCAGGTGTGGCTAACTCAATCCTTGAAGTCGACCACCTGGTCTGCTAGGCTGCCTGGCTGGCATGCTGTCCTGGCTGTTGGTTGCTGCTGCAGGTCACCACCCAGCTGAGAGCACTCCTCCACCACAAACGGTGGCAGGTGAGGTGCAGGGTGCTCCCCATGCGGCACACCCCATGTGGGCAATGCGTGACCCCAGCAATGCTCCTGGCACCCTGCCCCTGCCCCTGCCCCTGCCCCTGCCCCTGCCCCTGCCCCTACCCCTGCCCCTCCCCCTGCCCCACTATGTCGTTGCAGCCCCTCACCTCGTTACACAGCCCAGTGGGGAGCTTCCACACGGCCTTGCCCTTCAGTGGCCCATTCCTCTCCATCACCATCAGCACCTGCTGCTGCTCATTCAACACGAATGCGCCCACGCCCACCTGCACAGCCAGCACCGCCACACAGTGCCTCAGCTGCTGGTGTGCAGGCACAGCTGCTGGCGCCCGTGCCCCTCTACTACAGCACCATGGCCGCCTCCATGCCCTGCAGCCAGCCAGCCCTGCAGCACCACAGCCTGGCTGGAGAGCAGCGGCCCTCGCACCCAGCCCCGCAACCACCGCCCTGCCTCGCACTCTCCCCCACACCCTCTGGCTGTGAATGGTCATTCTCCACAGTACAGCTTGCAGGCTGATCATGGTGGGTGCAGGCTGATCATGGTGGTCATGGCCCCGCTAAGCCACATGGGTCATGCAGGATCATGTCTGTGGTGTGACAAGCTGCTCTATAACCGCGGCCCGGCTGCGCTACATGGGGATGGCAAGAAGCCTAAGCAGGGTGTCACCCAGTCCTTAACACTGCCCTGGTGGGATCTGTGATATGCCCGGCTTGAGCCTCCCTGGCAGCTAGCCGGCCACACTGTGGCTGGCAGTGGCCCTAGAGGCCAAGCTGCACTGCCCTGCTCCCAACTCAACGCATGCTCTACTTCGCCAGTACAAACAACTCTATATGTGATGCGCCCTGCGTCCTGACAGCCTGTCGGCCGGCCATGCCTATGACATGCAGCCACGGCCACGCCTGTGACAAGCTGCACTGCCGTGTCCCATTTCAACGCTCACTCTACTTTGGCATTGCAACAACTTTGGCATGGCACAGCAGCTGATGCTTGCATGGATCCTGGGCACCTGCCGCTGTGCACCCCCTGCCCCCCATGCATGCATGTGAGATACCTGCAGCATTGAGCCTTGAAGCCTACATCCTCTGTGCCGCTGTGCATGCTCGCAAGGCTGATCAACATCTGCCAGTGTATTGAGGAAGATGACGGCGCTGCTGCTGACACTGCAGCGGAAGAAGATGCTGGGCCTGTCAGCAGCTGGCTGATGCTCCTTGCACACGCTGCATGCTGCCCCTGGTCGAGGGTTCTCAGCGTCCTGGGTTGCCTTGCAGGGCTCTGAGAGCTGTGCAGACCACAGCAGAGCTGTGCAGTCCACCCCTTCATGTCGTTGCCTAGACGACTGCATGGCTCACAGCTGCCCACCCCTGCCCACCCCTGCCTGCCCCCTGCCTGCCCCCTGCCCACCCCCAGAGTAGAGCTGAAGCACCTGGAGCTGAAGGCCACAGGGACACCCCAAGCATGACCACCCACCCCTGCCCACCCCCTGCCTGCCCGCTGCCCACACCCTGCCCGCCCCCTGCCCAACCCCTGACCCAGCCCACCTGGTGGGTGGCTCCCAGCGGCAGTGTGCAGGGGGAGGCAGCTAGCCAGCGCACCAGCATGATGTGTCTCTCACCTGCAGCCAGGTCCAGGTGAGGCGATGGCAGCAGCTTGCACAGCACGTGCACGCCATCACCGTCGCCACCCAGCAGCAGCAGCAGCAGCAGCAGCAGCAGCAGCAGCAGTAGTGGTGGTGGTGGCGGGTGGGACGGCAGGAGCATCAGCGGTAGCCTTCATGGCCTGCGGTGAGTGATGTATTCATGATGGCGGAGCTTTGAGCTCCTGCTGCTCCTGCTGCTGCTGGCGCTGCCCCTGCTGCCATCACTGTGTTGTGTCAGAGCCTACACAACCTGCATGGGTTAGGGTTAGGGTTAGGGTCAGCCCTGACCCTGACCCTGACCCTGACCCTGACCCTAACCCTGACCCTGACCCTGACCCTGACCCTGACCCTGACCCTGACCCTGACCCTGACCCTGACCCTGACCTGCATGGTGGGGCCTGAAGCCGCCCTCTTGCACAGCTGGGCCCACCAGGTGAGCATGGCTCAGGGGAAGCTTCATCCAAACACCACGCACACCGGCGTTGACCCAGGTCTGTAAAATCATGCCACATCAGTCCACGACAGGATTATCATCATCATCATCATCATCACCACCAGCACGCACTAGCACCAGCGTGGCTGCCAGACAACGATTTGCACGGGCTCCAATGATGTGGGAATGCCATGCCTAGGTGCCCTGCAGGCTTCTAGTTTTGTGCCCATGCATGCATGGCATTTTCTCAACTGCATTGTTTCCCGCAAATCCCGCTGCGCAATGCAGGCGCTACCCAGTGACAAACTATGCTGTGGGATGTGGGAAACATGTCAAAGTCGATGCAGCCGGTGCTGCCGCATTGGAGCATGGACTGCTTATGACTTTGTTTGCTGGTGGAGCTCTCCTTTGTTGCTCACACCAATGAAAAGCACATGCATAGGGAAGCAGCCTATGTGTTTAGCAACTTGAATCAATGTGCCACCTTCAGCTTAAGGCATGGCAAAGGGACAATCCTGAGCCTGCGGCAGCCCTTAACCGTGTGTCACCTTTAATGCTCCCTCTAACTTGCATCTGAACTCCACTGGGTCTTCAGGCAGTTGCAGTTCGTCAACTATGACACCCCCATAACTGTCTGTCTTGTAAGCTAAGCACTCCTGATGCATGTTTAAGGCCGCTGTGCTGCACAAGGCACGGTTGCGCAAGCCAAGTAGTTTAGTGCGCGTGGCTAGCAGCCGAGGTTTGAATAGCATCGATGCTCGCGCTCATCGCGTTGGCGACATGTACTGCATATACAGCGCACGAACACGCAGTGCATCGCGGCACAACTTGAGGTTACTTTGGCTTGCATGTACATCGTTGTTTGCCTATGTACATCGTTGTTTGTCAAATTGTCGTCCTGGCACCCTCTTGTCCGCAGTTGTTAATGTCATTGAGGTTAAAGCGTCGGTAGACTGTTATGGCTGATGCAAACAATCAAAACCGACAATTTATAGTATTTGTGATGGCTTGACGATGTTGTTTTCTATGGCTAAGAAAAAAAGACGAACCGTGCCTAGGCCAGTGCCGGAGGACCCGGACAGTGACATTGAGGACCGCGACGAGGCACTACAGCCGGACCTCACCGAAGCGGAGCGAAATAGTAAGGTTTCCGGAGAGGCCCGCGCTGCCCGCGATAGGGACAACACATACCACGGCAGGAAGTGTAAGCTAGCCCACCTCATCGACCACTTGCCGCAAGAACTTTGGGATGCCTTCCTGGACGACGCGGTGCAGCCACGAGTGGAGGCCATCAGCGAGCGGGCGGTGCTCGCCAGCCTGCTGTTTGACTTACTCGTGCGCGGCTTGTTTACCATTCACGTAGCCGACCCGCTCGGCCTGCACGACCAGCCCGTGTACACAGACATCCCAGTCTCCCAGGCAGCCATCCCGGACCTGAGCTGCAGGAACCTGTTCCTACAGCTGGTCCGCGGCCTGCCCGGAAATGGCGCAAACACTCGGCCCAACGCGGCAGTGGCTGCCGTGCTGGCCGCGCACCCCGACCTCCGCGCCCGCCTCGCAGCAATCCCTCGTCACCCCTCTGACACCAACATGGTGGACCACGTCGGGAAGCAGCTGGAGACAGCTTTCAGCAACATGCTAACTCTCCTCTTCGCTGGCAGGCTCAAGAAGTCTGTGTCCCTGGCTGGGGCAAAGGTCCTGCTGGGCACTGAGGAGCACCAGCGCAGGTTTGGGTTTAGGGGGCTGGTTGGTGGGCACCTGCCAGCCTGGTCAAAGCGGCAGTGCACCTATGTGCGCCGCATGGTGTGCGGGCTGGACGTCAGCTGGCTGGTGGGGGAGGGTGGGGTGGTGGTGACTGAAGCCATGCAGGCTGAGGTGGCTTTGCAGCGGGGCCTGCTGGGGCTTGAGGAGGGGGAGCTGGTGAATGATGACTGGGTGGAGTATCCAGCAAACCGGGGCCGGCTGCTGCGCCATGCGGTGCACACCACCAGAGAGATGGAGGCAGCCATGGCAGCCTGGCAGCTGGACATGGTGCCCTGGCAGCAGGCTGAGCTCACCAACCCAGGGCTGCTGCCCAGGCCCCCCCGCCCCCCCACACCCTATACCATCACCCCCACCAGCAAGTGCCGTGCTCGGCATGTCTTCATCGACACACGGGGCCTATACGGCATGATGCGTGACGCCGGCATGCTGGGGGTGCTGACAGAGGAGGGGGTCACCTCCTTGGCGAAGTTCAGGAACGGTGCCCTACCTGACCCAGCGAGGCCGGGCCACTACATTGAAGGGCCCAAAGACAGCCATGTGAGTGATCCTTGCAGTCAGGTGCCAGCCAGTCCTTGGGTGCTCCGTCAGCTGCCATGTGTGCTGTCAACTGCCGTGTGAGCCTTCAGGCAGCTGCCTACACAGGCTGATGAGGTGCCTTGGTTGTGTTTATGGTGGCCGCAGGTGGCCAACCGGTGGGACGCATTGCTGCCCGACCCTCGCCGCCAAAAGCTCGCCAGCCCCAAGCACAGCTTCGCGCAGATCGTGCACACCGACGGAGTCGCCATCAGCGTGATGTTCCTGCGGCCCAAGCCTGCAGCTCCACCCGCAGAGCTGCCGCGGATGGGCAGGCACATGGGCGCAGTCAACCCGCTGGCCCACCTCGACGCGGAGTGGCTTGGCGTGGACCCTGGCAAAACCAATATGGCCACTGTAGCGCACGAGGAGCGCAGCGCTGCCGGCACAGTGGTGTCCGTGCGGCACTGGAAGCTTACAGCCGGGCAGTACTACCGCGACAGCGGCATCACACGGCAAGCCCAGGCAACCAAGAAGTGGCTGGCCGAGGTGAAGACGAAGGTAAGGCCTATTAGTAGTAGGCCTATAAGCTAGGGAGTAGCCAATCAAAGTCAGCTCATGCTCTTACACCTGGCCAACTGTTGTTGTTGTTGCTGCTACTGCTAAACCTGACCTTACACATGTGTGCCTTCTGTGTTGTACCATGTGTGGCTGCAGCTCATCAAGCAGGCCAAGCAGCGGTGGCCGGACCGTGCCCTGGCACTGGCCTATGGGGCTGCTGGCTTCAGTGGCAGCGGCAGCATTGGCTGCAGGGGTGTCCCGGTCAGCCAGATGCTGAAGGAGGCGCTGAGGCAGTTCCCAGCAGGGCGAGTGGTGCTGGTAGATGAGTTCCGCACCAGCCGGGTCAGCTCAGCCTACAGCCACCCCAGTGAGGCCCTTCCTGGGCAGCCGCCTGAGTCCTTCAGGTGAGAGGGACAGTGGGGGAGGGTCAGGGTAGTGCTGGGAGGTGGTGGAGTTAAGGTGGCTGGGTAGGGTCAAGATTGGGAAGGTAAGGAAAAATCTTACAAATGTGCATTGCCCCATGTGTCCATGCAGGTGGCTGCGGCCAGTGTACAGCGAGGCGAAGCGTTCCCAAGTCAGGGGCTTGATGAGCTCAACAAGCTACAACATCAGGTAAGCAATGACCAGACAATGCACATGTACATGGCTGCAACATATCCCACATGAGGTGACACATGACATGACACATGACTTGACCTCATGCATGGCCCGTAGAGCGCGACTGGTTAGTTTAACATCCTGATGTTTTGGGTTTAACCACATCTTTAACCAATCTTTAACATACCCGTTTTGCTACCCTGGGACTGCTTCTCACTGGCTACTTCTGCCGGCATAGTGTCGCTGGGTGCATTGCCGTGTCGCGACCAGAACGACAGCAAAAAGGGACTCGTATCGCGACCAAACGGTCAACTTTAACAATCGGTTTAACACTAACCTTTAACCAGTCCGGTCGCGCTCTAATGGCCCGCACCCATGTGCAGGTTCTATGACCGGGACGTGTCAGCCGCGCTGAACATCCGCCGCTGTGCAGTCGGCCCAGGCCCACGCCCCACTGAGCTGTGCTACTGGGATGGCCGCCCAGCCATGCCAAAGCCAGGCCGGCCAGGCCAGGAGTGGGTGTACTTGCGTGACAAGGCCCTGTTGCGTAAGTGGCGGCGCAAGTGGCGACGATAGCCAGCTACAGCAAGACCATCCAAGAAACCAAGATACCAAACCCCTCACAAAGGGGATGTGTGTGAGTATGAGCTATAGAGTAGGGTAGAGCTCTTGCTAGTAGTAGCCTGGAGGCACACACACCAGAAGGCTGAGCTGGAGTGGGCAGTAGGCACACCGTCAGTAGCCTTTACAATAATGATCTCGCAGCCTGTGTTTGATTACAACTCCTGCTTTATTTTGGTGTTGCATGAGGGCTGTAGGGATCAAAACTTGATGAGGAATACATGCAGTGATGGGTAATACGTGTATCGATATCGAATTGTTTGTCTATTCATTTACCAGCTTCTGAACCCCAGTTCCTGTTTCCCTATTCATTTACCGGCTTCTGAACCCCATTCGGCTAGTCCAAATCACAGCAGAGTACTAGTGATAGTAATAGTCCAAGTGAACGCTTGATACCGACGTCAGGGGCCGAGTGAAAAGTTGAGGGGCTGAAGCGCTGAGATAGCACACAGTGATACGATAGCGCACAGTGCTGGTACCAGGGATGGGATTCGCAGTCATCAGGGGTGCGACCAATGATGTTGTTGTGACAGAGGCATTCACCTAGCGCCGGCCATAGCAAGCCTCCTCCGTAACCTGTCCCACTACCACAAAGCCAACTGCTGTGTGCTTTTCTGAGCTATACAACTCAGAAAACAAGTTCACAGCTATGTAACTTCTGAAAATGGGCTGCATTGCTGACATGCTGGACATGCTTGAGTTTACGAATCAACAAGCTTATTACCAACAACAGCTGTTACCACGAACTTATTACAAGTTTGCCATTTTCAATCGTGCACCCGGCATAGCGTCCATGGCCTACTCAGCCTACACTACCCAATGGTGAAATCAGTATGCCCACGCATGCAGGAACGTGTCAATTCTGGCCCTTTTCCCTTGGCAAGTGTGGGGCTTGCACATCCGATGGCGGGGGTTAGCTCCAGGGCATCTCCATGCACACCAAGGGGCTACCCGCCACACACAAGGCAATGATTGCAGGTGCACGCACCCTTTAGATACATAGCTGGCGTGACAGCAGAGGTTTACACACCATAGCAGGTGCATCCTTCCGCAAGCTGCCACTGTATGTGTGTGTGTGTGCCAGGCTGTCAGTCCCACTGGCGCACCAGCGTAGCCCTACCTGCAGCCAGCCTTGCCACCATCTAGACATAGCAGCCCATACTGCAGCCAGCCTGCAGTGTTCCCAGCTGCATGGGCAGCCCAGCAGCAAGCGGTGGGGGACAGGGGAGGGAGGGCAGGGTGGAGGTGGCGGCACCCAGTTCCCAATGCACAGCTGGTGTGCTGAGAATTGCTCTGCTGCCAGGCCTGCTGCATGATCTGCAACCACATGCAAGCTCGACATGCAAGCTGACATTGCCAGCATGGGTTGGCCCTTACTGGCATTGCGGATGGCACTGTTGCTGCTGCTCCTGTCCTCCCTTGGCGATGCTGTGTGGGGCTGGGCGTCCGGGTTCAAGTAGCCAGAACCCTACAACTGGCATCTGACGAGCAGGCCTTGCACGCATGCGCTCATGCATGCACTCTTTAGTTGCGAAGGACGTTGCGTATGACCTGAGGTTTGGCCAGCTCCACATGGCCAGGGGTGCGCCAGAACAGCTTGCTTCGCGTGATGAACCTGGATCAGCAAAGCAGGCAACACAAGAGCCTGACCTGCCAGCCAAACTGCCTCATGTGTTGGGTGCCAGCATGCCCAGAGCAAGTCATTGTGCCGGCCCTGGCATGCTGCTAGTCCAGATAACGCACGCATGGCTGCCCTGCCTTACTCTACCAGCCACCAGGGACAGCCGCAACACACCACAGACAGGGCATCAGCTGCTGCACGGATCAACAGCGGTGCAGACCATACCATGAACTGCCCAGACACCTCCACCACCAGCCTGCCATGAACTCCATGTGCCTGCTGCCCTGAAAAGCTCCATGCACTGCTCCACAGCTGGGTGCAGGCACCCACCCGTGGAAGTCTTTGCACTCATCCAACACGCTCTTAGGTATCCAGACAGCCCTGCTCATGTCTTGCAAGGAAGCACGGTAGTTGGGCTGGGTCTGCGCAACGCCATGCAGGGCCAGGGCAGGGTGCTCATGAACACACAGACACACGCAAGCACTCGACCTGATGTGTGACAGCAATGATGATTGCCATTACTCAATGACGGCGCAGTGCCACACATTGCTGCTGCTGCTGCTGCTGCCACTACTGCTGCTAATGCCATGCAGGCTAGATCAGGAGTGGGGCGTGCATGCACTAAAATAATCTCATGCATGGTGCTGACACCGACGTGATTTAATGCCACAGAGGCTTAAAGTTGTGTGATGAAGGCAATGCTGCATGGCAATTCAACACGCCGGCCATGCAGTGCCAGCCACCCAACTTCCAGATTTCAAGCAGTGTGCTAGCGTAGCATCAGCTCCCTGGCCAGCAGGCTGGAGGCTGTCACGACATGCAGCTGCATCACAGGCGCTCAGCCTCACATAACCCAACATGGTGCAGGCAGCAGCTGGGTGAGTGGCGCATGAGGGGCAGGCAGGTCAGCAGGGTGGCCCCCAGGCCCTGCACACCTGCAGGAAGCTGATCAACTTGACTTCGAAGCTGCGGATCCAGCGCTCTATGCTGCTGTCCCCTCCACACTTGTAATCATTGAGCTCCTGCTCGCTGAACAGCAGTCCATCCTCACTCTCATCACCCTCCTGCCCACCATCCTTGTTGACATCAGTTGCCAAGACGAGCTGGTGGTGGTGTAGCAGGTGCTCGATGTTCAGCTGCACCACTGGCTGTTCACCATAGTGCGTAAAGACACTGAAGACGCCTGGAGGGTTGCCATCAAACAGCTTGGACAGCTGGATGGGAGGACGCAAGGATTTGTACTCACCCCACAGCCTGGGGTCGGCTTTATACATTGCACCACCCAACGCGTTGGTGAACGACGCGTTGCGCCTGCATTGACTAGCGCCTTTAACAAACAGGGGCGCAGCGTCTATCAGCACGTATGCCGCCACCTGACGCAGTCGCGCGGGGACGTCGTCGTTGCCAAACACCGCCGCGAGCACTTCATAACGCTCGTCGGCGGACATCGCTTTTAGAGTGCGCAGGTGGTCTTCGTAGCTGCGTTTGCTGTGTTGCTGGTAGCCGCCGCCTCTCTGCTGATGGCCTGGTCGGTAGCCAAGGTTGCGGCCTTCGGATTCATGACGTAACCCTCTGTAGCCGTCGCGCCCTCGCTGCTGGTCCCAAGGGACTTCACTGCCTTCCTCCCAATCTCCACCATCGCGCCCCTGGTCATCCTCCCGCGACAGCCCGTGGTTGTGACTCTGTTGCTTTTCACTGCCACCTCTCCAATTGCTTGCATAGCCTGGGCCGTGGGTTCGGTTGCCAGAGCTGGTAGACCAAGGAGTCGAGCCCCTGACCTCGTTGCTCAACTCTGCCTGCCTCTGTGAGGACCTTAGTTGAGAGCCGGGTGAGCCGCACCTGAAGGGCCGCTCAAGCTGCACAGACGGCAGCGGCAGCAGCTTGACTGAGGCCAGGTGGACTACTGTGGGCCCAGCGCTGGCTGCTGCCCGCACATGCGAAGCTTCAGCCTGCACAGGTACACTCGCCTCACTCAATGCGCGCGCCCCTGCTGCCCGCGCATGAGCCAACATCAGCTCCTGGGCTGAGCTGAATTGCTCAAGCTGCCCCACTGTGGGCAGGGCAGGCTGGTGTGACAGCCGCCTCCGGGCTGTGTAGGTCTCAGCGCTGACCGTGGCAGTTGTGCCAGGCCACAAGCTGTCAACCACTGCTTGCTGCGACACAGCTGCCGCCAACTCATCCTTGGCTGCCAAGGGGGGGCTGACCAGCATCTGGCGTGGTCCTTGGCCAGGAGGCTTTGGCTCTATGGCCTGCTGCCCAGCAGCAAGACGAGGGGGCGGGGAGTCCTGGTCAGCAGCAGGCGCCTGACCTGGGTGCGTGGTCAGGACCCGTAGCGGCCCCCCAGCTGTGGAGTGTGCAGTGGCCACTGCTGCCATCATGGCCTTCAAATGCCCTTGTTTGCCCGGCAGCTCAGGCGGCTGGCTGCCCGGGCCATGCTGCACCTGCTGTGTGGGCAGGGCGGCTGCAGGGAGCTGAGTCAGCGCCGCTCTCTGCCCTCCTGAGCCTCCAAGCAAGGGTCCCACACGCGCCCTTTTCTGCAGGGCCAGCTCATCGCTGCCGGCTGCGGCCTCACCTGCTCGCTTCACACCAGCGTCAGCGGCGGAGGGCAGTGGCCGCAGGGCGCCTGGCACAGCCACCGGGGGATCCCTGGTTGCGGGTGATGGGGGAGGCACGCCCTGGGCTGCTGCTGCTGCTGCTTTGGCCGCAGAGGCCTTCTTCAGCGCGGCTTGCACTTTCTCAGCCAGCTGCACCAGCTCAGGGTCGGGTTCGTCGTCATCATCGCCCATGTCAGCATCAGCAGAGCCAGGGCAGGTGCTCTGTGCCACCGTGGATGCAGGCCAGACGCATCCAGAACCATCAGGGGGCAGACTATGGGTGGGCGGGCGTGCATGGTGCCCGTTTCCTTGGCTGAGCAGCAGGCTGGAGCTGGAGGGCAGCAGGGCAGGAGCCAGGCGCTGAGGCCCAGCATGGCTAGGGGCTGCAGGCAGGCAGGCGGTGGCCCTTGCCCCTGATGCTGGGGCTGTGTCCACCTGTGCCTCAAGCTTGGGCTGCAGCCCAGGCAACGGGGTGTCACCCAACCGTGCGCACCAGTGAAGCACCGCAGCCTCCCTCAGAGGCCAAGCGTGGTCTGGCAGCTGCTGCACCGCCTCCTCCACATCCCGACCCCACGGCTCAGCCAGCTGCTGCTGCACTGCCTGCCAGACCCTCTCCCCCTGCCTGCCTGCCTCGCCCCTGCCCTCGCCCCTCACCTCCCTGCCATCCTCAGCGCCTGCCATGCCAACACGCAGCCAGGCGTGCAGGTGGCGACGCAGCTGGTGGGTGGCCTCCAGCACCTGGGTGCGGCGCAGCGCTTGCACCAAGCCACGCTCCACAGCCCAGCTGAACTCACAGCACAGGTCGCGCACAGTGTCAGCAGGCAGCTGCTCCAGGGGCATGGCCAGCACCAGGCCAACAGGCCACCAGCCGCAGCCTTCCAGCTCCAACGCAAACTCAGCGCCAACAGCCAGGCCAGCCTGCACCACTGACTGTTCCAAGCCAGCCTTGCCTGCTGCTGCTGCCCCTGCTAGGGTGGCTGGGGTGGCGGCTGCAGGTTGACAAGGTGGTGGGTGCAGCTGGGGCTGGGTGAGGGCAGGAGGGTAAGGGGACGCCCCTGGCCTGCTGTGGGCCTGCTGCAGGGCCAGGGGGTCACTGGACAGGCGAAGCACTTGGCGCAGGCGCACCAAGCCGTCCATGTACACCAGCACCAGGCTGCCTGACATCACAGCCGCACCAGGCAGGCAGGGAAAGTTGTTGGACAGGGCACCAGGGCCCTCCACAGCCTCTGTCCTTGGCCCTGCCCCTGGCCCCTGGCCGCTGCCCGCTGTCTCCACTGTTGCAGACCTCTCACTGCTGCTGGTGCTGCTGCCATGTTGCAGGAGGGCCGCCTGCAGCTGCCACAGGAGGAGGGTCAGGGGCTGTGGGACGTACAACAGGGGCAGCAGCTCTGGCACCATGGCCACCTGCCCTGCCAACTGCCCTGCCACCTGCCCTGAATGCTGCTCTGGCCCACAGAATGAAGTCAGGAAGTCCAGGACCCCAGCATCTGCAGAGGGCAGCCGGGCAGGTTGAGCTGCAGGCGTGGCAGGGGGCATGACAGGGGCGCAGGCTGCCTGGGCAGAGGGGAGGCTGGTGGGCAGGGCAGGTGCTGCGGCACTCATGCCACTGGCTGCGCTTGCCATTGCTGGTGGTGCCACTGCACCTTGGCTGCCTGCTGCTGCGCAGGCAACGCTACCAAGGGAGGTGCAGGGGCCCAGCTGGCTGGCAGGGGAGGCAGTGGGGCCGCCCACCCTTTGCTTTGCACTGCTTGCCTCTGTCCTTGCACCAGCAGCGGCTGCCATCTCACCCCTCCCTGCGTCAATGACATGTGTGAGATCAGCTAGTACGCTAGGATTTGAGCACGCTCGATCCTCCAACCCCTCCACCATAGGGGGCTCTTCACTGCTGCCCCGCCCCGGCTGACCCTGCTGACCTTGTGGAGAGCGCGCCATCAGGCCTGGCAGCCCACCTTCTCCCCTTGCTGGCCACTCGCCCTGGTGGCTGGCACCGGGCTGCAGCCCGGCAGTGCCATGCAGGGCGCCAGGGCCTGGCAGCGAGGTGTGAACAGGGGGACAAGCGAGAGGAGGGTCACCACCTGGCGCCTGGAGAGGCGGTGGGCTGGGCGGCAGGGAGGGCAGTGGCCCAGCGCCTGCATTGACAAGGGGTGCTGACTCAGGCTGTAGAGGGTCGCCCTGGTGCCCTGCCTGGGCAGGTGGTGGAGGGGTTGAAGCATTTGCTTCTGATGAGGGTTGAAGGGCGGGGTGTGAGTGTGGGGCGAGGTCAGCGGGAAGTGAAGCATACCCACATCCCTTCTCTTGCTCCTCCTCTTCTTCCTGCTTGACTGCCACAGCAGCCTGAAGCTGGAGGGGGCAATTGGGCAGATCAGGAGGGCTGGAGGGCTCAATGGGTCTCGGAGGCAACATGCGGCCTGCCTCAGGTGGTGGTGGGGAGGCTGCTGGGGAGGGGAGCTGGGGGGAGGCTGAGGCAATGGGGGTCCAGGCTACGGGAAGCAGCTGGAGCTCCTCTGATTGCTCTTCTGGTGACCCCTCATGCACCTCCTCCTTCACCTCCTGATGCCGCTGACACGCCTGCTGCTCATCCAACTCATCCTGCTCCTGCTGCTCCTGCTGGCCCTGTTGCTGTTGCGCGGCTAGGTGTGTGTGGGGTGACTGGTCATGCACATTGGTAGAGCTAGGGGGAGTCATAGGGCAGTCCCCCAGCTGCTGCTCAGTGGGCGGCAGGTGCTGGGTGTCTGATGTGGCTCCCTCATGGGCTGCAGGGTTACTGCTCTGCTGCTGCCCGGCAGCCTGCTGCTTGTTAGAGTCATCCCCGTCCTCCTGCCGGGCCCTCTTATGGCGGGGTGCCCCTGGCTGCTCATCTTCACTGTCTAGCTGCTGCAAGGAGGCAGGCAACAGGCAGCAACAGCATCAGCAGTAGGAGCAGCAGCAACAGGTCACACACACACACACACACCTCCCCTCTCAGGCCTCTGGACACACATGGACCATCCAAATGGAACACAAGTCCAAGCAAACTCAGTATGGGGAGAGTGCTCAGAGTACAACATGTGTGTGGTCCACAGGGGGGCAGCTGGTAATGGTTCAGTCACCTGACTGCGTGCCCGCAGCCTGCCCGGGGCAGGAGACCTACCCTGACTCTAGCCTCGCTTACCTCAGCGGCTCCAGGGCTGCTGCCGTGCCCGCACTGCATGGCTCGGGCGCTGACCTGAGCAGGTCGGGCTAGCGGTGCGCTGCGGCCGCCACTGAGGTTGAGCTATTGCAAGAACGGGAAGCAAGTCAACGCGGGGTGGCCCTGGCGTTGGTGCTGGCCTGAACCGCACTCTAGCCCCAGCTAGCCACAGCTCCACGTGCAGCGCTGTCCCGTGTAGCGCCCATCGAGAATGCAGCAGCGATGATAGGGAAGGGAACTGATGGGGCTATTGGCTGATGTTTGGCTGTGTGAGATTGCTTGTTCAAAGTCTCGCAGAACAGTGTCGTAAGCACTGTGCTGATTTTTTGTGCTGTGCTTTTGTGGGACCCAGGCAAATTACAACAGAGCAACAACACATTACAACAGAGCAAAACTAAACTACATGTAAATACAGGCGTATCTCTGTAACAATAAAATGTTTTTCTGCGTATCACTTACAAACCATCCCAGCATGTAAGACTTGCACCGCTGGGCTCAGCGCGTCGCTGTTAGTTCCCTGACGGATGTCCACCCCCGTAGCCCGCCAAGCATCTGCCTAGAGAACTGTCCAACCGACGATGTGCGCAACAATAGACCCCGTGCACGTCGCAAAGCTCTAAATCGCTTGGACCGACCATGCAAGTAAGAACATGTGCAATTGCTCCATTGCGTAGCTGCAGAAATGAGCGCATGAGGCTCACGAGCCGTGGACCCGACTGCGACCATGCAGGGTTGCTGCAAACCCGGCCCCCAGTCCAGCCAGGGCGAATTCTGGGTTGAAACTACACATTTAGCCCAACTTTAGCATAAGGTAAGCGATGATTAAGGCTGCATCACAGTGCATTCAGTGAGTGCACATTGGCAGGGAATCATATCACATCACACACTACGAGGTGTCACGTAGCACATGTGTGGTGTTTAGGCACCAAGCTTGTGTGGGGTGTTGACAATGCTCATAGCTACCTCCTGCTGTGCTTCACTTAAAGGTAAAAATGCAGGCCATTACAGCATTCAACCACAGACTTTCAGATACAGCTTCAGACTGAAATGCCATGGATGATGCCTTTGCCCAACAACACACCACATGCAACACTTGCTATGAATGCTTTACATGTGCATGCCTACGTTCCCACATCCTCATGAAGGGCGGTCCGTGCACCTCGAGGGCGTGTTGTTGCTACAGGTCACCGTCGAGCAATGTTCATAGAGACTGTGCATCAAGTGCATAAATCAACCCACCAATTGTCTTGTGACAACTGCCTCAAATGATCTAGGCTGAGCTTCAGTGTTTTTTTGGCAATGGCTGTATCGTAGAATGGTATGAGGCTATGGCTTGGAGTTGATGCTTTGCCATCTTCCTGATTGTCTGCTCGCTCCTTTGCAGCCATTTGTTGCTCCATGGCTGTAGCCCGGCACTGTTGACGTGTCTCTGCTGACGCAAACTTCATGGTAATGGACAGCTCCGCTGCCACTTGCTTCTCTCCTCTATGCTGCTCTTGTAGCTTGTGCGCACTGCCAGCTTGTGTTGCAGCCTTAGGTGCATGAGAGGGGGCGGGGGTGTCGGCACCTCTGGTAGCAGCTGGTAGCAGCTGTGAAGTGCAAGCAAAGAGAACAACCGCCACAAGGACTGAGGACTGAGTGTCAGCCATTCAACCTATCCTTTCTTATCCATCTCAATATGTGTTGCTCTATATGCTCTTATCCATCTCAATATTTATTGCTTTTACCAACAATTGAACACGGGATGCGGTTGCGTTTTGGGGAAGTTGGTCAAAAGCCAACTTTGCTGCATGCCGATGTGCCACTTCATCAGTATCGCCCAACTAGGCAAAGCTATATGGCATCTTTGCCATGAAGCTCATGCGCTCAGTATAGTAACGATGGAGTATAGTAACGACGGATGGCCAACCTGAAAGACCTCATGGATTGGATAATGTTGCTTCTGCCCTGCCTCTGGCTGTGTGCATACATGATCAAGGAGATGCAACTCCTGCTGATGCCGGGAATGCCATTCACAAAAGTGCCTGCTCTTGCCCGCTTGCGCCCATGACATGTAGTCCGTGACAATGACATGCGGCCGTGACAAATTGCACCTTCACATCCCATAACCCCACTTTCTCCATATGTGATTTAATTGCCATTGCTTCATGATAGGAATCTTGTGCTTGAGGGTGGAAGCATCCCACTGTGAAGTCCATTAAATCAGCAGCAACCATTGGAGCCATTGGAGTAGCCATTGGAGCAACAGTGGCAGCCATTGGAGCAGTAGGCATTGGAGCAGCAGGGGCAGGCATTGGAGCCGCAGGGGCAGCCATTGGAACAGAAGCCATTGTAACAGCAGGGGCAGGGGGGTGGACCATGGCTGCATAACGAGTTCGAGCAGCAGCTGTGATGCAAGCATGGGTCCTCCTTGGTGCACGAGCAAGGACAACAGATGCAATATGAGAACGAAGCGCGTCCGTACCATGGGCTGCAGCAGGAGGTGAGGCCTGGGGTGGCTGGGTAGGAGGCTGAGTTGGGTGGGGTGCAGCAGCCGGCTGGGTTGAGGGGGCTGGAGGCTGAGCGCAGGGGGGCACATTTGATGGAATCTTGGCCACATGACATCTCAGTACAAGCAGCTCCTGCCCACTCCGTGCTTTGCCATCCCATGCAAGGGCGCAGTAGCCAGTGCATCGGGCCTCACCTGCACCCACAAAGCATAAGCATACCATTTCATGTGTAATCTTGCAATTGTCGTGGTTTTCTCACTCACATGCTTGGCCTTTGGTGACTGTCAAGACAATCTCCTCAGAAGCCCTGCCGTAACTCCTTGCGAATGGGATGGGCACATCCAGCTGCTGCCCAGGTGCCATGACGGCGAAGCTGCCCTTCAAGGCCTTCGGGATTGCGTCAAAGGACAGCCCGGTGTCGACCTGCATCTCGAGGGCTCTCAGGTAATGTGCATAGTCAAACCTCCCTCTTGGGCCAGCACCCTTTCGAGGTTCCTCGAGGTGCACAACCTGACCGCGCGTATGGGGCTCATGATCCTTGCCAGGGGTCCCCTCTTGCCCAACGCCCCTCACCCATTAGCCCCGCTGAACGCAAAAATCTAGTTGCGCACGTGGGCAAGGGCAAGTCTGGCCACAAGCGATAACCGCATGGCTCTCGTCCTGGCAAGCTGCTTTTTGAGCCTGGTGACCTCCCGCTTCAGTACGCCCACACGTAGGCCAGGGATGAACAGGGCTGGTGTCGGGGCACACGAGCGTGTTAAGGATTTGGGAGGTGGTGAAGGGTAGAGGGTGGGGTGGGGGTTATTTGAGGCCAAAACCCCTGATGGAGTTGTGAGGACAGGTTGGCACCGGCCTTGGTTCGCACACTGTGAGCACATGCAACGCTCACATAGTTGCATGTGTTGCATGCTTACTACATGTGTGCATGACACGCATGCATGCAAAGATGGCAGATGGCAAAGATGTTGAGATGGCGAAGATGTAGAGTTGCAAATGGTTGTACTATTGTGTTCGTCATGGAATGTAAGTTCACCTTCCATTTGCTGATGGGGCTAAATGGTGAGGTGTAGCAGCTAACCCTAACCCAACCCTAACCCTAACCCTAACCCCGCTTAGTGTTGATTGGGCTGGGCGCACAGGTGCGGCACCACCCCTGCCTTGTGCTGATGAGGCTGGGCGGACGGGTGAGGGCTGCCAGTTGGGAAATGAGGTAATGCAATGAGGGGGAGCTCTGTTATGTAGTGTGCGAAGCACTATGAAGTGCCGAGCAGCTTCTCCTACCAACGCGACTTCACACAAACGCAGAGAGAAGGAGAGACGGGGTGTGATGAGGGGCAGCAACTCTGCTGCTGCTGCAGCGGCATCGTCACCCATGAGAGGGTATAGTACGCTGCTGGGCGTGTAGTGTTGCATAAATCCTTTGTTGAGGTCCACGACAACAATAGCATGACAATCTAAATGAACATGGACGAAGTGCTGACCCACTGCGTAAACTGGTAAAGCTCAGGCTAGCGGCATGAGAACATGGGCGATTCAATGGGTAGGAGATTCTGCTCGATGCTTTGCAACACCCTTGTTGCCAGCTGGTTCTGCCGCTGCTCCACAAGTGTCAACACACCATGAAACATAAGTTTACGCACAAAACTCGCTCCCTGCAAAGTGCGAACCGGCACCGGTTGCATTAGCCATACATGATCCCCTTGTTATGCATAATTACGTAAGCCAAGCACACACAACATGCATATGCATGGCACCACACATGTACCGCTGTGCCTCATAATGTCAACCCATGCCACAAGGACTCGAGTCCACAGCGGCCCTGCCCAGCATTGTCATCTATTACAAGCCCCAAAGAGAGCAGCTCGGTCGACACATACTGTTGGGAAGGGGTAGAACCATCAGGTTAAAAGTCAGGTCCCACAAGGTCAGGTAAAATGGCTCGAAAAAATGTACCGTCACTTTTTGTCGCGTACACTGAACTCCAAGAGGTCAAACCGCGACGCCGCGGCGTGGTGCTCCGCAGCTTGGCCTGCGAGGGACGGGCTAAAGTCAACTTTGCCCCCCTCCGCGGTATCCTTGCACCTGTGACTCCTTGCACCCTGACGGTAGTGCACGTGCATACAAATACGCCGCAACGACGAGCGATGCAGAGCGGTCACTAGTCGGGCGGTCGGGGTGCCGTGATGGGGTGCCGGCATGCAAATCTGCAGTGCTGTTTTTGAGATCGATTTGCTGCTTGTTGCTGCGGCGCATCCGTCTCGTTTTTGCGCCCTAGCTTTGACGTATACTCATAGCTCCCACGGGGAGCTATTGCAGTGTAATATATCTGCCCTGCGCAGGTTGGGAAGCTCTTGAAATTACAGTGCGTAGAAACCTTATTTCTAAGCGGGAAATGCATCAAACGCCGTGCTGACCTCCTGTAGAGATGCAAGCGGTGTGCCCCGAGAATCTCTTACACTTTTGGTGGCGTTATCTTTAGGATTAGCACCCATAGATACACCACACATACATACCATGCTCATGTCTAAATTACTCCATCTCGCGCTTACCAGGCTGCGAAAGTGTAAGCGATTGTTCTGAATCCTCCAAGCTACTACCAACGTTCATCAGCGGTGCAAATGATGCAGACTGGCGGCCATAATTAGCGATGGGCCGACGCACTAAGCGTAGTAAGAATGCATCGGCGAAGATGGCAGCTCAGGTTGCAGCTGGCATTGCCCCGTGGACGCGCATGGCCGGCTTCATCGCAAACCGGTTGAAGGTACACACAGTAAAGTGCCGAATTTGAATAGGCCTGTTTTGGCCGTTCTCCCGTTTTTGCCCTCCAATACGCACGCTTCCTTGCATACACGGTCGCTGGAGGTAACGAGGATGCTGTGAGTCGGTTAGAAGCGAATCATCGCGCACCGTCGGCTGAGATGTGGCTGCCGCCGGTTATGCCCGTTTGAACCCTACCGGCTGTTAAGGTTCCGGGTGCACTCGCGCGACAAGTTACCCGTGCAAGCGCAGCCCTTCTTGACACTTTGGTGGGTACTTAATGTAGCTCAATTGGTCCGCTCCGGTCTACTGCAGCCGCTTGGCCGCGGACTCGCGTCGAAAATACTCTTTCTAAGCGCTCCAGGCATTTTATCGGCCTCATGTGCCCAGGGCCCACCGCACACCCCCACCCCCCATGGCCAAACCGACCACTGGTGCTTCTCGGCAGTCCAGCTTGGCTCTAGACAGCGCAGGCGAGATGGGCAGAAGGCTCGTGGCAGCTGCTAATGCTGACTTTAAGGTCAGGAGGGTCCAGCCACAGCCATCTATGGCAGCTGTGGCCTGGGAACATAGCGTTTCATATGCCACCTTCTACAGAGTCATGAAGAGGGATGGGGTGATTGCAAAACATGGGTGCCCAACAGCTTTTTGAGATCGATTTGCTGCTTGTTGCTGCGGCGCATCCGTCTCGTTTTTGCGCCCTAGCTTTGACGTATACTCATAGCTCCCACGGGGAGCTATTGCAGTGTAATATATCTGCCCTGCGCAGGTTGGGAAGCTCTTGAAATTACAGTGCGTAGAAACCTTATTTCTAAGCGGGAAATGCATCAAACGCCGTGCTGACCTCCTGTAGAGATGCAAGCGGTGTGCCCCGAGAATCTCTTACACTTTTGGTGGCGTTATCTTTAGGATTAGCACCCATAGATACACCACACATACATACCATGCTCATGTCTAAATTACTCCATCTCGCGCTTACCAGGCTGCGAAAGTGTAAGCGATTGTTCTGAATCCTCCAAGCTACTACCAACGTTCATCAGCGGTGCAAATGATGCAGACTGGCGGCCATAATTAGCGATGGGCCGACGCACTAAGCGTAGTAAGAATGCATCGGCGAAGATGGCAGCTCAGGTTGCAGCTGGCATTGCCCCGTGGACGCGCATGGCCGGCTTCATCGCAAACCGGTTGAAGGTACACACAGTAAAGTGCCGAATTTGAATAGGCCTGTTTTGGCCGTTCTCCCGTTTTTGCCCTCCAATACGCACGCTTCCTTGCATACACGGTCGCTGGAGGTAACGAGGATGCTGTGAGTCGGTTAGAAGCGAATCATCGCGCACCGTCGGCTGAGATGTGGCTGCCGCCGGTTATGCCCGTTTGAACCCTACCGGCTGTTAAGGTTCCGGGTGCACTCGCGCGACAAGTTACCCGTGCAAGCGCAGCCCTTCTTGACACTTTGGTGGGTACTTAATGTAGCTCAATTGGTCCGCTCCGGTCTACTGCAGCCGCTTGGCCGCGGACTCGCGTCGAAAATACTCTTTCTAAGCGCTCCAGGCATTTTATCGGCCTCATGTGCCCAGGGCCCACCGCACACCCCCACCCCCCATGGCCAAACCGACCACTGGTGCTTCTCGGCAGTCCAGCTTGGCTCTAGACAGCGCAGGCGAGATGGGCAGAAGGCTCGTGGCAGCTGCTAATGCTGACTTTAAGGTCAGGAGGGTCCAGCCACAGCCATCTATGGCAGCTGTGGCCTGGGAACATAGCGTTTCATATGCCACCTTCTACAGAGTCATGAAGAGGGATGGGGTGATTGCAAAACATGGGTGCCCAACAGCTTTGTCAGCTGTGGAAGAGAAGCAGTTGCATGTCCATGTGCAAGACTTTAAGTGCCTATGGACTGCCACCCGACAACGCTTTTAACGAGCTGTTGGCTTTGGTTAGAGCAGTGGGATGGGTAGCCGCTTCTACAAAAGTTTCGGTGCCAGTCTTTGTGAAGGTGGATAGAAGCACCGCCATATTCACATTAGGGAAGTTTCAGTGTGAAACATGGTTTTTGGGGGTAGGGTAACTAAATGTGTCATATCTTTGCAGCTGGTTGGCGGAAGGAGACGAACAAGGGCATTAGGAGAGATGTTATAAAGAGCTGCACGGCTATGTGCTTGGCTTTCACAATGGTACCAGAATGGAGTAGCAATGCGCCTTCAACGCCTAAAGTTATTCAAATTCGGCACTTTACTGTGTATGGCTTCTGCGGCCCTTGCTACTCCCTGCTCTGTTCCCTGCTCCCTCTACCCCCTCTGCCCTTGCTGCCCCTGCCCCTGTGTGTGCCCCAGCCCCAACAGCAGCCATCGGTTGTCATGTATATAGGTGTTGGAGGCGGAGTTGCAAGCATCCCAGACGCAGCATGGCGCTGATGCCGCTGCATCCCAGCAGCGTGAGCAGCAGCTGCAGGCCCAGATTGTTGCAGGCCATGGATGACATCTGTCATCAAGCCCACAAGCATCAATCTGGTGAGTTACATTGATAGCCACGGAGTTACAATGTTACATGTTGCTAAAACTATGGAAGCTCATCTCCACCATGCAAGGTTATTGCTACCTAAATCAGCTTACTACCATTGATCGATCGTTCTCCTTGTTGCAGGCCTGTGTGCTCAAGCGGGCGCTGGTGCTATTGGCTTTGATAGCAAGGGGGACAACCTGGGCATCATCATGCAGTTTGCACTGCCCATGCGCTTCCCTGCCCCAGCCACCCCCCCATCTCCAACCCCAGCCAACCCCCCATCTCCAACCATCACCTCCCAACCAACCCCTGCCAGACCCGCCAGGGTGATCAGGCGGCCGTCTCGTTTTGCAACTGACAGCCCCCTCCTCATACCACCACCTCCCAACACTCCATGCCTACCCTCCTCCCTCAGCCAGGGATCAGCCTCACAGGTCCGCCTCCTCGTCAGAGTGTTTGGGGGGTACTACACCATGCGCATGAAGTTCTTGGACGAGCTACCCTACCTCACTGCCGCTCTGGGTGACCCCTCCACCGCTGCCCGCCAGTGGGCTGCACGCATGCACTTGCGGTACCTGGAGCGGGAGCAGCTGCTGGGACATTTGGAGGGGGAGGACGCAAGCAAGTACGACCCCCTGGAGCTGCACAAGATGACGGCTGACCTGGAGGTGAGCGATCTGCAAATGGCGGGAACAAAAAGCAGTGGCGGCCTCAATCTCACACCAGCTATACCATTGCGTGCAGGTCACAAGGGACACCGGCATGCTGACACCAGCAATGGAGCAGCTTCTCAGCCGCTACTACAGGGCAACGCACATGACCAACGCAGTGCCAGAAACCATGCTGAAACAGCTCAACAATGACAGCGTGCTACGCATGAATGCGGAGGGGATGTCCGGGCGAGCCAAGCTTGCAATGGAGGACACCACTGCATTTTGCCAAAGAGACCTTGTGGGACCTGATTAAAAGCAAGGGGAGCTGAGGCCGTAATAGAATGATAGCAGTAAGCAAATGATTACGTAAAGACCAAGGCTGTAGGCCTGTACACAACGCAATGCAGTAATGTAACCTGCCGTTGTGCCTGTAAACTGTGGGCGCTTAGCTCAAGGGAATGCAACTCTGGTGTAGCGGGAAATTATCGTGATCAATATAGTGGTGTTTTCTGATCTCTGGCACAAACTAGGACAATGTCTTAGGTTGTCTCAGTCTGTCAGGGAGTTCAACCCAGCCTCATAACACCACCACCAGTCAGCCATGCCGCAGCCTTGGCCAAGGCAAACACCCCAGTAGCTGACTTGGTGCGGCCAGCCTCCCGAGCTGCTGCCCCAGTTTTGCCAGCAACATCGGCAGCTCACCTGGTGCGGCCAGCCACCCCAGCTGCTGCCCAAGCCTGGCCAACCACCCCAACAGCTACCCCGGCTAATAACTTGCCTACTACCCACCCCTAGCTACTGGCACTGCTATCGTCGCTGCTGTTGTTGTCACCGCTGCTGTTGCTAACGCCCCGCCCCGCCCCGCCCCGCCCCGCCCCGCCCCGCCCCGCCCCGCCCCGCCCCGCCCCGCCCCGCCCCGCCCCGCCCCGCCCCGCCCCGCCCCGCCCCGCCCCGCCCCGCCCCGCCCCGCCCCGCCCCGCCCCGCCCCGCCCCGCCCCGCCCCGCCCCGCCCCGCCCCGCCCCGCCCCCGCCCCGCCCCGCCCCGCCCCGCCCCGCCCCGCCCCGCCCCGCCCCGCCCCGCCCCGCCCCGCCCCGCCCCGCCCCGCCCCGCCCCGCCCCGCCCCGCCCCGCCCCGCCCCGCCCCGCCCCGCCCCGCCCCGCCCCGCCCCGCCCCGCCCCGCCCCGCCCCGCCCCGCCCCGCCCCGCCCCCGCCCCGCCCCGCCCCGCCCCGCCCCGCCCCGCCCCGCCCCGCCCCGCCCCGCCCCGCCCCGCCCCGCCCCGCCCCGCCCCGCCCCGCCCCGCCCCGCCCCGCCCCGCCCCGCCCCGCCCCGCCCCGCCCCGCCCCGCCCCGCCCCGCCCCGCCCCGCCCCGCCCCGCCCCGCCCCGCCCCGCCCCGCCCCGCCCCGCCCCGCCCCGCCCCGCCCCGCCCCGCCCCGCCCCGCCCCGCCCCGCCCCGCCCCGCCCCGCCCCGCCCCGCCCCGCCCCGCCCCGC
This sequence comes from Haematococcus lacustris, assembly GCA_030144725.1. NCBI lineage: Eukaryota > Viridiplantae > Chlorophyta > Chlorophyceae > Chlamydomonadales > Haematococcaceae > Haematococcus > Haematococcus lacustris. The sequence continues at coordinate 2,563,051 of JASKMD010000031.1, forward strand.
CCCGCCCCGCCCCGCCCCGCCCCGCCCCGCCCCGCCCCGCCCCGCCCCGCCCCGCCCCGCCCCGCCCCGCCCCGCCCCGCCCCGCCCCGCCCCGCCCCGCCCCGCCCCGCCCCGCCCCGCCCCGCCCCGCCCCGCCCCGCCCCGCCCCGCCCCGCCCCGCCCCGCCCCGCCCCGCCCCGCCCCGCCCCGCCCCGCCCCGCCCCGCCCCGCCCCGCCCCGCCCCGCCCCGCCCCGCCCCGCCCCGCCCCGCCCCGCCCCGCCCCGCCCCGCCCCGCCCCGCCCCGCCCCGCCCCGCCCCGCCCCGCCCCGCCCCGCCCCGCCCCGCCCCGCCCCGCCCCGCCCCGCCCCGCCCCGCCCCGCCCCGCCCCGCCCCGCCCCGCCCCGCCCCGCCCCGCCCCGCCCCGCCCCGCCCCGCCCCGCCCCGCCCCGCCCCGCCCCGCCCCGCCCCGCCCCGCCCCGCCCCGCCCCGCCCCGCCCCGCCCCGCCCCGCCCCGCCCCGCCCCGCCCCGCCCCGCCCCGCCCCGCCCCGCCCCGCCCCGCCCCGCCCCGCCCCGCCCCGCCCCGCCCAGCAACCATCCCAGAACGCACACTCTAGTGGTGGATCCAGTAGAACACCTCTGGTGCGTAAATGTAGCTTTCCTGGCAACGCCGATAGACACAAAATGGCGCAGAGACCCTCAGTGAGGCGACCCCAACTAACAGAAAATGACAGGCAGGAAAATGACATGTCTCTATATATGCATTGCACATTACTGGATAGATGACTCCGTCAGCTACGCGGTGCAACATGTATCATTAAATACTGTGCGCTGGCGGATCAAGTATCCACATTCAAATCCATGCACATTTTGCTCATGCGGGCATCGCCGCGAGAGACCGCCGCGACCGACGTGGCCCAAAAGCACCTGCACATAGTGAGGGACAGTCGCCGCAGTCAAAACGGTTGACATGGGATGCCAAACCGATGTAACCTCCACCCATGCTCTGAAATATGCAAGGCTGCTGCGATGCTCGACCCCTTCGTGAGCAGTACTGTTGGCCTGGCCACTCGCTGTTGGCAATGCCTCACCAGGTGTGTAGGCCATTTCTATGTTACCTTGCTCAACATGTTGGGTCCGATCCCTCCCGCGCGCCCCCCGCTTGCGTGTCGAGCTCGTGTCCAGCTCCGCTTTGGCCCCCTGCTGCTCATATGGAGGGGTGAGCTTGCCAGGAGATGCACTAGCACCAGCTGCCAGCTGCTGCCAGGGGGGGGCAGCAGGAGGGGTGGGCAGCCCAGGGGTGGGCAGCCCAGGGGCGGCACCAGCGCCAGCTGCCAGCTGCTGCCAGGGGGGGGGGGCAGCAGGAGGGTCTGCACCTTCTCGGCCTGCACCTCCTTAGCGATAGCCTCAGCCTTCCTTGCTGTAGCTATCAAGCCACTGGGACTGTGTAGATAAGCAGCCCTAGGTGATTTCAGTTGTGCTACGTACTTAGCACGCCATCGGCTGCGAACCATAGGGGATGCACTTGCGCAGCTGTGCTTCTAGGCTGGGGCTGGGAGGGGCTGGGAGGGGCTGGAGGGGCGGGGCTGGGGCTGGGAGGGGCTGGGAGGGGGTGGGAGGGGTGGGGCTGGGGCTGGGAGGGGGTGGGACGGTGGGGCTGGGGCTGGGAGGGGGTGGGAGGGGGTGGGAGGGGGTGGGGCTGGGGCTGGGAGGGGGTGGGGCTGCCAGGGCTGCCAGGGCTGCAAGGCAAAGTTAGGTTACGCCAAAGTATGTTCCCACAGGCCTACTCAATGAAATGACGTGCTCTCTTCTCCAGCAGCTGTGACGTTGAGTTAGGGACAAAGTTGACACGGCAAACTTTGGAAAGTCACAGTGGTCGGCTCACAACAAGCCGGTTTGTGCAAGGGGGTCTGTATGGCTGGCTTTTTCTGTATGGCTGGCTAGAGAGAAACGCACATTCTCGCACCTCGTTGCAATGTCGCGTGTCAACTTGCCCAACGACGGTCCTCCGACACCGCCTGCACCGATGAAAGGCTCGCGGTCAGGAGTCCCCAACATGGGGTTGGTAATCTTCATGCAAGTACTCGCACCAGAGTGCACCGATTCCGGTAGCGTTTGTTGCATTGGCACCTGCCAATTACTCCGCATCTACTGGCCAGCGGCGCGTTAATCCTTGCATCAGAGTCAATGCCGGCGCAAGCGAGCGCGAACACACCTCAGCTGCTCACTATCGATTGTTCTAGTGGTGAGTAATGGCACCAATGAGGGAACTCCGCCTGGCATCCAGCCGGAAGTACAATCACAGCACAGCCCGCCAGGCTCGCTCCGCGAGCCTTTTGTTGGTGCAGGCGGTGTTGGAGGGCCATCGCGGGGCTAGTAATGACTCGACATTGCAGCGAGGTGCGAATGGGTAGAGGTTTCTCTAGCCATCCACACAGATAAAGGGACTCCCTTGCACAAATCGGCATGTTGTGAGCTGACCACTCTGAGTTATTAGAATTTCGAGTCATTACTCTGTTCGTAACTCTACGACACAGCTGCTGGAATAGAAAGCACGGCAATCCATCAACCAGGCCCGCCTCCTCACCCTTTGGCGTGACCCGACTCTGCCTTGCAGAATTGACTAGTCCGACCGCCTGGACCCTGCCCCCTTGCAGCCCCACCTCGCACCCCCTTGCAGCCCCACCACCTCCCAGCCCCCGCAGAAGCCTCCCAGCCCCTCCCACCCCCTCACTGCCCCCTCACTGCCCCGCCAACCCTTCCCACCCCCTCCCACCCCTTCCCACCCCTGGGCTGCCCACCCCTCCCACCCCTTCCCACCCCCTCCCACCCCTTCCCACCCCTTCCCACCCCTTCCCACCCCTTCCCACCCCCTCCCACCCCTTCCCACCCCCTCCCACCCCTTCCCACCCCTGGGCTGCCCACCCCTCCCACCCCTTCCCACCCCCTCCCACCCCTTCCCACCCCCTCCCACCCCTTCCCACCCCTGGGCTGCCCACCCCTCCTGCTGCCCCCCCCTGGCAGCAGCTGGCAGCTGGTGCTGGTGCCGCCCCTGGGCTGCCCACCCCTCCTGCTGCCCCCCCCCGGGCAGCAGCTGGCAGCTGGTGCTGGTGCCGCTCCTGGGCTGCCCACCCCTCCTGCTGCCCCCCCCTGGCAGCAGCTAGCAGCTGGTGCTGGTGCCGCCCCTGGCATGCTCACCCCTCCATCTGAGCAGCAGGGGGCCACAGCGGAGCTGAACACGAGCTCGACACGCAAGCGGGGGGCGGGCGGGAGGGATCGGACCCAACATGTCGAGGAAGGTAACATAGCAATGGCATACACACCTTGTGAGGCATTGCAGAGTGGCCAGGCCAACACTACTGCTCACGAAGGGGTCAAGCATCGCAGCATGGGTGGAGTGGCGCTGTTACATCGGTTTGGCATGCCATGTGAACCGTTTTGACTGCGGCGACTGTCCCTCACTATGTGCAGGTGCTCCTGGGCCACGTCGGTCGCGGCGGTCTCTAGCGGCGAGGCCCGCATGAGCAAAAAGTGCATGGATTTGAATGTGAACATTTTAGCCGCCATAGCACCCAGCACACTGCACAGTATTTAATGATACAAGCTGCACCGCATAGCTGAAAGAGTCCTCTAACCAGGAATGTGCGCATCATAAATAGATACCACATGGCTGAGACGCGGCGTCGTTTTGATTACCAGGGGTCAGTTTCCTGTCATTTTCTGTTAGTTGGGGACACCTGACTCGCGGAGCGAGCCTGGCGGGCTGAACATTGATTGTACTTCCTGCTCGATAGCCGGCGCAGTTCTGCCACTGATGCCGCTACATACCACTAATGCAATTGATGGTGAGCAGCTGAGGTGTGTCCGCGGCATGACCTCACTCGCAAGTGTTAAAGCGCCGCTTGCCAGGAGACGCGCAGTTATTCGCAGCTGCCAATGCAATAAACGCTAACGAAAACGGTGCAGTATTGAATGAGTATTTGCATGAAGATTTCCAACCCCATGTTGGAAACGGCTGACCTCCACACCCCATGCACACATAGCAATGCTTTCACAAGAAACAATCGACATCACGAACTTATCACAAGTCAGCCATCGCCAGTCATGCACCCGGCATAGCGTGCAAGGCCTACTTAGCCTACGCTACCTAGTAATGCAACCAACCAAACAGAGGAATGGGCTACTGAAGTGACGATCGGCGCTCTAGCGATAAGCAGCTTAGATCAGAGCAGCAGCTGCGCATGCCTAAAGCTCAAAAGTATCGGCACATATCGCGATGCGCGAGCGGACCCAGAACATCATTGACGCTGACACACAAGACGTTGCAGAACTGCATGCAGCTGAGATTCGACTATCTCGCAGAATCTGCCTTTGGGTCGGATGTTGCTATCCTCACCTCTCCCGAGCAAAGGAGGCTTGCTGTCCAGCAGTGCACCCTGAATTTCCCAAACTCCACAGGAGTAGGCATCGACTGGCAGGTGGCGGCAGAGGCACTCGCAGAAGAGCTCAAGCAGTCAGGCTGTTCGGACAATGTGCTAGAGATGGCCATGGCGAGGGTGAGTTTCACGATTGGTTTGGAATCATGATTGGCTGAACACTTAGCTGCCAAGCTAAGCTTGGTGGCCCTGGCGGATGACACCGACGGCCAGTGCTCTGTGGCCCACCACCCTGCCCTCCACCCCTGCTGCAGCTTCAACAAACTCAAGCCCGCGTGGCGCTGCACGTGGAGAAGTGGCTAGCTGTGGCCGAGGTGTGCTTGACATCGAGCAACTTTGTAGCAGCAGCGGATCCAGGCCAGCACACAGGGCCGCGTGCGCCCTCAGAGTTGCCTCAGTCCTCGCCTTCTACCAGCTCAGCAGAGCTAAGCTTCAGTGTCGGCGGCCGCAACCCACTGCCAGCCCGGCCTTCTCTGGTCAGCGCCCAAGCCATGCAGTGCGGGCACGGCAGCAGCCCTGGAGCCGCTGAGGTAAGCGAGGCTGGAGTCAGGGTGGGTCTCCTGCCCCGGGCAGGCTGCGGGCACGCAGTCAGGTGACTGAACCATTACCAGCTGCCCCCCTGTGGACCACACACATGTTGTACTCTGAGCACTCTCCCCATACTGAGTTTGCTTGGACTTGTGTTCCATTTGGATGGTCCATGTGTGTCCAGAGGCCTGAGAGGGGAGGTGTGTGTGTGTGTGTGTGACCTGTTGCTGCTGCTCCTACTGCTGATGCTGTTGCTGCCTGTTGCCTGCCTCCTTGCAGCAGCTAGACACTGAAGATGAGCAGCCAGGGGCACCCCGTCATAAGAGGGCCCGGCAGGAAGACTGGGATGACTCTAACAAGCAGCAGGCTGCCGGGCAGCAGCAGAGCAGTAACCCTGCAGCCCATGAGGGAGCCACATCAGACACCCAGCACCTGCCGCCCACTGAGCAGCAGCTGGGGAGCTGCCCCAGAACTCCCCCCTGCTCTTCCAGCGTGCACGACCAGTCACCACACACACGCCTAGCCGTGCAACAGCAACAGGGCCAGCAGGAGCAGCAGGAGCAGGATGAGTTGGATGAGCAGCAGGCGTGTCAGCGGCATCAGGAGGTGAAGGAGGAGGTGCATGAGGGGTCACCAGAGGAGCAATCAGAGGAGCTCCAGCTGCTTCCCGCAGCCTGGACCCCCATTGCCTCAGCCTCCCCCCAGCTCCCCTCCCCAGCAGCCTCCCCACCACCACCTGAGGCAGGCCGCATGTTGCCTCCGGGACCCATTGAGCCCTCCAGCCCTCCTGATCTGCCCGACTGCCCCCTCCAGCTTCAGGCTGCTGTGGCAGTCAAGCAGGAAGAAGAGGAGGAGCAAGAGAAGGGATGTGGGTATGCTTCACTTCCCGCTGACCTCGCCCCACACTCACACCCCGCCCTTCAACCCTCATCAGAAGCAAATGCTTCAACCGCTCCACCACCTGCCCAGGCAGGGCACCAGGGCGACCCTCTACAGCCTGAGTCAGCACCCCTTGTCAATGCAGGCGCTGGGCCACTGCCCTCCCTGCCGCCCAGCCCACCGCCTCTCCAGGCGCCAGGTGGTGACCCTCCTCTCGCTTGTCCCCCTGTTCACACCTCGCTGCCAGGCCCTGGCGCCCTGCATGGCACTGCCGGGCTGCAGCCCTGTGCCAGCCACCAGGGCGAGTGGCCAGCAAGGGGAGAAGGTGGGCTGCCAGGCCTGATGGCGCGCTCTCCACAAGGTCAGCAGGGTCAGTCGGGGCGGGGCAGCAGTGAAGAGCCCCCTATGGTGGAGGGGTTGGAGGATCGAGCGTGCTCAAATCCTAGCGTACTAGCTGATCTCACACATGTCATTGACGCAGGGAGGGGTGAGATGGCAGCCGCTGCTGGTGCAAGGACAGAGGCAAGCAGTGCAAAGCAAAGGGTGGGCGGCCCCACTGCCTCCCCTGCCAGCCAGCTGGGCCCCTGCACCTCCCTTGGTAGCGTTGCCTGCGCAGCAGCAGGCAGCCAAGGTGCAGCGGCACCGCCAGCAATGGCAAGCGCAGCCAGTGGCATGAGTGCCGCAGCACCCGCCCTGCCCACCAGCCTCCCCTCTGCCCAGGCAGCCTGCGCCCCTGTCATGCCCCCTGCCACGCCTGCAGCTCAACCTGCCCGGCTGCCCTCTGCAGATGCTGGGGTCCTGGACTTCCTGACTTCATTCTGTGGGCCAGAGCAGCAGTCAGGGCAGGTGGCAGGGCAGGTGGCCATGGTGCCAGAGCTGCTGCCCCTGTTGTACGTCCCACAGCCCCTGACCCTCCTCCTGTGGCAGCTGCAGGCGGCCCTCCTGCAACATGGCAGCAGCACCAGCAGCAGTGGGAGGTCTGAAACAGTGGAGACAGCGGGCAGCGGCCAGGGGCCAGGGGCAGGGCCAAGGACAAAGGCTGTGGAGGGCCCTGGTGCCCTGTCCAACAACCCTCCCTGCCTGCCTGGTGGGGCTGTGATGTCAGGCAGCCTGGTGCTGGTGCGCATGGACGGCTTGGTGCGCCTGCGCCAAGTGCTTCGCCTGTCCAGTGACCCCCTGGCCCTGCAGCAGGCCCACAGCAGGCCAGGGGCGTCCCCTTACCCTCCTGCCCTCACCCAGCCCCAGCTGCACCCACCACCTTGCCAACCTGCAGCCGCCACCCCAGCCACCCTAGCAGGGGCAGCAGCAGCAGGCAAGGCTGGCTTGGAACAGTCAGTGGTGCAGGCTGGCCTGGCTGTTGGCGCTGAGTTTGCGTTGGAGCTGGAAGGCTGCGGCTGGTGGCCTGTTGGCCTGGTGCTGGCCATGCCCCTGGAGCAGCTGCCTGCTGACACTGTGCGCGACCTGTGCTGTGAGTTCAGCTGGGCTGTGGAGCGTGGCTTGGTGCAAGCGCTGCGCCGCACCCAGGTGCTGGAGGCCACCCACCAGCTGCGCCGCCACCTGCACGCCTGGCTGCGTGTTGGCATGGCAGGCGCTGAGGATGGCAGGGAGGGCAGGGGCGAGGGCAGGGGCGAGGCAGGCAGGCAGGGGGAGAGGGTCTGGCAGGCAGTGCAGCAGCAGCTGGCTGAGCCGTGGGGTCGGGATGTGGAGGAGGCGGTGCAGCAGCTGCCAGACCACGCTTGGCCTATGAGGCAGGCTGCGGTGCTTCACTGGTGTGCAAGGTTGGGTGACACCCCGCTGCCTGGGCTGCAGCCCAAGCTTGAGGCACAGGTGGACACAGCCCCAGCATCAGGGGCAGGGGCCACCGCCTGCCTGCCTGCAGCCGCTAGCCAAGCTGGGCCCCAGCGCCTGGCTCCTGCACTGCTGCCCTCCAGCTCCAGCCTGCTGCTCAGCCAAGGAAACGGGCACCATGCACGCCCGCCCACCCATAGTCTGCCCCCCGATGGGTCTGGGTGCGTCTGGCCTGCATCCACGGTGGCACAGAGCACCTGCCCTGGCTCAGCTGATGCTGACATGGGCGACGATGACGATGAGCCCGACCCTGAGCTGCTGCAGCTGGCTGAGAAAGTGCAAGCCGCGCTGAAGAAGGCCTCTGCGGCCAAAGCAGCAGCAGCAGCCGCCCAGAGCGTGCCTCCCCCATCACCCGCAAGCAGGGATGCCCCGGTGGCTGTGCCAGGCGCCCTGCGGCCACTGCCCTCCGCCGCTGACGCTGGTGTGAAGCGAGCAGGTGAGGCCGCAGCCGGCAGCGATGAGCTGGCCCTGCAGAAAAGGGCGCGTGTGGGACCCTTGCTTGGAGGCTCAGGAGGGCAGGGAGCGGCGCTGACTCAGCTCCCTGCAGCCGCCCTGCCCACACAGCAGGTGCCGCATGGCCCGGGCAGCCAGCCGCCTGAGCTGCCGGGCAAACAAGGGCATCTAAAGGCCATGATGGCAGCAGTGGCCACTGCACACTCCACAGCTGGGGGGCCGCTGCGGGTCCTGACCACGCACCCAGGTCAGGCGCCTGCTGCTGACCATGACTCCCCGCCCCCTCGTCTTGCTGCTGGGCAGCAGGCCATAGAGCCAGCGCCTCCTGGCCAAGGACCACGCCAGATGCGGGTCAGCCCCCCCTTGGCAGCCAAGGATGAGTTGGCGGCAGCTGTGTCGCAGCAAGCAGTGGTTGACAGCTTGTGGCCTGGCACAACTGCCACGGTCAGCGCTGAGACCTACACAGCCCGGAGGCGGCTGTCACACCAGCCTGCCCTGCCCACAGTGGGGCAGCTTGAGCAATTCAGCTCAGCCCAGGAGCTGATGTTGGCTCATGCGCGGGCAGCAGGGGCGCGCGCATTGAGTGAGGCGAGTGTACCTGTGCAGGCTGAAGCTTCGCATGTGCGGTCAGCAGCCAGCACAGGGCCCACAGCAACCCCCCTGGCCTCAGTCAAGCTGCTGCCGCTGCCGTCTGTGCAGCTTGAGCGGCCCTTCAGGTGCGGCTCACCCGGCTCTCAACTAAGGTCCTCACAGAGGCAGGCAGAGTTGAGCAACGAGATCAGGGGCTCGACTCCTTGGTCTACCAGCTCTGGCAACCGAACCCACGGCCCAGGCTATGCAAGCAATTGGAGAGGTGGCAGTGAAAACCAACAGAGTCATGACCACGGGCCATCGCGGGACCATGACCAGGGGCGCGAGGGCGGAGATTGGGATGAAGGCAGCAAAGCCCCTCAGGACCAGCAGCGAGGGCGTGACGGCTACGGAGGGCTCCGTCATGAATCCGAAGGCCGCAACCTTGCAAACCGACCAGGTGATCAGCAGAGAGGTGGCGGCTACCAGCAACACAGCAAACGCAGCTACGAACACCACCTGCGCACTCTAAAAGCGATGTCCGCCGACGAGCGTTACGAAGTGCTCGCTGCGGTGTTTGGCAACGACGACGTCCGCGCGCGACTGCGTCAGGTGGCGGCGTACTTGCTGATAGACGCCGCGCCCCTGTTTGTTAAAAGCGCTAGTCAAAGCAGGCGCAACGCGCTATACATGCACTGGCTGGGCCTCGCAATGGCCCGTGCCGACCCCCCCTTATGGTATGAGTTCAAATCCTTTGATCCTCCCATCCCGCTGACCAGGCTGTTTGATGGAGACCCTCCAGGTGTCTTCAGTGTCTTTACGCAGTATGGTGAACAGCCAGTGGTGCAGCTGAACATCGAGCACCTGCCACACCATCACCAGCTTGTCTCGGCAACTGATGTCAACAAGGATGGTGGGCAGGAGGGTGATGAGAGTGAGGATGGACTGCTGTTCAGCGAGCAGGAGCTTAATGACTACAAGTGTGGAGGGGACAGCAGCATTGAGCGCTGGATCCGCAGCTTCGAAGTCAAGTTGATCAGCTTCCTGCAGGTGTGCAGGGCCTGGGGCCCACCCTGCTGAGCTGTCTACCCTGCATGCTCCACTCACCCAGCTGCTGCCTGCACCATGTTGGGTTATGTGAAGCTGAGCGCTTGTGATGCAGCTGTATGTCTTCACCACACCACTTTCAGCCTCTGTGGCATGAACCCACGTCAGTGCCAGCACCGTGGATGACCTTTGTCAGTGCATGCACGCCGCACTCCTGATCTAGCCTGCATGGCACCAGCCGCAGTAGTGGCAGCAGCAGCAATGTGTGGCACTGCGCCGTCATTGAGCAATGGCAATCAGCATTGCTGTCACACATCAGGTCAAGTACTTGCGTGTGTGTGTGCGTGTTCACGAGTGCCCTGCCCTGGCCCTGCATGGCGCTGCGCAGACCCAGCCCAACTACCGTGCGTCCCTGCAAGACATGAGCAGGGCTGTCCGGATTCCTAAGAGCGTATTGGTTGAGTGCAAAGACTTCCACGGGTGGGTGCCTGCACCCAGCTGTGGAGCAGTGCATGGAGCTTTTCAGGGCAGCAGGCACATGGAGTTCATGGCAGGCTGGTGGTGGAGGTGTCTGGGCAGTTCATGGTATGGTCTGCACCGCTGTTGATCCGTGCAGCAGCTGATGCCCTGTCTGTGGTGTGTTGCGGCTGTCCCTGGCTGGTAGAGTAAGGCAGGGCAGCCATGCGTGCGTTATCTGGACTAGCAGCATGCCAGGGCCGGCACAATGACTTGCTCTGGGCCAGCTGACACCCAACACATGGGGCAGTTTAGCTGGCAGGCCAGGCTCTTGTGTCGCCTGCTTTGCTGATCCAGGTTTATCACGCGAAGCAAGCTGTTCTGGCGCACCCCTGGCCATGTGGAGCTGGCCAAACCTCAGGTCATTCGCAACGTCCTTCGCAACTAAAGAGTGCATGCATGAGCGCATGCGTGCAAGGCCTGCTCGCCAGATGCCAGCTGTAGGGTTCTGGCTACTTCAACCCAGACGCCCAGCCCCACATAGCATCGCCAAGGGAGGACAGCAGCAGCCGCAACAGTAGCAGCAGCAACGTTGCCATCCGCAATGCCAGTAAGGGCCCACCCATGCTGGCAATGTCAGCTTGCGTGTTGAGCTTGCATGTGGTTGCAGATCATGCAGCAGGCCTGGCTGCAGAGCAATGCTCAGCATGGCAGCTGTGCATTGGGAACTGGGTGCTGCCACCTCCACCCTGCCCTCCCTCCCCTGTTCCCCACTGCTTGCTGCTGGGCAGCCCATGCGGCCGGGCCCACAGCAGGCTGGCTGCACTATGGGCTGCCGTGTCTAGATGGTGGCAAGGCTGGCTGCAGGTGGGGCTACGCTGGTGTGCCAGTGGGACTTACAGCTTGGCACACGCGTACACATACAGTGGCAGCTTGCGGCAGGATGCACCTGCTATGGCGTGTAAACCTCTGCTGTCACGCCAGCTATGTTCTCAAAGGGTGTGTGCATCTGCAATCACTGCGTTGTGTGTGGCGGGCAGCCCCTTGGTGTGCATGGAGATGCCCTGGAGCTAACCCTCGCCATCGAATGTGCAAGCCCCACTCTTGCCAAGGGATAATGGCCAGAATTGACACGTTCCTGCATGCGTGGGCATACTGGTTTCACCATTGGGTAGCGTAGGCTAAGTAGGCCATGGACGCTATGCCGGGTGCACGGTTGAAAATGGCAAACTTGTAATAAGTTCGTGGTAACAGTTGGTGGTGGTGGTAAGCATTGCTATGTGTGCATTAGGGGTTTTACGCCATCTTGTGTCTGTCGGCGTTGCCACGCGAGCTACACTCGTTCACCACAGGTGTTCTACAGAAGCCACCACTAGAGTGTGCGTTTGAGGTGATCGCTTGGGTGACTGGCCGGCAAATCAGCCAAGGCGACAGCCACAAAGGCATGGTACCAAGCCCACAGATCAGCAGAGGGCCAAACCATCCATGGCTTACACATGAATGTTTGCAGAGTCTAAACAATCGATGTACTGTCTGTATGTACTAAGTCATTAGCTGGATGCATGTGCATAAGTAGGTATCTTTCACTGTTCATCATGTGTTGAGTGATGGTGAGGAAGGGTAAACGAAATGGTAAACCAATACAATGGAGGATGAACACAAGCAGGAGCATGCAGTGCAATTCTAGTCCAAAACAATGCATCATTGCTACTGTGCATGCAAGCCATCTTCCCAGACAGCGAAGTCCAAACATGCAGCAATGGCAGCTCATTCATTTGAAACCATCCACCACCCTGCCTAAACCACGACCACCCTGCCCTTAACACGCGTCAACCACTCCCATGTCCTTAGAACAGAAGTAATCAATGAGCTGCTCGTCTGCATCATCCAACACCCCCATGCGGGGCATGGACCCAGAAGGCGAGCCCACCCCTGCAAGCATGCGCGCTGGCAGCCCTTGTCCATGCGAGCCAGCAGATATGGACACTCCAGATCTCCCTGGCTGGGCAGGGCTAGTGCACCGGCTGCTGCCTTGCAGTCCCTGGAGAGAGGCGGGCAGGCGAGCAGGGCTGCTAGGAGCCGCTGCTTGTCGCCGAGCGGCACTGCGCAAGCTGGCTTCGCGGACTTTTGAGGGGGTGCCCTCACGTGCCTCTGCCCCTGCTGCTGCACTGGGCGACGCAGGCAGTGGAGAGACCTTGGAGCCTCGCAGCGTGGTCAACAAAGCTTGGCGGGCACTGCCAAGTGCAGGGCTCAAGGCCCGGCTGCCGCTGCCACTGGAGCCAGCCAGGTCACTGGTGCCGGGTGCTGGAGGGGAGGAGGTAGGGGGAGATAGGGCGCGCTGGTCTGCAGTCGGGGGGGTCCCCAAACCCAGGCGGCTGCGGGGCTGCCCACCTCTAGATGCACCTCTGCCTGTCACACTGGGTGAGCTAGGGGTGTGGGGCTCAGGCTCCGCTGCACCAGAACCCTGCCTCCAAGAGGGGGCGCCGCTGCTGCCGCTTGTCATGCTGTGGCTGCTGCCCAACACGGGCTTTGTGAAGGGAGCAGCAATGGCCAGGGGTGGTAGCTGCTTGCCAGCCAGCCGCAAGCTGCCTGCCTCCAGTAAGCTCGGGCTAGCTCCAGCCGCAGCAGCTTTGCCTCGAGTGCTTCTCACCCCTAAGAGGGCACTGCCCACAAACGTGCCGTTGGACAGCATCTCGTCTGCTTCTGCAAACTTGCGCGACAGCACCTGCACCAGCGCCTGCTTGATGGGCCCCACACAGGTCTCTGGCTGCAGCCCTGGCCCAGGCAGCTTAAGCCTGGCTCCCTCCACAGCCTCTGGCAGCACCTTGGAGGCACAGGCCACTGCCACACGCTCGTCTGCATTGACTGCTGCCAAGCCCCGGGCGGCCTTGACTGGGGCCTTGCTGCTGGGGCTTGACCCCTCACTGTGCATTCGCTTGCAGCAATGCAGTTGCACCAGCGCTGCAGCGGCGGCCTGGCGAGCACGCTCATCAGAATGGCTGAGCCCAAGCTGGCAGAGGCCGAGCACAGCAGACTCTTCCAGGCCGTCACAGCCAGCAGCGCTACCACTGCCCTGGCTGCTGCTTGCAGTGCTAGGGCAGCGATCTGCCTTGCCAAGCAACTGCTTCTCCACCGCCATGCCCAGGATGTCAGCCACCAGGCTGAGCCGGGCACACAGCTGCGCTGCTTGCGCCACGACACCCTTGTCAGCTCGACTGCTGCTAGAAGGTGCAGCGGGTGAGGTGGCAGCTGGGGTCTGGCTGGCGCTGGCCACAGTGGCGGCTGCAGCTGCTGCACTGCTGGCAGAGGCTGAGGGCAGTGTGGCGGGATCAAGGAGGAAAGGGCCTAGAAACAGCCCACCCAACCCTGGGCAGGTGGCCAACGCAAGTAGCGCCTGCAAGCAGCAGCCAGCAAGGTTTTCTGAGTAACCAAATGTGTGGTAGATTGACATCTGCAACACTTGAACCTGAGCATGCCGTTTGATGCACCAATGCTAGAAGCCCCTCAGCCTGCCTGCAAGGGCGCGTCTTTTCATCACCACGCTGCTAGTTCACTCAGGCCCTTAGCATGGCAGTTGCGTACCTGCATAGCTGATTCGTTGATGCGGGCGTTTGCATTTCCACAGCGGCGAACAAGCAGGGGCACAAGGCCAACCATGCCCTCACGCAGTGTTGTGGCAGGCACAAGGCCTTGGGGCTGCTGCTGGCTGACAGAGGTACCAGACGAAGAGGGGGCGGCAAAGATGGCGAGGACTTTGTGCAATAGGTCCAGGGAGCTGTGGAACAATGGCACCACCTTCTCCCTGCACATAGACAGATCACGACAAGAGCCACTGATTTCATGGCAATGAGTGAGATGACGCACTCCATCACAAGGTATTGCATGACAGGAAATGAGCTGCTGAAACCACCAACAGATCAACAGCCGGGATCCTAGATACGAAGTGCATCTTGCTGCTATACAACACATGCACCTGATATGTTTGTGTTCTCACCTGAGCATGACTTGCAGGATCTCGCAAGCTATGTGAAACCCCTGCAATGCTGCTCCCTGCGCCTGCTGGGTGGCGCCAGGATTTGCAGCGGCAGAGCAGAGTGTGGCCAGGGTACGAGCTGTAGAGGTCAGCCCCTGCTCACGGTCCTTCCAATCGGAGGAATGCAAGCTGCGTACAACTCGTTCCGGCAGGACCTGTGTGAAGATGTCAAAGTACATATCTTTGTTTGCTGGGTAGTGTGCATCTCATGTATTGCAGATCCCTTGCAAGATGCTAGTGCTGCCGTCAGGATACATTCCGCCTAGTTGACATGCTTGCGGCCATGTAGCTGTCTTACCTGTGTCCAATGCTTTACGGCGTCAGGGATAGGAATGACTGCTTTCATACAGCCAGCGAGCCCACTTCCATCGCTCTGCTGCCCAATCACGTCAATGCGTTTCGGCAAATTCTTGCCATTTGGGCTTGCAGCACATGGTTGCTTCGCCGATGCAGTCTCTGGACTGTATTGCGTGTCTGCTGGAACAGGCGGTTGCGCTTCAAGGGCTGGCGGTTCTTGAGAGGCTGCCTCCGCTGGCTCCTTGTTCTCAGTTATTGCGACCAGCAGTGGCTTAAGCGTCGCCACATTTAGGCTCTCTTTCGCGGCCTGCACTGCCTCAGCAACCTGCACCCACATGTCCGCACGGATTGTCGGCCTTTGCTAGTACCCATTGACGCATACGTTATCCAAGCTCTACACACCTGGGCGTCCCCGAGCCCGCTTGCCAGGACAGAGACATTTGCAGGAGTGCTGAGGGGTCGCTGCTGCAATGCTCTCTGATTGCTGCCGGGCTCTACTCCATCGAGGCCCTGAAGGTTTGCGGGGGCAGACGAAGGTTTAAGAGGTTCAGGGGCGACTTTTGAAGAGGACTTCTTAGTCAAGAGATTTCCCATTTGCTGTAAAGGAGTGCACGAATCCCGTACATGCGGGACGCGCTTGTGAAATGTTCGGCCTTTGCAGCTTAACGGCTAACCGACTAACAGTCAAGACGCGGGGAAGTGCCTTGAGCTATTTCTTCTGGTTGGGCATGACTCTATCCGCGCATCCCGCTCTGTTCAGTATGATTGCAGCTTGAAGCTGGCATGACAGCCCGCGCCAGCTGCTCATTTTGAAATGGCCACAGCACAGAAGCGTCTAATCACATCTCTTGAACAGGCTGGCCTAGATGTGCCCGGCCATACCTTCTTTTCGTCATTTCCAGCCAACACCAGCCTTGTTAAGTGGCTGGCAGATACTGTGGAGGCTCACAACCAAAGCAAGGCATTACTAACAGGGACAGAGGCCAGTGACACATCGCGCAGTGATCAAGCACAAGCATCCCCTTGGTTATGCAGCAGCACGCCTCCTGAACAGCAGGCCGTCCTTGCAGAGCTGGAGCAAGAGAGCAGCATGCTGCAGGCACAGCTGCGGGACATGCAAGCCTTGACTGCTGAGCTGGATGACAAGCTGCAGCAGTCACGTCAAGCACACCATCACCTCGCAGTAAGGCGGAACGAAAACACTGCCATCCTGGCTACAAAGCGGGCTGAGCTGGCTGTGCTGAACAGTAAACTTAACCAGCTGTTGCAACAGCTGCACAACAGCGTTCGGGTGAGCAACTCGGCGGTGGCAATGTGTCTAAACTGGCCATGCAGACAGTTCATCTTTTTTGCTGCCGGGTTTGAACCAGCTCCACAGTGCCATGCAATGCCCACTGCGCCCACCAGTGACTTGGCGCTTGTGACTGGAACTGCAGGATCTCGCCCAGCTGCTGAGCCTGCATGGAGCTCAGTGGCTGCTGACAGCAGCTAACATGGACGTGCTCATGGCAGCAGACACCATGTTCAACGAGGTGCTAAATCGGTGCGTATGGCAAGCACGTGAGGTCGCTGACAGCAGTCTGACACATGCTGGCAGGCACTTGCAATGACAAGCAATGACAAAGGCCGTACAGGATGCTGGTCATACCCCCATTCTCACCTCTGTCCACTGCTATCCTTTGTGTGTGCATGAGTGCAGCCAGCTGAGTAACATGGACGCTAGCCACAACAGCAACAGTGGCACTGCAAGCGATGCTCAGCAAAGAATGTCCCAACACAACCCAAGCTCCGCAGCCAACGGTGAGTCACCTCAGCTTGCACAGCTCAAAGAGGCAGCTTCATGGCAGCTGCTTTGCACACACACAGCCGGTGCACTGTATCTAGCATGACCTGGCGCTCATGGTGGCAGTGCTCATGTGGGCACAAGGGGTGGTCATCACCACCATAATCATCACAATCATTGCATTGCATCCGCATCTTGTCACTGTTGCAACATACACACGTACGCCCATGGGTGCAGGGGGTTGTGCTGCCTAGGTTGTTGTGGTATGCTGCAGCAAAACCACACTGTGTACACCAGGCTGAAGGGTGTGAGGGTGCTCAAGGGGTGTGATGATTGTGGCGGCGCAGGGAATGGCAGCATGCACCCCAGGGAGGCCATCAGCCTGGAGGACCCGTGGCTGGCTGAGGTGGATGAGCCTGGCATGGAAGCTGGCAGGCAGCTGGCCCCCAGCCTGACACCTCTGGAGCATGAGGCCATGATGGCGGAGCTACAGCGGCTTAGGTGCGGCCTGGGCAGTGCAGTGGGTGCACGCAGCACCGGCCTAGCTCCTACAGCCAGGCTCACAGCAGCACACCATGCCTGACCTTCATGGCAATTGCCACCATCGCCATCATCACAGCCACACACTCCGCTGCACGGGGCAGGGTGAGGCATGACTAGATGCTGCTACAGCCACCGCAAACACATATCATGACACCAATGCCTTAATTTGTGTCACTCTATACACATCATACCCTGTACACATCATACCCTGTACCCTGTCATTGTCCACAGCCAGTGAAGCTGTCCACACGTTCTATCGGGTAGGCTGGGGCTGGGGCAGCAGCGTGCTTGCTCTGCCCTGCCCTGGCCAGGTCTGCTTACTGCCTGGTGGAGCTGGAGCTGGTGCAAGCTCGTATGCAGCTGGCGGGTCAGCAAGGCCAGGTGCGGGCCCTAGCCCTGAAGCTGCCCTGCCCTGCAAGGCTGGGTCACTCAAGCAAGTCAGGGATAGCTTCTTCAGGGATAGCTTCTTTGCTATAGTCTGGCTGTGACTCCACAGCAGTGTTTTTGTTTTCGCGCTATATATAGCGTTCGGCTATTTAATGCCATGTATCAGGGGTCATTTTGCGCTATGAATGGTCGCTTTGCGAGCTGCACTACCTCGCACTGCGCTGTAAAAGAACGACCTTTGACCTGCAAATTTCTGTTATTTGGCTTGTTTTGTTCTTAATAAGTTCACCTGAGCGATGTTTTGAAGTAAGGTCGAGCTATGAGTGCAAGGGTATATGAACCTATGCCATGTCACTTTGAGCTATAGATCATGCATCAGGGCGAAACGAAAAAAAACTACTGCACAGCCTGCCGGTGCACAGTGTCAATATGATACCCTGTGCCATCCCATGCACACACTCTTACTGCATGACCTGCATGTGCCTGAGTGCATGCGGTGATGCGGTACATGCCAGTGTGTTGGCCCTGAAGTGTGCTTAATATGTTCATGTCAATCACACTTGCGTCGAGTGTCTACCACACTACAATGATCCATGCGACATTTGGTTAGTGCCCTGCTCTGTCTGCATCTGGAGGCTGCAGGCAGAGGAGCTGCGGCGTATGCAGAGGGAGCATGGCACCGCAAGCTCCAATGCAAGCGCGCCATGGCTGCATGACTCTGAGCGGCAGAGGGTGGCGGCCCGGGTGGCGGCGCTGGAGAGAGAGAAAGCGAGGTGGGAGGGGGGGTTGTACTGTGGCCAAAGGCGGCACTCAATGCCTTGCAATGAGCGAGCAGCCTGTCAGTGTGCTTGTAGCACAACTGCGTATAACCTGCAGCCCTCTCCACCCAGCAGCAGCAGCAGCAGCAGCAGTCGTGAAAGCTGCATCCTCCCACAGCAGCACTGCATCAGCTGTGTCCTATTTGGCCCCATACCTTCAACCCCTCTTGTCTGGGTAGGGCAAGCCCAGCCTTCATCACCCCGATGCCGTTCCTCCTCCACCCACTCTCTTGTGGCTCACACTACCAATGCATCCTCTTCTGCTGCTGGTGTTAATGGTGCAGCTTTTACCACTGATGCTGATGCCACTGCCGCAGCTTGCTGCACACAGCTGTCCCACAGCTGGTGGAGTCCCTAGGCAAGCTCCAAGACACCTACGTGCTTCAGGTCTGGCAGCAGGGTGGCGGGGCGCAAAACACATTTGAAGGCCACCCCTCACCTCTCATGCACCCTGGTCTTTGTTGGCACAGTCTTTGTTCCTTCCCAAGCTCTGTGTCGCACACAGCGCCATTGAAGCAGGCAATAGAGGCAGGCAGGGTGCACAGCCAGAAATGGCAGCAGCATGGCTGCTACTGAACCTGACCTGGTCTAACCTGGCCTGACCTGGTCTAACATGGCCTGAACTGACACCTGACCTGACACCTGGCCTGACCTGGCCTGACCCAACCCGACCTGACCTGACCTGAACCACCGCTGCCATGCCCACCCCAGGGTGACTACGCACTCCGCGCCGCCCGTCACGCCCGCAGCATCAGCGACAAGCGCACCCTGGTGGAGCTGCTGCTGTCACGCGGGGCTCAGTGCCTCCTGCTGGACAGCCTGCGCAAGCATGAGACCGAGCAGCTGCAGGTCGACACCCCAGGGGTCCTGCTGTGCCAGTAGAGCACCTTGAGCAGCAGGCTTGGTGGCAGCAGCTGCCTGAGGCTCATGTGGCCAGATTGTCTGGTGTCTCTTGCATAAGGACCTTGCTCATGCCATCAACACCAGATGACGATGACGATGATAGTTAGATTGATGATGGTGATGCATTGGAATCAGACAAGCCTTTTTCCACCTGCCTGCCCACCTGCCTGCCATCCTGCCCACCTGCCTCCTTGCCTGCCCACCTGCCTGCCTGCCCACCTGCCTGCCTGCCCACCTGCCTGCCTGACCACCTGCCTGCCATCCTGCCCACCTGCCTCCTTGCCTGCCCACCTGCCTGCCTGACCACCTGCCTGCCTGACCACCTGCCTGCCTGACCACCTGCCTGCCTGACCACCTGCCTGCCTGACCACCTGCCTGCCTGCCCACCTGCCTGCCTGCCCACCTGCCTGCCTGCCTGCCCACCTGCCTGCCTGCCTGCCCACCTGCCTGCCTGCCCACCTGCCTGCCTGGTGTGCAGCCCTCCTGGTGTGCAGCCCTCCACCCTGACCTGCCAGCCTGCCTCCTCACCTGCCTGCCTGCCCACCTGTCTTCCCCAGGGCCTGCTGCACATGGTGGGCGAGCTAGACCTCACCTTGTCCTCTGTCTGCTCAGCCTCCCACACCCGCCGATCCCACTATGCCAGCCTGCAGCTGACCAGCAGCACCACACCAGCCTCCCCTAAACCTCCCCTCACACCCTCCCTCCTGCAATCGCAGCCCCACCAGCCGCAACGCTCCCCTGCCAGCTACCATGCTCTGAGACAGCAGCAGGAGCAGCGCGGCTTGGTGGGGGAGGACGAGGTGCTGGAAGGGGTGCAGGATGCGTTGCAGGCGGCAGCAGCAGTGGCGGCAGCGGCCAAGGCATTGGCTGCAGCAGCAGTGGCGCCCCCTGGTAGGCCCTTGGGACCCTGTGGTGCTGGAAGCTGGTGCGCACAATGCATGGGCTCATGTGGCCAGATTGTCTGGTGTCTCGTGTGTGTGGACCTTGCTCATGCCCTCCATGCCAGAACCACCACCCACTGATAAGGCAGCAGACAACCTGGTAGCAAATGCCACGTGATGATGGTGTTGACGACGATGGTGATGATGGTAATGAGGTTGATAAGCAGCAGCCCTGCAGCACCGACAACAACCGTGCAGCAACAAGTACAACCCTGCATGGTTCATACCAACCCCTATAGCTCCTGTGCCTGCACCTGAAATGCATGACCTTGCCTCGCTTGCTCTCGCCACGCACAGCAACTGAGCACGAATGCAGCACCCCCCTGCCTGTGCCCAGCATTGCAGCGCACCACAGCCCCCTCGCTGCACCTTCCCACACCGCCTGACCTGCTGTGGCACCTGTCTGCTGTACTGCCCCTGCCAGGTGTCAACCCTCCTCCCCGACCTGCCAGCCAGCCGCCCTTGGTGCCCCAGCTGACTCTGAAGGCTCTCACAGACGGTCTGCAGCAGCTGGTGGCACACTCAGCTGCGGCCTTGGACCTGACCGGCACCATCGTCTCCCCCTCCCAGCCACCAGCCAGTGTGGGACACGCCACAGCCCAGGCCCAAGCCTGCCATGGCTTGCTGTTTGAGAGGGCGGATGCAACCATGCCCACCATGAGGCTGCCGGCGCTGGCGGAGGCCATGGGCCAGCTGGAGGGGCTGCATGAACAGCTGCAGGTGAGGTCACTACTGGCTGCAGAGTGTGCTGGGGGCCTGGTTCAGTTGGTATGCTGCTATTCAGCCGCAATGCTGTTTTTTAACAAGAGACTGTACTATACACTATGATTGCATGCACTGTGGTGCTGAGCACCCGACGTCAGCCTCAGTTGAGGCAGTGTTCTTATGTATTCGCATCCTCTGTGTGGTGCTTAGCACTCAACCTCAGCTGAGGCAGAGGCGATGATGTTATGTGTGCCTGATCTATTCCTCCCACCCCTCATCATATGTAATGGCATGACACATGCTGCATTGCATGCTGACACAGCAGCGCAAACAGTGTCCATTGAACACTACTGTGCTTGAGGCTCGTGCGCCTGGGCCTTGGGCTTGCAGTCTTGCACGCACTTGTAGTTATGCGTGATCTGTGATAGTAAGGAGCGAGATGGGGCTGAATGGAAAGGCGTGACCATCCATCATCACCAGCAGCATATCATTGTCAGTGTCATCATCACCTTCATCAGTGTCAGTGTCATCATCATCGTCACCACCTGTTACTGTCACCACAGCGGACTGCACAGCACACAACACCTACACCTCCTCTGCTTCCTGCAGCCACACCTCCACACCACTGATGCCCAGCCAGGCTGCCCTGCTGGGGCTGACTGTCATCATCACCACCATCATCCTCCTCATCATCATTGCATGGCTGTCACACATGCAGCGTGCATTGAGTCGTCATGGTCCTGCCTTTGCAGGCTGCCATCAATGAGTTGGTGCATGCCAACAACGCATACGCCTCCTTCATCGATGTGAACAAGGCCGATACCATGCAGGAGCGGCGGGTGCTCACCCTGTTCCACACTCAGCCAGAACGACTGCAGGCAAGTCTGGCAGCCCCTGGCTGGGACATTGGCCCACAGGCAGGGCAAGCAGCCCGGCTTGACACATGTCACACAATAGACGCTGGAAGAAGGGTGGGCCAAGGGGAAGCTAGGGCAGGGGTAGGGGTAGTGTGGCACAGGGGTAGGGGTAGGGGTAGTGTGGCACGTGAGGGCATGGCGGCACTGTGGGGTTTGCGTAGGAGGGAGAAGGCCGTGTGGTGGAGGTCAGGAGGGTGGCTGCTGTAGGCTGCTTTCAGGTGTGTTGTGTAGGGTGGCTGCTGTTCAGGTGCTGTAGGGCCAGTGCACTCACTCACCATGCTGGCGGCTAGGAGTCCTCCTGGCTCTGGCTTGCCCTGCCTAGAGGCTTTGTGCCCTGCCTGGGGCCTGAGCCTGTGCCCCGTCCCGCCCGTGCTCTGCCTTTAGCCTGTGCCCTGCCCTGCCTGGGGCCCCTGGGTTTGTTGTTGACACTCATCACCACCATCGCCGTCGTCACCACCATCATCAGCATCATCAGCATCGTTACCATCGTTACCATCGTCACCACCATCATTACCACCATGGCCATCATCACCAACATCGCCATCATCCTCAGATTTGCCAGCTTCATCACCATTGCCATCATCATGACGTGGCAGTTTGACTATGACATGGCAATAGACCCAATGGTGTTGTGTGTGTGGCCTGGTGGTTGCAGGAGATGGTGAATGAGTTGCAGGCCAGAGCAGATGCGCTGTCCCTGGCTCACTAATGACCACCCTGTCTGCTGCTTTGTCATGCATGGCCATGCAAGCAAGCGCACCCCGACCCCCTCCAGCTGCTATCACAACGCATGTCTCACCCACAACTAGGCGCTACGTTGTCTGTAATCCGGACCACCTGAAATAGACAGTCTGCGCCAATACCCACCCCCACCCCCTACAGCAGGGAGCTGCTATCACAGTGCATGCCAGGCATGTTGCCGTCAGAGCTGTTGGGGCTGTACTGCATTGCAGCTGGGGCTTGACTCAGACACAGGGCTCCAAGGAACCATACAGGGAGGGAGGTGGATGTGGCAGGGTGGCGCTGGCGCGTGAGCACCACACCAGCTGGGGCTGGTCACCAGTGGATCGCAGTTGGCCAGCAGCCCAGTGACGTTGGTGGATGAGCACCAGGTTTAAGGTCCCCAGGGAAGCCCTGAGGCCCTGGGAGCAACAGTTGGCCAGCAGCCAATCCACTTGGCCAGTTAGCTGGGGTGCATTCTTATCATCACCTTGGCTGCCTGGTCCCCCCAGTGCACGAGATGGTGGTTCTCAGCAACTGGTTGAAACAGGATGGGTACCATATGGGGATGTGAGGGATGCGCAGGTGCATGGTGAACAATAAAGAGTTGTATGACAGTGTAACATGTGACAATGAAAA
>JASKMD010000031.1:2586431-2604984 GCA_030144725.1 Haematococcus lacustris
CACAGCCCTGCCTGTGACAGCAGGGGCAGCAGCAGCAGCAGGAGCAGCAGCCCCCTCTCCCCCTCTGCTGCCACGCGTGCCCCTGGCCGCCTGCATAGCCCACGCTGACCAGGCCAGTGTGCTGCTTGCGGCGCTGCGCCTTGCCCCTGACCTGGGCCAGGCCTGGCTGCACTGGGGCCTGGCTCTCATGACCTGGGCCAAGGACGCCAAGCAGCAGCAGCAGCCCGCCCCCCCTCAGCCCACCCCCCCTCAGGAGGGAGGGGTAGGCAGGCATGGTGCCCTCCCTCTTGCCCCATCAGCAGTGAGCCAGGGCATAGGGCCAGGGGCAGGGGCAGGGGGCAGGGGGGGCAAGCTGGCCTCGAGGCAGCAGCAGGGGGGGTGCATGCCCTGGTGACCTACCTGCAGCTGGCATGCAGCCAGGCGGTGATGGCGCCAGAAGACGCGGTGCCTGCCCTGCTAAAGATACTCCAGGTGGGTGGCAAGGGAGGGTGGGGTGGGGTGGGGTGGGGTGGGGTGGGGTGGGGTGGGGTGGGGTGGGGTGGGGTGGGGTGGGGTGGGGTGGGGTGGGGTGGGGTGGGGTGGGGTGGGGCGGGGCGGGGCGGGGCGGGGTGGGGTGGGGTGGGGTGGGGCGGGGTGGGGTGGGGTGGGGTGGGGTGGGGTGGGGTGGGGTGGGGTGGGGTGGGGTGGGGTGGGGTGGGGTGGGGTGGGGTGGGGTGGGGTGGGGCGGGGTGGGGTGGGGTGGGGTGGGGTGGGGTGGGGTGGGGTGGGGTGGGGTGGGGTGGGGTGGGGTGGGGTGGGGTGGGGTGGGGTGGGGTGGGGTGGGGTGGGGTGGGGTGGGGTGGGGTGGGGTGGGGTGGGGTGGGGCGGGGCGGGGCGGGGCGGGGTGGGGTGGGGTGGGGTGGGGTGGGGTGGGGTGGGGTGGGGTGGGGTGGGGTGGGGTGGGGTGGGGTGGGGTGGGGTGGGGTGGGGTGGGGTGGGGTGGGGTGGGGTGGGGTGGGGTGGGGTGGGGTGGGGAGCTAGCACTGTCAGCCTCCCTGTCCAGAAGCTTACCTCGGACCTAGCTGCTGCTGCTGCCGCTGCTGCCCCCAGGTGGTGATACGTCATGGAGGGCCCCTGGAGGCCCAGCTGGGCAGCTGCCTTGACAGGAGCCCCCCTGGGGTGTGGCAGGGCCTGGCCCCGCAGCTGTTTGCCCAGCTGCAACACAAGCAGCCAGGTCAGTACGCTAAGCAGGCAGGGCCTGAGGCAGAGGCAGAGGCAGAGGGGCCAGCAGGGGCGACCTCCTGCTTGCTATCTGCTTGCTAGCATATCACACAAGGTCACACCAGGTAATGTCGCATCACTTTGCTGCCTGGGTGCCCAGCTGCTGGTAAAGGCAGTAACTTCCATCCTCTTTGTCTGTGCATTTGACACGTCCTTGTCTCATGCCGCTCACTCTGATGACGGTGGATGTGTGGCAGCAAGTGTGTCAAGCAGCCCGGGCGCAGGCTGAGGGTGGTGTTCCCCTCCCCTGCCCCTGCCTTCACAGCAGCAGACCTGCACCATGGAGTACTCAGTGACCAGGGTCAGGCGCACCCGCTAAGCAGACCCTGAGAGATCACAGTATAGCAGCAGCAGCAGCAGCAGCAGCAGCAGCCCCCCACACGGGGTCTATGAGGGTCAGAGTGATGTGCATGTAACTCACAGATGCAGACTGAATCAGATGCACAACGAGCAGAAAAGGGGAAAGCAGCAGGGGTCAGCAGCAAGAAGGTCACCCTACAGCATGAGCTCAAAAACACGCCACCCAAAGCACATGCCAGCATTGACTTGGACCAGTGTTGACCTGGCCCAGTCGAACCAGGTCCCCTGACCCCTGACCCCTGCTCTACCTGGCCCCTGACCCCTGGCCCCCCAGGTGTTCGCCGCCTGGTGCTGCGCCTGGTGCAGCAGGTGGCCGCCGCCGCCCCCTTTGCCGTGTTGTACCCCGCGCTGGCAGAGGTGCAGGCGGCTCAGCGGGCGGGAGCAGCTGCAGCGGAGGAGGTGCAAGTAAGGGCAGCACATGGGGTGGGCTGCAGCCGGGGTGGTGTGAGTAGGGGAGGGATAAGAGGTGAGGAGTCGGGTGCAGCAGCAGGAGCAGGCCAGGCCAGGGGAGGGAGCAGGAGGTGAAGGTGTGAGGCATGTGAAGAGTGGGGTGTGACCGCCTTGCCTCTGCATGTTGTGTGCTTCCACAAAATGCCATGATGTGGTTATGGTTCAGGTGCTGCTTCATGGCCTGGAGGTGGGCCAGCCCCGGCTTATGGCTGATGTCCGCACGCTGATGGCTGAGGCGGAGCGGCTCACGGTGGGGGGGCAGGGGCTGGGCGGGCAGGGTGCCGGGCAAGCACGTGAAAGGCAGACAAGTCAGTGGGTGTGCAGCCATGTCAGCAGGCGTGCAGCCAGGTCAAGGGGCATGCCAGCAGGGCAAGTAGGGCGGGGCAGGGTAGAATGTTTTTGCGCTCCACCAACTTTGCCTAGGGCGTCCCTCCCCGTTACAGGAAAACTACAAAACGTTATATATTATGCTATGAATCAACAGAACAACATAACGAACAGTCAGCCTGTTGCAAACAACCTGCTCCTAGGGTGCGCTACCCAAAAGTCCTATATACTAGATTGCGGCTGCAACTGCCAAAAGCTTCATCTTCATCGCCTTGCCAATTGCCTCATGGATGTGAAACCTTGGCCTCTGCGCCACTTGATCCACGTCATGGTGACAATATCAATCCAATGTTGTTGGGATGCAAGGCCAAGGTTAGTTGCGGTTTTCAATGGTTCGCAACCAAAGGTGTCACAAACCAGGGTCGCACTTCGTCCCTACAAATGGTACGCATCACATGAATGTCGACAGTAACCTCCAGATTTGCAGATTGCATGCTGATAAGATCACATACAACTTGCAACATCACATGCAACAGTATTTGCAGTAAGAACTACTCTTATGGAGCGTGGTTGGACACAATCATTACCTCCATTCACTAGTAAGCCGCCAGGGCTTGGAGGGAGACAACCGTGTCGCCGTGGTTCCGTTGTCGCCCCCTCTTAAGTGTAGAAGTCACCCTTTACCGAATGAGGGACACACCACACAAAGGGGTGGTTACAACATTTGCAAGCATGCATGGCTACATGCTGTGACAATATATGATTCTCTATGGGACACTCGCACGAGGTGATGAAGCTCTAAGCCAACTAATTTGTGCTGAAGCAAAAAGCACCATAGCCAAGCTGGTAGAGAATTGACATGTCGTCAGGATCGCGACTGGTGACCAATTTAAGTGTGCTTGAGACAAGGCAATGTATTATCATCCTATTGTTGCTGTCTATGTTGCAACTGTTGTTTGCGTACTCTATGAAACGTATTGTGTATTGAAGCTTTTGGAAGTGGCGACGGGTGCATCTGCTTTTTCCTTGTATGTTTGTGGTGTATGATGTGGTCGTGTGAAGGATGTGATAGTTGTGTTGTAATGTGGGCGAAGTGATCTGAAACCGTAATGCATTGTGCCGAGCTGCATGGGTACAGTTGTAGGAATGCCAACATCCCAACAGGTTGAGTCATGAGCCACAACAATGTCTTCATTCAATCTGCAGAACGCGGCATTCCTAGAAAAGAGTGCACCATAAGTGTCACCTTGATCACTTTTGCATCACCACTCGCGAAACCACCAGTTGCTTCGCAGAGTGAGTAAACCTAGCTGCTCTGATTTCAGCGCCCACTTGCAGCTTAGCATCCTTTTTGTTGAGTGTAGTTTCTGAACCAATGTCTCAGAAAAGGTGGTGCTGTGTGTTGATTGGGGAGCTGCAGATTGTGTTTGGATGAGGACTGTCAATGCTCGTGTGAGGTTCCTTAGGTATTGCACAGAGGCATTGACGGTCCTTATCCAAGCACAACCTGTAGTTGCCCAATCAACACACACCACCACCTTTTCCAGACACAGGTTTAAACACTGCACTCGACAGAAAGTGATGCTAAGCTGCAGGTGGGCGCTGCAATTAGAGCAGTCGTTAGCTGTCGTCGTGACGACATGTTAGATTCCTAAAACAAGACGTACACTATCCGTTGTTGTAGTCCTTGTGGATTGCATGGTTCCAGTGTGAGGGGTTCCCTTCACGATGTCCTCCCCGGTAGCAAGTGTATTGCTAGGCTGTTGAAAGGTATGACATGTTAGCCTCACCTCTTCATTCTTCATTCTTCATTTGTCACCCAGCCTCAGCCATCAAAGTTCCTGTAGTAGCTCGGTCTCTGCGTTGCAGACGGTTTAAACAGGCGCTGCCCAACATGTCACTCCAACGTTTGGTGTACAGGTGCTGTGGGAAGAGCGTTGGCACAGCCTGCTGACCGACCTGGACCTGGATGTCGCGCGGCGTTGCGTCACTCTTCGTGCTGAAGCGCAGCGTGTCGCGGGGGCAGCCGGCAAGGCTCGCGGCGCGCCCGGTCCGCACCGGACCGCGGGACTGGCCGGCTTGCTCGCGGTGGCCGGCATCGAGGGCATGCAAAAGCCGGCCGGCCCCCACGACTCTGACGACACAGACGCGCGAGATGCAAGCGGGGCGACCGCCAACGGGGAGAAGTCTCGCCGCAATGAGGGAGGGGCCAAAGGAGCCACCCAGGGGCCTCATGTGGTCCAGGCCATAGGCCCTCCCACTAGCAGCCGGACTAAGGCTCCCAAACCGGGCAGTGCAGGCAAGGCAGCAGGGGGCCAGGGGCGCGCTGGTCTGCCATCCCAGCAGCAGCAGCAGCAGCAGCAGGGGGGTCTCAGGCAGGGGCCCAGCGGCTGTTGCTCCTGCCTGGGGTGGCTCAGGTGTGAGGACAGTGGAAGGGGCACACGGGGGTGGCCTACCCCCTCCTGGGGCAGTGGTCGCTGGTGGTGGGGGTGAGGCTGGTGGTGGAGGCGGAGGGGCAGGGGCTGGCGGGTCAGGGGGCAGTGGTGCTGCTGGGGCTGAGGCGCTGGTGGCAGTGCTGAGCGCCGCGCTACCGGGCCCTGATGTCCCCGGTGGTGGTGGCGCTTGAGAGGGCGGTGAGGGCGTGCAGCGCATGCGAGCCAGAGACTCCGGCAGAGCGCCGCTTTGCTGCTCAGGTGGGGCGGAGGCGAGGGGGGAGGAGTGGGGGGGAGGGAGGGGGGAGGGGGTGCAGGTGCAGGGGTGGTGGGAGGAGGAGGTTGGTAGCCCGCAGTCTGGTGGGCGAGATTGAGGGTGTGCAGGGTGAGGGTGAGAGCAGCGGTGGGATGGAGCTGGCTGCTGCATGTGCTGAGGTCCGGCTCTGCCTGCCTGTCTGTGTCAGCCCTGGTACTGCATCCTGGTGGCTGCACCGACCTGCAGGTGCTGCCCCAGCTGGCCTCAGCGGTGGCGGCCTTCAAGCGCCCTCCCCCCTCTGCCTTGGCACAGCTGGCCACCAACCCACAGGTGATAAGGAGGGAGGCGAGGGGGGCAGGGGGAGGGTGCAGGGGGATGGGGTGGGGTGGGCAGGTGAAGCTCCTCCTGACCCCCTTCCCTTTTTAACTCTCACTCTGTTCATGCAGTGCCCTTGCATCTGGAAGTGAGGGCGGTGCGTCTCCTTCTGTCACTGATGTCACTGCTGTTGCTCCTGCTACTACTATTGCCACTGTCGCTGCTGTCGCCACCTTTGGTCTTTTGGCCGCTGCCGTAGCGACCCAATGCTCCACCCTGCTGTATGTTACCTGCCGCCGCTGCCGCTGCTGCTGTCACTGCTGTTGCTCCCACGCCTACTCTATAGTCTCTTGGCGGCCGCCGCAGTGGAAGACCCACTGCCTCACCTGGCTGTGTGCTGCCTGCCCGCAGGCCTGCTGGGCCCCCCTGAAGCAGCAGCTGCTGCACCTCACGCAGCTGCTAGCCAACCACACACTGGAGCTGGAGCAGCTGTCACCCGCCCTGGCAGCCTTGAGGCACACACAGGTGGCGGCCCTGGCACACTCACAACCCCCCTGGCTCTGTGCCCGCGACCCACACCTGTCACACCCAGTCACACTGGCTCTCACACCCCTACTTAATCACCTCCTCCCCCCCCTCCCCCTCCTCCAGCAGCCTAACACTGACTGCACACTGATCATGGTGCCAGCAGCTCCTCCGCCCATTCGGCGCGCCTGGCTGCATGGGGCTATGCTGCTGCCGGGACGAGGGCACCCTGCCCCCGCCCCTGCTGCTCATGTCCTTGCCTGGCCCGGGCCTCAGAGCACGCTGCCACTGCTGCTGCTGCAGGTGCCTATGCCCGGGCTGCAGGCGGCGCAGGGCCTGCCCCCATTGGCCTGCCAGGCTGCAGGGGGGACCAAGGAGGGCGGGGTGCAGCTGCAGGGCCACCACACCTCAGGTCAGCGGGTGCAGGCAATGTAGTTAAGGCACCACACGTCTTGCCTCTTTGGGCCACCACGTTTGTCATGTCCTCTTGTTTATACGCCGCCCCCCCCCGTTCTTCAGCCGCGCATATGCAGAGCTAGATTCGTTATCAGCTCGCGTCATGTATGCGCGAACACATCACATACCACGAGGCAGACGGCCAGGCTGCTGTCTGCTGCTGTACTGCTGCTGCATGGCTTCTGCTGCTGCTGTTGCTGCTGTTGATGTTTTTGCAGGAGTGACCATAGCCAGCGTGTCGCCCCGGCTGACCGTGCTGCCTACCAAGACACGCCCCAAGCGCCTGGAGCTGGTAGGCAGTGATGGCCTCACGCGCGTGTTCCTGCTCAAGGGCCGCGATGACCTGCGCTGTGACGAGCGACTGATGCAGGTCAGGGAGCGACAGCGAGGGCTGTGGTGGTGGGGGGCAGGAAGGGGTGGGGGGTGGGGTGGGGTGGGTCAGCAGGTGGGGTGGGGTGGAGTGGGCCAACATCAGGGAGGGGTTGCAAGGATCAGGAGAAACAGGCACAGACCCCTGTCGGGAGCCAGACGATGCAGTCTAAAGAACAGTGCAGGCCCCCCGCCCCTTGCCCCCGCGCCCCCGGCCCCCCGGCCCCCCGCCCCCCGCCCCCAGCGCCTCACCTCAGGCTATCTGCCCCTGCAGGTGTTGCGGGTGAGCAACGCCTTGTTGGGTGCCGAGCGCAGCACCGCCCTGCTGGGCCTGGGCTGCCGCCACTACGGCGTGACCCCGCTGGGCGACAGGGTCGGCATCATCCAGTGGGTAGACCACTCCGTCTCACTCTTCTCCCTCTTCAAATCATGGCAGCGCAGCATGCGGGAGCGGCATGCGGCAGTGGCTGCTGCTCGGCAAGAGGCGCTTGGGGGGGCGGCCGCAGGGCCAGGGGACATAGCAGGCGGTGGTGGTGCAGCACCCCACAGCCAGGCCATGGCGTCACACTCTCACACCAGATCTGGCAGCGCTGCCGCCTCTGCTGGCGGTGGGGGCCCGGGGCAGCTGGCTGCCCCCCCGGCCATGGTGACGGTGGCCAGGCCCGTGGAGCTGTTCTATGCGAGGCTGCAGCCGGCGCTGCTGGCCCTAGGGCTGAGCGTGATGACACCCCGCAAGCAGTGGCCCTTGGAAGCCTTGCGCAAGGTAGGGGGCGGGAGAGGTTCCTCCTTCAAATCCCCACAAGCTCACAAACCCACGCGTCACATAGCATGTTTTTGTGGCGGGCAGGGTTTGAACCTGTGACCTGCTAAGTTGACTGCCTCCGTCCCAGACCCTTCTCATCCCGTTCAGGTGAGGGGGTGCAGCGAGCATGCAGGCTGCGCACTGTACGGTGCTATTGGTGCAGGTGCACGCCAGCCTTGCGCGTGATGCCCCGGCAGAGCTGCTGACGAGGCAGCTGTGGCTGGGCTGCGGCAGCACTGCCCGCTGGTGGCAGCGTCAGCGCGCCTTCACCGCCTCCATGGCTGCCTCCTCCTGTATGGGCTACCTGCTGGGCCTGGGGGACAGGTCAGCAGGCAGGGGGGGGGGTGCAGGGGGGGGGGGGGGTGCAGGGGGGGGGGGGTGCAGGGGGGGGGGGGGTGCAGGGGGGGGGGGGGGGCGCAGGGGGGGGGGGGGGGGCGCAGGGAGGGGGGGGGGGGCCGCAGGGGGGGGGCGGGAGCTGGGGGAAGAGGTGGGCAGGGACAAGGACAGGGGCATAGTGGCGACCGGCCCCTCCCTGGTGCATGATAGACCTCGCCACCCCATTCCTTGCCTCCCCCACCCTCTCCTCCTCCCTCTCCCCCTCCCCCCAACCTTCTGCTCCCTCCCCCCCCTCCCTTCCCCTCCCCTCCCCTGCTGCAGGCACCTGGACAACATCCTGCTTGACACTGAGTCAGGCCAGCTGGTGCACATCGACTTCAACGTCTGCTTTGAGAAGGGCCTGGGACTCAGGGTGCCTGAGGTGGTGCCCTTCAGGTGAGGCCTCAGGGAAGGGGGGGGCGGCGTGTGAGGGGGGGGGGAGCCAGGGCCTCCCGCCAGGGTCAGGCTCGAGGAGCTGGGCTGGCCTGAACCAACTCACTACGTTGTGATGGATCAACCCTGACCTGACCCGACCCGACCCGACCCGACCCGACCCGACCCGACCCGACCCGACCCGACGCGACCGGGACCCCGCCAGCTTGCGCAGCACGTCAAGTGAGGGGGGAAGGGCGCTCCCTGAGAGCCCGGATACCCCCAGCCCCAGCCCCAGTTGCGGAGCTGTTTAGGCTGATGAGGTGGCAGGATGTGCATGGGGTGCCTGACCACGTAGCTCCCCTCTGCTGCTGCTGCTCCCCCCTGCTGCTGCTGGTGGTTGCAGGCTGACCCAGGCGTTGAGCAGCGGGCTAGGGGCGGCGGGGGGTGCTGAGGGGGGGGCCTTCAGGGGCCTGTGTGAGGCACTGCTGGCGGCCCTCAGGGCGAGGCGGGAGCCCTTCACGGCACTGCTGGTAAGACACCCCTGGATCCCGACCCTGGCCCTGGCCCTGGCCCTGGCCCTGGCCCTGGCCCTGGCCCTGGCCCTGGCCCTGGCCCTAGCCATGACCCACATGCTGCGACGCTCTTCCATCCCCTGATTTGTCGTCCCCTCTGCTGCTCTGCCCCCTCCTCATCCTGCGCTGTCCTGCCCCCCCTCAGCCCTGTGAGCCCTGCAGCCTGTGGCCTGAGGCAGTGTGTGGCCGCTGCCCTGAGCGCCTGCTGTGTGCTGGCGGCGTGCAGGACGCTGTAGTGGGGGACCCCAGCGTGGCCTGGGGGGCTGGGGCGGGGGAGGACGCTGCGGCACGGCGCGACCTGGAACTGGCTGTGGCCCTGCAGCTGTTTGCAGCCAGGTCAGCACCAGGGGTGGGGGGAGGGGTCTCACCAGCAATGTGGGGTTGGGTTGGGTGGAGGGGGTGGAGGGGGGGCAGTGACAGAGGAGGTCTGGGTGGGGTGGGGTGGGGTGGGGGGGTGGGGTGGGGGTCCGGGTGTGTTACCCGGCCGCCCTGCCCCATGGTAGCCATCACCGTCATGGATGGCGGAGGATGCTGAGGCAGTGGGTAGGGCTGGTAGGCGCATTGCCAGGCCAGGCCGTCACAGTTGGCAGTGGTAGTGGCAGGGCTTGCTGAGCCTTGCTGATCAGCCCCAAGCTTGCAGGCAGGCAGACTGCCCCAGCAGAGGCTGGTCAGGGCCAGCGACAAGGGCAGGGCAACAGGTGGCGTGCAGGTGGATGGCTTGCCTAGCAGCACCTGAGCAGTCAGCCCGCACCCATGTGCCCATGTGCAGTGTTTTCTCTTCCTGACCCCACCTGCTATAGGCTTTAGTGGGCACCCATGTGCTCTGTTGTTGTTTTGCTTGACACCCCTGCGATTCAGAGTGCAGCCTGGCAGCTGTCTGCCAAGGCCACCACCAGATCACTGCTCACCACGTAGCTCTTGTCTACACTACTTTGCACTGCAATGTTCTTTTGCCCGCACACCACGCCTGCGCTGTGTGGGCGCCTTGGCATCTAAGGGGCTGCCTCATACCTTCAAGCGACCGACCGACCGACGACGACCGACCGATTGCTTGCTTGCTTGCTTGCTTGCTTGCTTGCTTGCTTGCTTGTTTGTTTGCTTGCCAGGTTTGATGAGCGGCGTGAGGTGCTGAGCCAGGCGCTGCAGGAGGTGCTGGGGCTGCTGGAGGGCCCCGGAGCGCTGCTGATGGCGTATGTGGACGCCCACTCCTTCATGGCGGCTGTGGGGGCGGCGGGCCGGGCGGCCCAAGCGCAGGCGGTGAAGGCGCAGGTAGGGGGGAAAGGAGGGAGGGCAGGGAGGGCGTATTAGAGATGAAGGGTTGAATGGGCAGAGAGAAGCAGAAGGACGGTAATGGCATGGAGGGAAGGAGAGAGAAGGGGATAAAGGGATGGTGGAGAGGAGGGGAGGAGGCTCACAAAGCACACAAGGCTTCCTCAATTCGGAAACACTGACCTGTGCAGACCTCACCCTGTCCCTTACCCCCCTCCTACCCCTCTTCCTCGACCTGGACCCTGACCTCGATCTCTCCCTCCCTCCCTCCCTCCTTTCACTTAGCATCTGTGCCTGTTCTGGCACGGGCCTCGTGTGCTCCTGCCTGCTGCAGGCTGCTCTGCAGGAGGCTGAGGTGCGGGGCGCTGCTGCCCAGCAGTGGCTGGTGGCCTCCGCCTCAGCCTGCCTGCGCCTGGACCAGGAGCTGGCGGCAACACTGCAGGCGGCAGGGCAGCAGGCGGGGCTGTGGACGGCCTGGGCCCAGCGGCACTGCCAGCTGGTGGAGGGACTCAGGTGGGGGGCTGGGGGGGCAGCAGGGGCAGGAGGGGAGGGAGGGGGAACGAGGAGGAGGCATGGTAAGAGGCATGGGCAGGGGCAGGAGTGGGGGCAGGGTCAATCCTGGGCACTGAGCTGCCCGTAAATGCCCCCTGAGTCGCCCCCCCATCCGGCCCCCTGCCTGCCCTCCCCCTCCCTTGTCCCAGAGGCCCTCTTCATGCCGAGCTGTCCCCCCCGCCCTCCACCTGGCTGGCGCATGAGGCTGACGTCCAGTGGGGGCTGCTCAGCCCCCTGCCTCTACCCACGCCCCAGGCTCAGCTGCCAGGCCAACCGCCAGGCCAACCGCCAGGCCAACCGCCAGGCCAACTGCCTGGCCAGGGGGGCGAGGGGGGCCTCCTCCACCATGCGCTGGGCCAGGTGCTGCCGCCCGGGCTTAGCC
Source organism: Haematococcus lacustris (assembly GCA_030144725.1). Classification (NCBI taxonomy): domain Eukaryota; kingdom Viridiplantae; phylum Chlorophyta; class Chlorophyceae; order Chlamydomonadales; family Haematococcaceae; genus Haematococcus; species Haematococcus lacustris. The sequence continues at coordinate 2,597,509 of JASKMD010000031.1, forward strand.
TGGACCAGGTGGGCCTCAGCTGCAGCCTGGCTGACAAGGTGGTGAGGAGGGGAGGGGGGGTTAACCCAGCAGGGGGACTTTGCCCGAGGGGAGGGGGGGTTAACCCGGTTGCTGTGGCAGGCACGCTGCAGGGCATGAGAGGGGAGGCCCTCCTGGACACCTGCCTCCCCTGCCTCCCCCTTTACCCTGCCCCCTGCCATCACCACGCCGGGCACTGCCTGCCCTTTCCCAGGCGGTGGCAGCCCCTCAGCTACACACGGCTCCCCTGCCTCCCCCCACGGCTCCAGGGCCCCCTACACGGCTCCGTCCCCCTCCCTCCTCCATGCCCATCCCCCCTTGTAACCAAAATTGGGAGTGTCTTGTCACCTCCTGCCTCGCACCCCTCAGATCACCTCCCATTCCCACCTCTCCTGCCCCAACCCCCCCTGCCCCTGCCCCCTGCCCCCTGCCCCCTGCCCCCTGCCCCCTGCCCCCTGCCCCCCCGACCCCCCGACCCCCCTGCTGCTGCTGCCCCCTGCCCAGGCGCTGGCCAGTGAGCTGCTAGCCCTGGACTCCCAGGGGGCGCACCTGCTCAGCCGCCGCGACGCCCTGCTGGCTGCCGCCCTCCCCGCCCTGCGCACCTACGCCGCTGCCCTGCACCTGCTGGTGCCACCGGACTATGGCGAGCAGTCGCCGCATTGCCGCTGGGCCCGCGCCTGGCAGCAGCTGGCAGGGGCACACAGCAGGGCGCAGTGGGAGCAGGTGAGGGGGGAGGGGGGGTCGAGGTAGGGGTGGTGGTGGTGGTGAGGGGGGAAGGAGCAGGGTTAGGGGTTAGGGGTCAGGGTCAGGGTAGGGGTCAGGGTCAGGGGTAGGGGTCAGGGTGAGGGTGAGGGGTCACAGGGGCATGACAGGGGGCAGCCAATGGGGAGCAGCTGGTATACAGTGGCTGCCTGCCTGACTGCCTGCTCAATCAAACAGCCAAGCAGTTCAAACGATACCTAATGGATAATCGTAGCAATGTGATAGAAGTGTGATACTGTACTGTAACAGGAAGGTTGACACAGGAAAGTAAATGCAAATGCAAGTACTTTCCTTAATCAAATGGAAGCAAGTACAAGTTCTTTCCTTGATTAATTTTGGAGGTTCTGGACATGAATTGCACAATAACTGTGGGCAATAGGGAAGGATTTAACGTGTGGGCTGTGGTGTGGACGCTGGCATCAATATGGCTGCTGACAGCAATTGGTAGGTGCGACGAGATGAGGGCAAACAACAAACAGCCTCAGTCTTCGGCGGAACCCCATTCGCGGTGATGGGGTTCAAACCCATTAGGAGCCACGTTTAATCATTGTCAAGCCACAAACGTGACATCCTATGACGCTGCCCCCTGCTGCCAGGCCTCTGCCCTAGCGCCCCCCCCGCCTGACCCTGGTGCCGCCCTGCTCCTATGGCGCTCAGCTAAAGTCAGCCACCCGCTGGCTGCCCAGCTGCTGCTGCACCTCCCCCCTCCCCTCCACCCCCCAGGCTTTCCCCCAGCCCCCCATACCACCCCATGTGCTCCCTCAGCCATGTGCCTCCCCTCCTCCCCCTCCCCCTCCCCCTCCCACCCAGGCCGGCATACTTCAGCTCAGCAGCAGATCCAGCCCCCCACGCTGGCTGTGCTCCCTGCTGCTGCTGCTGCTGCTGCTGCTGCTGCCCCCACCATCATGCCAGTGCCCTCATCAGCTCAGCCAGGAGGCCCAGGGGCTAACCCTGACCCTGACCCTGGCACCCAGGGGGCCCCCCCCACCCCTCCCCCCTTCCCCCCCACCGCTCACCCTGCCTGGGTCCAGGGACACAGCGCTGGGCCAGTACCCCCCCAGCCTGCCGGCAGCCCCCCCACAGCCGCCCCCCAGCCCCCCCACAGCTTACCCAGCTCTCAGCTCAGCCAGGCCGTGGACTTGGACTGGCAGCCAGGCCACGCGCAGTGCCACGCTGCGGAGGTGGGTGCGCTGCTGCTGCTGCTGGAGCGGGTCAAGCCGGCCATCAGCTGCGTCCTAGCGCCCTCCCACGCCCCGGGCTGTGCCTCAGTCCAGGTCAGCGGGCAGCAGGGTGGCGGGCAGCAGGCGGCTGAAGAGCTCATGGCGGTGGTGGCGGGCAGAGTGGCTGCCAGCAGTGTGGGGCAGGTGGGGAGGCTGCTGGTGCGCTGCATGGCGTATGCAGAGCAGGCAGGGCCAGGCACAGAGGAGGGCCAGGGCTGCTTGCAAGGCCAGGGTCAGGGTCAGGGTCAGGGTCAGGGTCAGGGTCAGGGTCAGGGTCAGGGTCAGGGTCAGGGTCAGGGTCAGGGTCAGGGTCAGGGTCAGGGTCAGGGTCAGGGTCAGGGTCAGGGTCAGGGTCAGGGTCAGGGTCAGGGTCAGGGTGGGTCAGGGTCAGGGTCAGGGTCAGGGTCAGGGGGGTCAGGGTCAGGGTCAGGGTCAGGGTCAGGGTCAGGGTCAGGGTCAGGGTCAGGGTCAGGGTCAGGGTCAGGGTCAGGGTCAGGGTCAGGGTCAGGGTCAGGGTCAGGGGGGTCAGGGTCAGGGGGTCAGGGTCAGGGTCAGGGTCAGGGTCAGGGTCAGGGTCAGGGTCAGGGTCAGGGTCAGGGTCAGGGAGGGAGGGAGGGCGGTGGGGGGGGGGGGGGGGGGGGGGGGGGGGGGGGGGGGGGGGGGGGGGGGAGGTTTGGCCGCGAGGTGAGGGGCAATGTGGTGATTGCCCTCCCTTCCCCCCCAGTGCCGCCCCTGGCCCCCCTCCCCCTCCCTACCACTGCACCTTGTCAGCAGCAGCCATGGCTCCAGGTCTACAGGCGGTGCGGCTGCTCTGCTGCGCTGGCCTGGCCCTGGCTGCTGACGCCCTCCCGGACCTGACCGCCTTAGTGGCCTGCGGCACTACACAGGGGCAGGGGCAGGGGCAGGGGCAGGCTGTGGCGTTTCATGCAGCCCTGGGGGCTGTGAGCAGCTGCCTGGACCTGCTGCACACCACTCTTCAGCAGGCCACTGGCTGTGGCAGCAGCAGCCAGGAGGGGGTCCAGGAGCTGGGGCAGGGTCAAGAGCAGGGGGCCACATGCCTCCTCCCAGCCCCCCTGGCCCCTCCCCTGCTCTCTCCCGGCCAGCAGCAGCAGCAGCAGGTGCACCGGGCCATGGCGGCCTGCCTGCACTCCCTGTACCAACAGCTGATGGGGGCAGACAGCGCCGCCACTGCCGCAGCCAGGGCCGAGGACTTGACTACACTTCACACTGCCTGCCAGGGCTGGGCAGCCGCAGCACCTTCCAGTGGGAGCAGCCAGCAGCTAGAGCAGCAGGAGCCAGGCCAGCAGCAGCAGCAGCAGCAGCAGCAGCAGCACAGCCCACCCCCAGCCACCCTGAGGGATCTCTCACCCCCTCAGGGTGCAGCCAGGGGGCCCACCTGACCCTCCTGTTCAAGACCCTGCCGCCGCCCCTCACCTCCCATGCCCCCTGCCCCTCCCCCTTCCCTCCCCCTTCGCTTCCCACACCTCCCGGGAGGCAGCCTGCACACCCGCCACCCCCCGCAGCCAACACCCAAGTCAGCACAGCGCAGCCGCCAGACATGCAATCAGGCGTGGGGGCACTGCAGCCGCTGCCTGCCTACACGGCCAGCCTGGCCGCAGTGCAGCTGGACCTGCACGCCGCGCTGCACCGCCTGCGCCCCGCACCCCTCAGCCAGGCCCCCAACACCCTGAGCCTGGCAGCAGTGCAGCCGCCACTGCCACTGCCAGCATTGCTTGAAGAACAGCCAGGAGGGGCAGCGGCAGCGGCAGCGGCGGCAGCGCCACCTGCAGACCCCACAGCCCCTCAAGAGCCAGGGCCTGAGGTTGAGGTTGAGGCTGGGGCTGGGGCTGGGGCTGGGAAGGCTGCTGCAGCCCGCACAGCCCCTGGGATTCAAGAGCAAGGGCCAGGGCCTGAGGGTGAGGCTCAGGCTGAGGTTGGGGCTGGGGCTGGGGCCGGGGAGACTGCTGCTCTAGTGCCCGGGTGTGAGTCAGGGTCGGGTGGCCACACTGTAGCGCCTCCCCTGCCCTCACCCACCACCCCTGCTGAGACCAGTGGCTGCAATGGTGTGGACACACCACCAAGCAGCACCACGGGAGGTGGTGGCTGCCCTGCCCTCCTGCCAGCCTCCCCCACAGCCCTGCCCTGCTGGCTGCGCTGCTGGCAGCACCGGCTGGACGCCATCACCGCCTTGCATAGGCTGCTGACGTCCTGTGCCCCCCCCTCCCCCTCGCCCCCCCCTGCTGCCACCCCCAGCTGCTCTGCCCCTCCAGCCGTCACCGCCTGCTCAGGAGGCAGCAGCAGTGAGGAGGGGGTGGCGGCACTGGCTGCCCATGTGCATGGAGCTCTGCAGATGGAGCTGGCTAGAAGCTGCACCTGGTCCCTGGCCAGGCTGATCCCGCGGCCATTGCAGGTGGTGGTGATGGAAGCAGCAGCTGGGCCCGATTGGGCAGCACTGGCAACAGGGAGCAGCAAAGCAGGTCTGCCAGGTCAGGAGGGGGAAAAACAGGCGGCTAAACAGACAAGTCTGGCACAGGGGCAGGGGCAGGGGCAGGGGCAGGGGCAGGGGCAGGGGCAGGGGCAGGGGCAGGGGCAGGGGCAGGGGCAGGGGCAGGGGCAGGGGCAGGGGCAGGGGCAGGGGCAGGGGCAGGGTGTGCAGCAGCAAGCAAGCAGCCCTCCAGCCATTGCTACAGCTGCACCGCCAGGGAGGGAGGCGGCTGCTCCCCTGCCTGCTCTCCCCCTGCTGACCTCTCAGCCCCACCCTGGGCCTGACGACCAGGCTTGGCTGGTCCAGCTAGCAGCCCACTGCCGCCGCCACCAGCAGCAGCGCCTGCAGCGGCTGGCCCTGCTGGAGTGGAGGTGGGAGGAGGTGCTGGAGGGCAGTGTGAGCCAGCAGCCCCGCGCAGGCCACAGCTGGCTGCAACAGGACCAGGGTCAGGATGCAGACCTGGGGCAGGGAGCAGGGGCGGTGGCGGTGGGGTGCCAGACCGGGGTTCAAATCCTGGCACCGGAGGGTTTCGTGCCTGGCCGGGCTCTGACCCAGTTCATGGACAGCCACCATCAGGGGCGGGGCCTGCTGGAGAAAGCTGGTCCTGGGCTAGAGAGCCGCAGAGCTCGGTGGCATGTGCTGGCGGCCTTGCAGGTGGGCAGGTGGGCTTACCTGGTCAGCTTGCCCCCTGCTGCCCCCCCTGCTGCCCCCCCTGCTGCCCCCCCTGCTGCCTCCCCTGCTGCCCCCCCTGCTGCCTCCCCTCCTGCCCCCTCTGCTGCCTCCCCTGCCACCAGTTCGACCTGCTCCTGCTCTAGCCACTGCTCCTGCTCCTCGTGCTGTAGTGACTGCACATGCCCTTGATCCTGTTGCTACTCCCCAGTGAAGCGAACCCACCTGCTCCTACCCTGCTGCAAGGAGTGACATCAAGCAGAGGCTGCCACCACTGCTGCTGCTGCCTCCCCTGCCACTGCCGACACTGCTGCTGCCTCTGCTGCTGTCACCACTCCCGCTGCTGCTCCTGCCACTACTGCTGCTGCTGCTGCTGCTGCTGCTGCTGCTGCTGCTGCTGCGGCTGCTGCTGCTGCTGTGCAGGCCTGTAGCCAGGAGCTGCCAGCGCTGGATGACGGGTTGCTGGTGTGGGAGGCTGCCAGCGGGCACTGTGCCCTGGCGGCTGGGCACTCCCTGCTGGCTGCAGCAGCCCAAGTGGGGGGCCACCCCCCCGAGCAACAAGGCCAACTGCGCCGCCACCACCACCACCACCACCAGCAGCAGCAGCAGCAGCAGCAGCAGCAGCAGCAGCAGCAGTGGCAGCATGAGGAGCAAGCGAGACAACAGCTGGTGGCTGCGGAGGCACGGCTGCACGCCTGCCTGGCAAGGTGGGTCACAAGGTGGCAAGGGCCTCACAGCAGGGGGCAGGGTCGAGGAGGTGTTGGGGGGGAGGGCCAAGGGCAGCGGGGGGAAGAGGGCAGGGGGAGGGGGCAAGGGGAAGGGGAAGGGAGCAGGGGGCAGGGGGAGGGGCCTTGGGCAGGGGGGGGGCAGGCGGCCCACAACAGGGGTCCCACATTGTCTCTCCTGCCTTCCTGCCTTTGCTTCCTGTCCTACCTTTGCTTCCATGCCAACGGTGCCTCCCCTGTTGCCCTGGTGTTGACCCTGAGCCTGGCCCGCCTCCCTGCCTCCCCTGTTGCCCTGCAGGCGGCAGCAGTGGCTGCTTTGTGGCCGGGAGCAGGGCACCCGCCTGGTGGCCCTCTGCCTAGCTGTGCTGCAGTTTGAGGCTTCCTGGCAGCAGGAGTGGGAGGAGGGGAGGGAGGGGGAGGGGCTGGGTGGGGTCCAGGGTGGCCTGTCAGGTGCCGCTCTGGGTCTGCCGGCCCTGAGCCCTTGCAGGCAGCTGCTGCAGAGGCAGGGGTGGGTGCTGCAGCAACTGGAGGGGGCAAGGCATGAGGCCAGCAAGGCAGAGGAGGAGGTGGAGCGTGTGCGAGTGGCGGCAGCTGAGGCGGTGGCCGAACTGCAGGCTGCGCAGGTGAGGGGGGGGAGGGCAGGAGGAGGGCAGGAGGGGCAGGGGGAGGGGGAGGGGGAGGGGGAGGGGGAGGGGGAGGGGGAGGGGGGAGGGGAGGGGGAGGGGGAGGGGGAGGGGGAGGGGGAGGGGGGGGGAGGGGGAGGGGGAGGGGGAGGGGGAGGGGGAGGGGGAGGGGGAGGGGGAGGGGGAGGGGGAGGGGGGGGGAGGGGGAGGGGGAGGGGGAGGGGGAGGGGGAGGGGGAGGGGGAGGGGGAGGGGGAGGGGGGGGAGGGGGAGCCATGGAGCCCACAGCCTGTGGCTGGTTGTGACCTGGTGATGCTTAGCCTGGCCCTGTGAGGGGTTGCCCTGCCCACCAGCCTGGCTGTCCGCCTGTTGCTGCCGGGTCCTGTCCACAGCGTGAGGAGGCAGCTGTGGCGCAGCAGTTCGACCTCAACCTGCCCATGCTGGTGCTGGGCTCAGTGGAGCTGGCGCCCTCCATGGCCGTGTTGACTGCTGCCCTGCCGCCTGCTGCCGCCCAGCTGTGCAGGGACATCGGTAGGTTGGGGGCACAGGGGGGGGGGGGGAGCGGGGCGAGGAGGTGGGGGGAGCAGGCCACACCCCAGGCAGAGCCTCCCCCCTCAGTGCATGTCGGTTTGCCGGAGTACATTCCTTGTTCTTGTAGTGGGGCCAGGGTGGAGGGGACGGCAAGATGAAAGGGAGGATGTGAAGGGGGGCTAGGGGCATTATGTCAGCTAGTGGGTTGCTTCTTGGTGCACCTTCTTAAAACCCGGCCCACCTCCCTGCCTGCCTCCCTGCCTGCCTACCCACCTGCCTGCCCACCTGCCTACCCACCTGCTCACCCACCTGCCTACCCACCTGCCCCTCTGCCCCTCTGCCTGCCTGCAGGTGAACTGGTGCGGGAGGTGGCTGCTGCCACCAGCCGTCAACCTGCAGCCCGGGACGTGTCCAGCCTGGCAGCCCGGGTGCAGCACCTGTTCA
>JASKMD010000031.1:2605484-2774311 GCA_030144725.1 Haematococcus lacustris
ATCATCAAAAGAGAGTCAAGGCAAGTGGGTTTGCAACGTTCTCCAATCAAAGCCTACAGGCAACAATAGATACATGAGACACCAGGCACAAGCAGGCACAGCGTCTCCCAACGTCAACCCTAGGCCCCTGTGTTCACAAAGTTGGAGGCATCTCATGCAAGGGAAGCGCAGCTACAATTGACGCTGGATGGCTAGTGGCTGGTGGATAAGCCAACTGAATCCTCGCCAGTTGGACAGAAGCTCTTGGTCTTCCCTCACCCACCCAGCTGAACCCTGGTGACCTGAAACCCTGGTTCAGGTCACAAGGGTTTCACAAGCCTGACGCACCCTGCAACCTGTCACCGCCGTTCCCTGACACAATGTAAGCTGTTGATGCCTCGAGTCCACCGCCACGACCTATTTATGTACTTCTAGAAGCGAAGAAGCTCAAGCTGCCAACGCAGCTTGAAGCGCAGTCCCCCGTACGAACTTTGCCGTGCAACACTCTAAGCTCGGCAAGGCGCATCACGTAAGCCACCAGTTCATGCAAGCCAATCGCCCCATGTCAAATTGTTATTGTCGTCATTCAACACCGTTCAATTATAATCAACACCACATTGTCTTACAAGGGTGGCTGCTGTCATGCACTGCGTACGGGCACACACTACGACGTGGTGCAATTTTTCTTACATGTCAAACTCCGTCATCAGCTCATGTACGGTGCCCGAACTCTTAGCAAAACATGCATCGATGCTCATGCATCCAGCCTGCAGCCTCGAGCGCCTGGACATAGACCTGTGATATGTACACACGAGGCAAAGGAGATAAAAAATGCTGCAAGCAGCGTCATACAGTCACCCTGCCTATTTCGTCATTAACCTTTGTTCTGAACCTGCGTAGATGAAACAGCGTGGAAATAGACGCACACAGCGTGGCAGTCCTCTCAGCAGCAGCAACACACCATTGGCTGGCAGCGACTGGGTGCTGCTCTGCCACCATGTGGTTGCAGGCTTGCTTTTCTATTGTAGCAGGCTGCATGGCCGCATGGGCACATGGGCACACATGGGCACGTGGCTGTCCCTCTGGCTAGTGCTGAAGCCTTGGAAGCCATCTAGGCTGATCAAGGACATCCGGCCTGGACCAGGCTAACCAGTACTGCCCAAGCTGGGTACTGATGCTGCAATGCACCATGCCAGCCCATGAGATCATTCCCTGATTGCCAGCTGCCCCTCAGGACAGCTGCTGTGCTATCACACGGGACCACCATAAGGCAGCAGATGCCTGGGGCGTGCCAGGCCGTGCGGGTGGATTTGTCATTGTGCACCAAGGCAGCTGACAGGAGCTGTGGATACACCGCCCTGGCCACCTCTGCATTGGTACTTCTTGCCCGCAGGGGCTCATGAGGGGGCTGCTGGGGGTTACTGCCCGTCACGGACAGCACTCCGACCAGGGCTGCCAAGGGCCAGGGTCAAGGGTCAATGCCACTGGGTCACACCAGCTCGCCACCTCACTCCTTCCAAGGCTTGCCTTCTACATCCACCTGCACAATCGCCCAACAGACACCATCCATCAGGGTACACCAACAACATGCACAGCATGCAGTGGATGCGGCAGGTTCTGTGTGGATGCGGCAGGTTCTGGCGGGAATGCAGCCATCCTCATCATCATTATACTCGTCATTACATGCCACTCGTGTCGAGTCGAGTCAGCCGATCGAGAGCTACAGCATAATCAGGCCTGGGCACTGCTGCTGTAGTGCAGGCAGCACCAAGGCCAGGTCTGATAAGGAAACCCAGGCTGCGCACCGGGGTGTCAAGTTTCCGTAGCTGAGGAGTGGACCAGGGGTGGTCCTGCACCAGCGCCCACTCCACAGGCCGCCCAAAATTCTTCTGCATGCACATGCAAGCACAGCGCACACAGCTCAGACACCCTGCCATGCCCACCGTCCCTGTTACTTCGCCATCGCTCTCCTATCACTCCCTGACTCCCCGCCTGCCTGCTGCCTTGACTGCGCCTCAGGCTCTAAGACTCAAAAGCTTGAAGGCTCAATGGCACAGTCCAGCTCAACCCCCACCCCATGCTTAGCATGCGTGCAGGCATGCGGCATGACCCCATGCAGTGTGTCAGTCAGGGTCTGGGTGAGATCAGCTGCTTGCTGTGACTGTCCTGCCTGGCCCTGCCATGGCATGCAGTAGCAGCACAGTAGCCAGCACCCGAGTGCACAAGCGACCAGGACCTCTCATCTCCCCATCCTGCTTCTTAGCCTGTCAAACCTCCTGCCCCTGACACCCCTCCTGCACCGACCCCTGATGCCCCTGCCCCTTGTACTTCCCCTGCCGCCGAGCCACCCTGCCTTGAAGTTGTCAGTGAAGGTACGCTGCGCGTCCTTGAACTCCGGCGTGGAAAATGACAGCCGAGGGTCTTCAGTGCGCCGCAAGTCTTGCAACTGCACCGCATGGCAGCGCCAGCTCAGCTCAGCACAGCATGCACCAACCACCAGGGTCAGTCAGCGGCAGCATCAGCTGGCAGCAGCACTGCAAGCAGTGCCAGCTGGCAACAGGGACAGACAGCTATGTACGATGCGGTGGCAGCAGCACCACCTGGCGTGTGTCATACGCATGTGCATGGGCTGCATTAGGGCATTGTGCTGGGCCATGGTGGCCATAAAGGTTCGAGGGAAGCCATATGCAGAGTGAGCTGCAGGCTGCATGCAGTGCTTACCATGGCGTTACTTTATTTTGGCTTTCAGAGATACAGTGCAGCAAAGCATGCTGGGACAGTGTGTGCATGCACTGCCAAGCCTCCACGTAAACAACTAGCAACAGCAACAGCAACAGTCAGAGCTGTAAGACCAGGCCCAGTCAGCAGGGCAGTGCAGCCCTGCTGTAGCTGCGGTGGCGGACTTGATGGACACAGTGACTGGAGGCTCCAGCGGCTCTGGATGAAGTCAACTGCCACGTCAGCTGCCTGGCACCTCTGCCCAGATGCACAGCCCTAGCCTACACAGTGAGCTTTAGTCTGGCACTCAGCTCAGGGGTACCATCAGTCTCAGCGCCACTTGGCTAAGAGCACACCGTATGTCCTACCAGGAGTTCACTAGGTCCTGCAGACTGTCAGGGGTCTGCTCAACCTATGGACTGGCTGCATGCCACCCATGCCATGCAATGGTAGTGTGCTGCAGTAATGAGAATAAGGTTGGAAGATGAGCAAGGACGTCACGAGACTCTGCTGCTCTGCCACTGACATTTGCTGACGATCTATAGCCTGGCTTGTCACAGGTTTTGGGAGCCTGGAGGTGGGGTGTTGCGTGCGGTTAAGAGAGGCACAGCACATGCATTGCCCTAGTCCTGCACTGGACGCGTCGCGAGCGCACATCTCCGCACCTTCTTTAAGTGCTCCTTCATCTCGCGCACCAACTCCTGTTGGTCCTGGCTGTTGGGGTCCGCTGCTCGCCCGAGCTCCTCCTGCGTGTATCGTACTCCCACAGCGTCGGGCTAATGGCACAGTAAGGACGCGGATGGCTGTCAGTAAGCGCCGATAGACTGACCGTCCGAGCCTCGTCCTCGCGGGTCAGGCGCTGCCACTTGCCTCCGCTCATAGTGCTTATTTGCTGCGAGGTGCAGCAGCTGCTGTGCAGTAAGTAAGTTCAAGGATGGAGCAAGATGGACGCATAAAGGTTTCATTGGACCGGCCCCCGGCTTCTCCATGCCGCTTAGTACTCCGCTGGTATAGGAGTTGGAGCTGAGGAGGTGAATGGCTAGGTGACAAGGTCAGGTCAGGCCGTGTAGTGCATACCCAGGCCGTGCAGGCCGTACAGGCCGTGCAGTGCATATGCAGGCCGTACATATCCAGGCCGTATCAGGGTACAATGCAGCGTGCAGTGTAAGAGACCCAGATTGTAGCTGTACAGAGCCCAGACCCAAGATTATAAATATGGCAACCCTACTGAGTCAGGGTTTAGCCCCCTTAGCTTGACCACTAGGGACCACTAGGGATTAATAGCAGACTACTCAAATGGTGTTAAGGGGCTGTGTGGAGTATACCCAACGCACATGGACATGGTGCATGAGTGCTTAGCACCTACACCATTGCCTGACCCCTGAGGGCTATAGCATAGATTTGGCATGACAAACATGCACTAATTGTGAGTTGATGACAGCTCAAGTGTGGACACACACTACTGTGCCACAGCAGGATGCTGATGCTGTTGCTGCTGCTCCTGGGCCTTGTGTGGCTTGTCTCGCAGCCGCTTGTAGCCCAGGCCTGGATACTCCTTGCCCTTGGCTGGCAGCTTCCCCTGCTCTGGCCACGAGCACATCTCCAGCGGGCGCCACCTGCTCTCCCCAATGCGCTGCATGTTCAGCGCTGCATTGCAGTCCCTGTCCAGCCACCTGCCTGGCTGTGGTGCTGGCTTGGCTTTGGCAGCCTTGCCTAGGCCTTTGCCTTTGCCCTTGGTGGGCTGGTGGGGCTCAGCCTTCGTGCGCTTGCTGCGCTCAGCTGGCGGGGGAGTGCTGGGTCCAGGCTCTGAGGCTGCTGGCTGTGTGGCTGCTTGGCTGCTGCATGGGGCCTGTGGGGGCTTGCGTGGGGCCACTACCGGGCACCACATCATGCCCCGCACTGGTTGGTCACGCCGCTGGCTCAAGGCTGGGCGCAGCAAGCAGTGTTCCACCTGCCCTGGTAGGGGCTTCCAGCCTGCAAGCCTGGTGGGCTGCTCATGGTCTAGCTGCCCCTCACATGGCTGCTGGCCCATTCACTGCCGAGCTGACCCGGGTGGTGCGGTGCTTATCTACAAGCACCACCCTGCCCCACCACTTGTCTGTGCCCCTGGGCCAGCACACCACCTTGCAGCAGGCACGCAACACCGCATCAGCACTCCAGCCTCTCCGGGTGCCAATGCCAGCTGCTCCAGAGAAGACCACCATCTGCTTGGCACGCCCATGGCGCTCCATAAACACCTCCGCCATGTCCTTCTCCAACGGCAGCCATGCACACAAGGCACACATGGTGGCTGACATGGTGGTACCAGGTTAGGCATGGCACAGTCAACTACGCTTTCACGTCATGCCAACCTGCTTCAAGAACTGCTCTAGTGCCCGGTACTGGGCTCCGTACAGCCTCAGCCGCTGCCGTGCCCACTTGGGGTCCAGGTACACCTTCCACACCGCGCCCCAGGTGGCCAGGGTGACGGTGATGTTCTTCAGCTTTGCCTCCAGGGAGGTGCCGGCTGAGCTGGCTGCTGCCAGGTGCTAGAGGTGGGGCTGGATATGAGCCAGTCACAGCTGGGTGGTGCGGCGGGCATTGTTCAGGCCACTAGCCTGCTTCACCTGGCCCGTGGTCAGCTTCCATTGGCCCAGGTGCCGGGGAGGGCTGCACCGCTGGAGGTGTTGGGGCGCATTGGAATCCCTGGGTCGATAATACACGTCAAAAATATCCGCGACACAAACAGTGAAGCGATGACTCGAAGCTGGGAGTGAACCTCAGGCCGTTGCTGGAGGTGCGCCAGGATCTTGCGCTTCTGTCTTCTTGCGGCCTCGCAGTACAGCGCCACCCGGGACTTTGATCACCTGCAGGCTAGCACAATTAGCACTTGAACAGCTTGATTCTAGGATAAGACACAAGGTGTCAACACACTATGCGAAGACACACAAGGCGGGGGCGGACCCGCACCTGGCGCCGCTTCGATTTCCACCCTTCCCTCCGAGCCTGTCGTTGCTTTCCTTAAGGCGAGCGAGACACTGCGATGGAACCAACAGGAGCGACGGGTTCTTACATGGCGCGCGCAACTCACGTAGCTCGCAGTCAGCTAGGGACACGCACCTTTCGATTTCTTTGTCGGGCCCTGCTATCGCTTGGCGGCGCCCTTCCGCTTCTTTTGAGCCATTGCGCGATGTGCTTGCGATATGATTTGGGATGGCTGGGAACGTTACAAGCAACTAGGGTTTACGAAAGAAGATTCATGAAAGAAAAACATGCTTCAGCATGACCGCCATGCGCCCCTACTACGGACCCCCCTGCTGCCACCCCCCAGCCCCCCCTGCTGCCACCCCCCAGCCCCCCCTGCTGCCAGCCAGTCCATGCAGGCGCACTGCATTCACCTAGTTCCTCAGCCACCCGCAGGGGGTAACACAGAACCCCCTACAAGGGACACTCCTCCCCAAACAAGAATCCTAGGGGTGGGAGGCTGGCTGATTGGCCAGGGCCATGTCCAGCAGGCGCTGCAGGTATGCCTGCGCCCTGCCCTGCTCCTGCTCCTCCTGTTCCCACTGCCACCAGGGGATGTCCACCACCAGGTAGCCGCGGCGGGCCAGGAAGGCATTGCGCAGCAGCTTGCTGCCAGTGAGACGGCAAGGTGAGGATGCGGAGTAGTGCCAGGGGCCGTTGTATTCTATGGCCAGCTGCCGGCCCTCCAGCTGAAGGCACAGGTCGATGCTGAACAGGCCATCACTGGTCATGCTTTCTAAGTGCGGCCGGAAGCCCATGTCTTGCAGGGCCTGGAGGCGACAGGGGGCGGGCAGGTGGAGGGGGGGGGGTTAGGGGACAGGCAGGTTGGAAAGAGGGGGTCAGGGGGCAGGGGTCAGGCAGGTTGGGGGTCAGGGGTCAGGGGTCAGGGGTCAGGCAGGTCGAGGGAAGGGTTCAGGGGTCAGGCAGCCTGAGGATGAAGAGAAGGTGAAGGTGCTAGGGTGAGGGTGAGGGGCTGGGGTCCAGGGCCTGGTGCCTAGCTGTCAAACTGCAGTGTGCAGTGTAGCTTAAGGGAGGTGTGCAGGGAGGTGTGCAGGGAGGTGTGCAGGGAGGTGTGCAGGGGAGGTGGGCGACTGGTCTGGGGCTGCCCTGCTTCACCCTGGCTGCCCCCCTCTGGGCCACCCTGGCCTGCCCGGCCGGTGTGCCTGAGCCTGACCTGCAGCACTCGGTACTGCCCCTGGCTGACCACACTGTCCTTCTCAGCCTCCCGCTGCCAGGCCCGGCACGCCCGCTCAATGAGGCTGGGCGGGAGGCTGTCCGCCACCTGGACCAGCTCCGGGTCTGCCTGGTCCTGTGCAGCAGCAGCACAAGGCAGGGGTGAGGGAGTGCAGGGGTGGGGCAAGGCAGGGGGAGGGGTGTGATGGGGCATAGTGTGGCGTGTGAGGGAGGGGGAGGGGGAGGGGGAGGGGGAGGGGGAGGGGGAGGGGGAGGGGGAGGGGGAGGGGGAGGGGGAGGGGGAGGGGGAGGGGGAGGGGGAGGGGGAGGGGGAGGGGGAGGGGGAGGGGGAGGGGGAGGGGGAGGGGGAGGGGGAGGGGGACCCTCACCTTCAGCCACAAGTATACATGGAACAGCTGGGCAATGTGCCTAGGCGCAGCCTCCAGCTTCTTTGCCTGGTTCAGCTCAGGCATCAACCCCCTGCTGATCGCCTCGTCCTCCCTGAGCTGCTGCACCGCCTCCAAGCCCAGCTGCCGCTCCCACAACACGGCCACCCTGGCGAAGGCCAGCCGTAGCAGCGCCACATCGCTGTGCCCCAGCAGCATCAGACTCCACAGGAGGCTGCACAGCGTGCTGAACCGAACTGAGCCAGGCTGCTGCGCCAGGCAGGCCTGCAGGGAGGCGGCGACTTGCTGGCAGGCGGAGGGGCAGAGGTGCCGGAGCTTGGCTAAGGGCAGCAGCAGCGCAGCTTGCTGGCCCAGGCTCAGGCCATGGCGGGCAGGGGGCTGGGCCAGCAGCGCGGCTGCGGCGCAGTACAGGGGCGGGTCGTAGTGGCGCGCAAAGCCAAAGGGCCAGAGGATGCTGGCCATGTCAGCCGGGCGGGCGAACAGCACGGTGGGGTGTTGGGAGCACAAGGCAGCTGCCTGCTGGAAGAGCGGCTGGCTGTAGTTGCCTGACCAGGCTAGGGCCCACACGGCATTGGCCAGGTCGATACCCAGGCCTGGGCCAGGGGGGAGGGCGGCTGGGGGGTGGGCAGTAGGGCCAGGCTCAGTGGCTGGGGGGGTGCTGCGGCCCCTCCCCTCCAGCCGCCTCTGCAGCTGGTTCAAGAGCTGGGAGGCGAGGTGGAGCATCACGTCAGCGCTGCCCGCCTCCATCACGGCCAGAGCCCACAGGAAGCGGGCCAGCTCCCCGGTGGTCCAGGACAGCTGCGGCTGCAGCGCCAGGCTGATGGCTGCCTCGAGGAAGGCACAGTGGGCTTGGCCGGCTGTAGCCATGGCCCACGCGATCTGGCTAAGGTGCTGGGGCAGCAGGCGGGGGGCCAGGCGGTGGGCCTGCTGCGCCAGAGGGGTGAAGAGGGCAGGGGAGTGGGAGCCCAGGCACGCGTGTGCCCACAGGGTGTTGGCTAGGGCTTGGGGCGTGAAGGCGTGGCGCAGGGTGGTGATGGCGGGGATGGAGGTGTGGAGCAGAGCAGGGCAGGGGTGGCGGCAGGTGGCACAGGCCCACAGCAGGTTGGAGATGTCGCGAGGGGTGAAGTCGGCCAGGCTGGCCTGCAGGGGTGGGGTGGGGTGGGGCGGGGCGGGGCGGGTGGGTCGTCAGAACAGAAGCATGGCAGCACAGCAGCACAGCAAACAGCACACTTGCACAGCTCACTCACCTGGTGGTTCCCAGCCCAGCCCAGCCCAGCCTGGCCACGCACCCACCCACCCAGCCCCCTGCCCCGCCCGGCACCGGCCCTCCTGAGCACAACACAGCCCTCCTGCCACCCCACCACTTGGTCCCTTGTCAGCCTAGGCTCCGCCATTGCCCACAGCGTCTGACCCCCTGTGACAGCCTGCGACAGCCTTGGCCCCTTGTCCCTTGTACCCCCAGCCTAGACTCTGCCACTGCCCTGGCGCTAGCGGCTGACCCAGCACTGGGAGGGCCCGCACCTGAGCCTGGCTGCACAGCAGGTCAAAGAGGGCGGAGTCATAGCGGCCTGCTGTGGCGAAGCTCCAGGCCAGGTTGGCCAGGTCCTTGGGAGCAAACACCATCAGGGGAGCCGCCCCTGGCTGCCAGCCGCCCGCACCTCCAGGCCTACCAGGCCCTGTCCTGGCCTTGAAACCAGGGCTGTGGGCCACACCATGCTGCTGCTGCTGCTGCTGGTGGTGAGGGGGGCGGGGCTGGGGAAGCCCTAAGCGAGAGGCAGGAGCCTTGGTGGGATCCCAGTGGAGGGCAGACACCTGCGGGGGGCCCCAACCTGCTGGGGTCACCAACCTGCTGCTGCTGCTGCTGCTGCTGCTGCTGCCAGGGTCCTGTCTGGGCTCCTGCCCAGCCGTCTGGCTTGCTGCCTGGGCTACAAGAGCAGGGCCCAGTTCGTGCACCTGCTGCTGCGTGTTGGACCACTGACCCTGGCCCTGAGGCCCACACGCCCCCTGAAGTCCCTGCCCCTGGTGGTAGTGGGTGTGGGCAGCCTGGCGCCCTGTGAGCCCTGTTAGCACTGCCGCCAGCACCGCCTGCCACACGGCCTCGTCCCTTAGCTGCAGCACCGCCAGCCCCCAGGCCAGGTTGGCCAGGGTCTGTGGCACTGTGCAGCTGTCTGCCAGCAGGCTGCCACCATCCCGGCAGATGCAGTGCTGCACCTGGCTCCAGGTCAGGTCGGAGGGGCGGTGCTGCAGGCTGGCCCAGGCCCACACCACGTTGGCCACCTGCGCAGGGTCAGTGGACTTCAGGGGTCATGTGGGCCTCAGGGCCAGGGCCAGGGCCAGGGCCAGGGCCAGGGCCAGGGCCAGGGCCAGGGCCAGGGCCAGGGCCAGGGTCAATGGTCAGTGGTCCGACATGCAGCAGCAGGTGCATGAACTGAGCCCTGCTCTTATAGCCATGCTCTTATAGAGTCACAGGGAGCAGGGCACAGGGCAGCAGAGCAGCTCCAGGTCAGGCTGGCTAGCACCACACTAGCAACTGCGAGGTTGTGGCAGCGGGGGCTGGGGCAGGAGCTGGGGCCTGGCACATGCGCTGCTAGCATCTCTAACTTGAAATTCTCAACAAGAGCACGCCATGCTTAACGTGTATGGCACATGCTCTGAGTGGTATGCTGGCTAGTGTGGGTGGTGTATGAGAGCAGGAGGAAGGCAACCCCAGCCACACATTGGGGTGTGACCAAGAGCCCTCATGAAGGCAGCTGCCATCATAGTGCAGCTGTCAGTGCTGGTGGAGTCTTTGAAGCTCTGCCCTGATTGCTTGTCTGCGAGGTTTGTCTGCACAGGAGGCAGTGAGCTGCTCAGCTCTCCTGGGCAGTGGGCGGCAAATGGCAAGCTCAGCTGGGCAGCGTGGCCTGCCGCCACTGCCCACTGCCCTCCAGCCCTGCCCTCCAGCCCTGCCCTCCGACCCTGCCCTCCGGCCCTGCTGTCTACCTGACTGCACCGCCCAAGTATGAGTCAGAGCAGTGTGGAGCGGGCAGCGCACCACCTCCAGCCCCTCAGCCTCCGGCCAGCCTCACCTCCCTAGACGTGAAGCGAGGCAGGCAGCGGCAGACCTCCGCTTCTAGTTGGGTGAGCAGGACGTTGGCATCCTGTCTTGCCCTGGTCGCTCCAGGGGCTGGGCTGGCGCATTTGGCTAATCGATTCATCATGCATGCAACATGCACGTGGTTTAGCTGCTGGCCATGCTGCTCCCACAGGCCCCACAGCTGGTTGAATGTGGTGCAGCGTGAAATGCGTCCGGTCAGCACGCTGTCATGCACCCTGTGTCGGCCGCCACTTGAGCTGCTACACCGGACTGATGGGGTGCCAGACTGGAGCTCGGGCCGGTCACAAGCCTGCGGTGACCAGGGCTGCCCTGCAGGTGGTAGGTGCCGCTGCTGCATGTGGCTGTGCTGCTGTTGTGAAGGAGGTGGCATGGAGAGGCAACGCTCTGAGGAGCCAGCCAAAGTCAATAGGGGGACTGCCTCCTGTGGCAGGGTTGGCTGCATTGAGTGCCACTGTGGGTTGTTGTGTGCTGAGACTCGTTGCCCTTGTAGAGGCCTGTATTGTAGGTTGAAATCGTCATCGTCTGCCTCGAGGTGCTGCGGCCAGCGTGCCATGGGCTGCTCTTGCACTGTGCTGGTTTGGGCACAACAGCGTGGAGCACTTTGACGACGCCCGGCAGCCTCTGCTCTACGATGCACCCTCTGCACGGCAGTAGCAGCACTGCAGCGTAAGTGCCGCGCTTAATAGCGATATCTTACTGCGCTTGTTCCTTACGTCCACACCAGCGCTTGCAACCTCGCCCCTGCACAGCCAGGTTAACGGCAATTGTTGCTAGTACGCAGCGTTTAGACGGCGCTATTGAAAACACATACCCGTTGATTGGCAGGGCGAGTGATGCCATCCTGAGCGAGGCTGTCGTCAACATATACTGGGCGCGAGATGTGCAGCTTTAAGATCCTGCATGTGGATTTTGTCATGGGGAATGGCGAGGACGCCACAGGTGTGCTAGCTAATCTGTCAGCCCTGCGTTTCTTGCAAATCTCATGGGGCAGCGTGGATAGAGAGTTCACAGTCGGACTCATTCAAGCTCCTGGCCATCTGCAATATATCGGTGTACAACCACCATCATTGTTGCAACGAATTAATGCATGCCTCAATGACTCTTGCAAAACATACTACTCAGCCTACTTAACGCATCGCAGGTACAAGCTGGCATGTCATACACTGATGCCTACATGTGGCAGGACCGAGTGACGGGGTGTGATTGTCAGGGTGAGCCCCACATGGATCTCCACATCAGACTGGGTTCCACATGGAGGTCAGGGTGTGTGTCTCACCGTCGGACCACTGCACTCCTGCCCATGCACAAAGTCGTAGCAGCCTGGCCGGGGCCCACTGAGGCCGTGGTGGTCGTGGAGAGCCCTGCCTTACCAGCCCCCTCCAGCCCCGCTGGCCCCAGGCCCTCCCCCAGCCCGGCCTTCTTGGTGTCGTGCACCACGGCGGCCGCCTTGGGCCCAAACACCTTGCCCGCGGCGTCCAGCTGGTCCCACTCTACACCGGGGGTGGGCTCCAGCACGCTGTCCTTCTGGCCGCGACGCATCACCGCCACCCGCCACGCCGCCAGGATGAGCTGCACAGGGCAATGCCGCCAGCATGTTGTTTTCCCCTGCAACTGTTATACCCCAAAATCTTCACTCCCAAACTCCAGAGAGAGAGAGGAGGATGGCAGCCTGGCAGCCTATCGGCTTGCACCCCTCCAGCTGTCAGCCAAGCCAGCAACCTTCCCAACCCAGCAATCTATGTTGACGGAGCTATGTTGGTTGCCCCTTGCCTCGGCTGTGTAGCTGTGTCGCCAAAGCTGCTGAGGGTGACTTGTCAAGCACGTCCATGTGCACATCGACAAGGGACGCCCTGTGCTTTGTGTGTCATGCAGACAGTGCTTGAGGCCAAGGAGCAAAGCAGGAGGTGCACCAGCGGCCAGCGGCATGGCAAGGCAGTGATGGGTCCGAAGTGTTGACCCCCAGCACCCCCCAGCAGCCCTGCCAGCCTCCCTGGTGCTGCTCAGGCAGTACGAGGCAAGCAGCAAGCCGCGGCATGACAGGCTCCAGCAGTGAGAGCAGCGGGCAGAGGTGAGGAGCAGAGGCAGGCTGCAGCTCAAGCACGGCGGGAGAGGGCATGGGGACAAGGAGAGCGTAGTAGGATCTACATGAACGGAGTGTGACAGGGGTGTGACGTGGAGTGTGACAGGCGGGAGGGAAGGTGAGCTCTTGGGGCCCAGCCTGGGGGCCCTGGCGTCTAGCCTGGGTCAGGGTGAGGGTGAGGGTGTGGGGTGGCAAGGGATGGTAGGTCAGCAGGGGTGTGGGGGCACAGGGTGCAGTGGGCAGTGCAGGGTCAGCAGGCTCCCACCTCACCTGGTCAGCCTCATGGTCAGCCTCAGCCACCCCACAGGTGCGCCACTGGAAGATGCAGCCATCGTGCCCACCAGCGCTGAGCAGGTGCCGGTCATCACAGCTGAACCGCGCAGACATGACGTGGCTGGAGTGACCCCTGTGGGACGATGGTGGGTTCACCGTCAATTTTGCATGGCTATGCTGCCACTTGGCCTCGCCCATGCAGGCAGCAGTTATCCCGCCAGCCGGTATGACAAGTGTCACAGATGCAGCGAATGTTATGTGTGCCATGCTGCGCATGTATTAGCCGCACTTGAATGCCTTGTAAGGCGCATCGTCCCACACGACTGGGAAGTTGAAGAGGCGCACAGAGGAGAAGTCCTGAAGTGCAGCGGCACCCCACAGGAGGAGGGTGAACTGTGGAGGGGAGGGACATCCTGGCAGCCTAGACAGCTCTTCCAGGTCATATCTTTCGCTCCCTTGTTACCCCAGTCACCCTGTATTGCCCAACCCTTACCCTCTTTGCCCATTGCAACTTTACCTGTCTTTACCTGTCTTTACCTCATTACCATCTTTACCCAGTCACCTCGAGCCTGCCATGGCACGCCACCTGCACTGTCCCCTGTGCTGTGGCCCACAATGCCCTTTGGTGGTGCCCTTTGGAAGTGTCCTTTGGAAGTGTCCTTTGAAGGTGTGAGAGTGAGTGACATCGCCTCCTGGGATAAGTAGCTATGAGCAGGTGATAGCAGACATGAGCCTAGTGGCGCAATGCCTCCGAGGAAGCAGCCCAGTAGCGCGGAGCCAGAGCCGCATCCAATTGAAAGCCCGCGAAAACGAGGTTCGTCGTAGTCATCCAAAGCCAAGCCAGCACCACAGCCAGGCAGGTGGCTGGACCGGGACTGCAATGCAGCGCTGAACATGCAGCGCATTGGGGAGAGCAAGTGGCGCCCACTGGAGCTGTGCTGGTGGCCAGAGCAGGGGAAGCTGCCAGCCAAGGGCAAGGAGTACCCAGGCCTGGGCTACAAGCGGCTGCGAGACAAGCCACACACAGCCCAGCAGCAGCAGCCCGCTGAGGCACAGTAGTGTGTGCCCCCCCCCATTTAAGCTGTCATCAGCTTTCAATTAGTGCATGTTTTGTCATGCCAACTCTACGGTGTAGCCCTAACGGGTCAGGCAATGCTGTAGGTGGTAGGCGACCATGACCATGTGTAGGCCATGAGCATGCCATGCGATGGGAACACCACACAGACAAAACACTGTTTTGTAGTGGTCCACAATTAGTGTGTTCGACTGCAATGAAGGCTCAAGGTTGAGGGCCAAGGTGCTGTGGCCCACAACACCCAAGCAAGCATCCGGCCATGCCTGGACCGGGGTTCAACCCCCACGTGACTCACATCCCCAGTGGCCAGGTAGCCGCAGCCAGGCACGCCATCTGCACTGTTCTCTTCTTCAGGGGGTGACAGGTACTGCATCAGGGCGTCCCCGCTGACCGCCTGCACCCATACAGCCCACCAATAGCGGCAGGTGAGGCTCCAACAGCTGAGGGGCACACGCTATCATCACATGTGCGGTCCACTGACCGCCGGCATGCAACACGGTATATCATGCCCAGGGGTACCGAGGAGGGTGGGAAGGGTTCAGGTAAGGATACTGCTGGGTGTTGTGTGAGGGGTGGTGTATCAAAACGACGGTCACTTCCTGAAACATTGGTCCTAGCCTGGTTATCTGAAGGAAGTGGCACGCAAGCTGTAAGTGACGGGTGGATGAGTAGTTGATTCCCCAGCCTCCCCAGCTTGCATCTTTCGTCCGCTTAGTCCCCAGCTTGCAAGTGGACCAGCCCCCCTAGCTTGCAACCTTGTCTGGTGAGAGGCACCGAGCACCACAGGCCCTGCCCTGGTGGACGGGGAGGGAGTGCAGATGGGCAGGGCACCAAGGTACAGGTACAGGGGCAGGTGAGCCATGCAGTGGCCCAGCTGAGGTCGAGGTATTGTTCGCACCTGGCCAGGGGGAGGGGGGTCCCACTTGCTGGCCCCACGCTGCGACCGGGTCACAGAGTTGACGTCCGTGCGGTCGCTGTCATCTGCACCCCACAGCACGGAAGGGGTGCTTGAACCTGGCTGGCCACTGGCAGCAGGGCTGGTAAGCATGCGTGAACACATATAGCCTGTGTAGGATTTGATGTGGTGTGGTGTGGTGTGGTGTGGTGTGGTGAGGTGTGGTGTGGTGTGGTGTGGTGTGGTGTGGTGTGGTGTGGTGTGGTGTGGTGTGGTGTGGTGTGGTGTGGTGTACAAGGTATGTGTGCCACTGACCTGGCCAGATGCCCATGACAGGGAAACCCAGCCTGCAGGTCCAGGTGTGCCAGGCTGCATCCCTCTGGCTGTGCGGGATCTTGCGGCCTGCAGCACACCACCCACCACCCCAGGTGGCATTCCCTGCGTCTGTCGTCAAGCGGCACACTGCTTCAGCAAACCTGTGCACCTGCAGGCTGGGCCTGTGCAGCTGCAGGCCTGCGCCCCTGGCCACAGCTGCATGGAGCAAAGGTGACTGAGAAAGCTACCTTGATGTCACACTAATCACACCTATCACACCCAGCCCTGGCCATGCTCCTAGGGCTGTGTGGCTAAAGCCCTGGGTGGTGGCAAGCGGGGGAGAGGGCAGCTGGGAGCCTAGAGGTGGTAGGCCTGGCAGAGGCAGGGGCTGCAGTGGTTGGGGCAGGAGGGGTGGGTGTGTGCCTTTGACCCTGATGTGTTGGGGACAGGTTGTGCCTCAGTCACGTTAGCCATCCCCTCGTGATGTTTGCAGCTTTGCCTTTGACCTGCGGTGTGAGACCTGTCTTAGCTTTGTGCGTTGGGTAGAGTGCTTCACTGTCGTGTTTCGTGGAGTAGTTGCACATACTGTCGGGGTCTCCCTCGCTTCATGGTGCCTCACCCCGCTTGTCAGCACCCAGGCTCTGTGAAACCAACCCCTGTGATAGCACAGCACCCTGCCATGCCCCTATGCACCAGGGCACCTTGTCCCCTCATCATACTCCTGCACCACCACGCCTACCAGTCTTAGGGTCCCAGTACAGCAGGTTGCCGCTGGCGTCACTGGCCTGTAGCACCATGCTCATGTGCAGCTTGCTGCCAGGCTGGTTGATCGGCAGCGACCAATCCAAGTGCTCCAGGTTGCCGCTGTGGCCAGAGCATCTGCAAGCGGGTTAGGGGCAGTGGGTGCGGGTGAGGGGTGAGGAGGGTGTCAGGGGGATGGCAACCGGCAGCGTGCCTGGAGCACATTGGGTCATCAAGCAGATGAGACTCCTAGTGTGGTTCATCCTAGTCTACCTCATGACCTCTCCCCCTCCCCCTGTACTTCTTTTCGCCCTTCTTTAGGTTAGTCTTCGCATACAGTCCCAAAGCTGAAATGATCCAGCCAAGCAGGGTGGGGGCCTTGAGGGGGCAGGGCCCATGCTCAACTGCCCAGTCCATACTTTAACTTATGGAGGCCAGGACCGGGCGCTAGAGCAGTTCTTCAAGAAGGTGAGGGTGGGTGGGTGGGTGAGTGGGTCAGGTCTAGGTCATGAGGGTGGGTGGGTTGGTGGGTGGGTGGGTGGGTCAGGTCTAGGTCATGAGGGTGGGTGGGTGGGTGGGTGGGTGGTAGGGAGGGTAAGGGACTGAGAGGTGGTTGGTTTGGCATGACGTGAAAGAGTAGTTGACTGTGCCATGCCTAACCTATTGCCACCATGTCAGCCACCATGTGTGCCTTGTGTGCATGGCTGCCGTTGGAGAAGGACATGGCGGAGGTGTTTATGGAGCGCCATGGGCGTGCCAAGCAGCTGGTGGTGTTCTTTGGCGCAGCTAGCATTGGCACAGCGGGAGGCTGGGGTGCTGATGCGGTGTTGCGTGCCTGCTGCAAGGTGGTGTGCAGGCCCAGGGGCACAGACCAGCGGCGGGGCAGGGTGGTGCTTGTGGATGAGCACCGCACCACCCGGGTCAGCTCGGCAGTGAACGGCCAGCAGCCCTGTGAGAGGCAACTGATCAAACGCAGGCCCACCAGGCCTGTGAATTGGAAGCCACCAGCAGGGCAGCTGGAAGAGCGCCTTGTGCGCCCAGCCTGGAGCCAGCAGTGTGACCAGCCGGTGCGGGGCATGATGTGGTGCCCTGTGGTGGCCCCCCGCAAGCCCTCACAGGCCCCACGCAGCAGCCAGGAAGCCTCACAGCCTGCAGCCTCAGAGCCTGGGCCCAGCAGTCCCCTGCCAGCCAAGCGCAGCAAGCGCACTGAGGCTGGGCAGCCAGCTGAGCCCACCCAGCCTACCAAGGACAAGGGCAAAGTCAAGGCCAAGGGCAAGGCTGCCAAAGCCAAGCCAGCACCACAGCCAGGCAGGTGGCTGGACAGGGACTGCAATGCAGCGCTGAACATGCAGCGCATTGGGGAGAGCAAGTGGCGCCCACTGGAGCTGTGCTGGTGGCCAGAGCAAGGGAAGCTGCCAGCCAAGGGCAAGGAGTACCCAGGCCTGGGCTACAAACGGCTGCGAGACAAGCCACACACAGCCCAGCAGCAGCAGCCCGCTGAGGCACAGTAGTGTGTGCCCCCCCCCATGTAAGCTATCATCAGCTTTCAATTAGTGCATGTTTTGTCATGCCAACTCTACGGTGTAGCCCTAACGGGTTAGGCAATGCTGTAGGTGGTAGGCGACCATGGCCATGTGTATGCCATGTGTAGGCCATGAGCATGCCAGGCGATGGGAACTCCACACAGACAAAACACTGTTTTGTAGTGGTCCACAATTAGTGTGTTCGACTGCAATGAAGGCTCAAGGTTGAGGGCCAAGGTGCTGACACCGTGACTGATGCCCAGGGCGGCGGACAGTGGTTGGCTCACTTGGCGACCAGCTGGTAGTCAGCAGCAGCGCTGTAAAGGTAGATGGTCATGTCCCGGCCACCAGCCGCCAGCATTGCCGGGCCTCCCGCTGGGCTGTACTTCAGCTCATCTACCTGCAGGCAACTCAGGCGCATGGCAAGGGCCAGGTTCAGGGCCAGCCTTATTCCTGTAACAGCCAGTACTGCGGCTTGGCCAGGGTGGGTGAGGGCAAGCCCCACCGCCCTGCTTATGACATGCCCAGGGGCAGTATCGCTGAAACCAGTGTGGAGGAGCTGGGCAGAAGCTGGGTGGAAGCTGGGCAGGACATAGGCAGGGCCAGCCCTCCTTTGGGAGGTGCTGCGGTACTGTGGCAGTGGTCTGGGTGCAGGGGCCATGCTTTGCCACAAGGACAAGTAAACAGACAATCACACAAGTGTGATATTCGCCGTCGGGCTGAGGCTGAGGCCCAACACCCTGCTCACGCAAAAGGCATGGCGGGTCTGTAGCGGCTACGTGAGGTTGAGCATCCACCTGCGCTCCTGGCTCCAGCATGACCTTCAGAGGCTGCAGGGTAGCTGCGTCCAGCACTGCGATCTTGTGCTTTACTCCGCTGCAACCAGGTTACAATGATGACACGGCCAGCATGACAGATGAACGCCCAGAGTGACAGCGGGCCAGCAGCTGACAGGAGTCATGTCAGGTTACCTGAGCAGGGGCAGGCCAGTTAGATAGGCTGGGGCGCAGCAGGACAGGCAGCTGACAGGGCAAGCAAAGCCAGACTGGGGCTGACCTGTAGCCTCCAGCGCTGCCCAGGGCTAGGTGGGTGGCCGGAGCCTTGCTGGCGCGGCACACGTATTGCTCATTTGACAGGGCGATGCCGGCGATGCCAAACCCCAGGGCTGCGGAGCGGGACACCTCACGCTTGGTGAGGTCCCACAGCCGCACCTGCGCACCGCCATAAGGCAGCAGGGCGGGCTGGCGGCAGGAGGGTGGTGGGGCTGAGGGCGGCAGGGCAGCAGGGCAGTGGCCACCCGGGCAGCCTCTCTTAGCCTGATGCAAGGTGTGAGTGGGGAAAGCAGCAGTGGGAAGGTGGTGTCAAAGGAGGCGGAACTAGCTTTGCTATACTAAGTGTGGCATGCACCGAGTGGTGGGAGCAGGCCATGCCCCAGGCGGTAGCTCCTCCCTTCAATGCTGGAATTTTACAAGCAATCCTGTTCTTACATTATTTATTACTATTATTATATATATTCACATTTGTTACTATTATTATTATACATAGTTTGTATATAGTTATATTCATGTATTATAGAATGTATATAGTTAGAGTTATTTATATGTAACTCGTCTTATTGTGGCATGCACCTGGCGAGGCACTGCTATCTGGTCAGCACCGCCATCAGGCAGCAGGGTAGGCGGATGGTAAGGGATGGTGGGGCTGAGGGCGGGCAGCTGGTCACCTAGCAGGGCCTTGACCTGCCTGCCACTCAAAGCTCTGGTTGCTGCCAAGAGACTAGACAAACTACACAAGAGGCACAACAGTCACAGAGCTTGGCGGTGGCATTGGAGCCGCCCCAGCTGTCAGGCTCACAGCAGTGGTGATGACGCATGGCCCCTAGCCAAGCTGACCCTGGGCACTGACCTGGCCTGAGCCGCAGCCGGTGACGAACACATTGGGATTGGAGGGGTGAGGCTCTACCTGCAGTGGGGTGCACCAGTCAGTGGCAGCTGCTGGCTGTGAGTGGTGTGTCAGCCACCAGCACCATGAATCACAAATGCAGCCGAGTGCAGCCCAGTGCAGCCTGCGCAGTGCCGCCTACATGGTAGATGTCCTGCTCGTGGCCCTCCACTAACACCCGGGGGTCGGAGTCCACCTCCCAGATGTCATTCCCATCCGTGCCTGCTATAAACTCCGCCGGCTTAGCCTGCACCAACAACACCAACACCAGCCGGGCAAAGCGTCAGCAGCATGGTCAGGTTAGACGGCCACTCTAGCAGTTGGGCCAGGGAGTGGGCTACATGCTGCACAGGGTGATCCAATATGGCCAGGGAGGGCCTGTAACATCCATCTGGTGCCCACATGCACAGGACAAGGTGGTGTGTAGGACAAGGACACACATCTCACACCAGCAAGCTCACACCTCATCCACAGCCACTCAACCCACAGCCACCCCAGGTATATATCCCACTGCATTGAAAGTGGCATGGGAGGAGCTTTTGTAACACATGCAACCATGTCCACGCATGGTCAGAGCCTTACCCTCAAAAACCCTTAGCTACCCCTTTGGGGACTCCCTGATCTCAACAAGCAGGCAAGCAGCGCACACCGGGTGACAGTCCAGAGCCATGATGGCGGGTGGCTGGCTGGTCTGGCATGGCGCCAGTGGCCCCTGCAGCAGGAAGCGGTTGGGTCCGTTGGTCTCTTGGCTGCTCAACGCCAGGCAGCGCAGCGATACTCCTCGCAGGGGCGTGCCGTCCTGCAGCATAGCCAGCGCCACAACAGAGTGGGCCTCAGGGCTGACATTGACAAGCAATAGCCAGGTGACAAGCAACAGGTACAAGCTCAGGTACAGTGCGTGTGCAGTGGGTCTGAGTTTTCATGAGGGCATGGTAGTGTGGGGCAGTCCTATGCCTGCTGTGTTGCAATGCACACCAGTTTTATGACACGAGCTGCAGCTGCTGACAGCCCAAGGAGGCGGCAGCGCAGAAGGGCGAGCAAGTGCGAACACGCTCGTGGCTGTGACAAGCTGGTCTGTGGCACAGCCAGGGGCAGCGTTACCCCGTGACAGTCAGTTCGGGGCAGTCAGTTTGTGGGCAGTCAGTCGCAGGCTAGCTATGACGAGGCAGGCAGGGGCTAGGACTCCTGGCAGGGATTGGAAGGGCCGGGAGCATGCACTGTGACACAGGACCCAGGGCCCCAGCTGCCATAGCCCCACATATCAACCACTGAGATCCAGTGTTGTGACCAGGACACTGACCTTGCGGGTCCCGGTGACCGGCTCCAACTGCCATTGCACCACACATCCGTCGCTGCCGGCCGTCAGCAGCTGTGTGCCACACGACCGCTTGCCTGCAGCAACCCAGGTCGGCTCTTGTTGCATGGCTGGAGCAACTCTCACCCAGTGTGGCAGGTGTGTCTGCATGTGGCTACCCAGCTGCAGGCTCGCCACCCAGCAGGCTCACTCACGCACAAACATTCGTATATCACAGGGCAGCCACATCATGTAACTCGCAGGAGTACAAGGTACAGGGCATGTGCACATCTTGTAGTACACATGTATGCTTTCTCTGTTTGTTCTTAATCTGTTTAAGGAATGATAGAAGTACCTGGTGGGCAAGCATCTGCATCATAGGCACCCACCCCATGTGACTGGAGGAAGCACGTACAGGGCATGTGCACATGCTGCAGGACACATGCGTGCTTTTATCCTGAGTAATGGTCTTACCTGAAGGGCAAGCGCGCAGGCGGATGACCCGCACTCCGCCATACTGCTGCGTGCCATCGTTCATGGTGCGCAAGGCTCCCTGTCCAATGACAGGGAAAACACCGCCTCAAATGCATGGGCAGGCTTACAAATCTTCCAGGCGTTACATGTTTTCTAACGCACATTCCCCTTGCATGGCTGGTGTTGGTGTTCGGAGATACGAAGAGGTGATATGGGTGTGAGGCCTGACCTGGCCGTGAGCATCGTACTTCCTCGCCAGCGCGTAGACGGAGCCAGCGCGCGTGGGGTATGGCGGGATCCACAGGCCGACCTGTACACCGGCAACGCGGGACGCGGCCAGTCGGGCCGGGAACGGGACGCGAACTAGTGATGTTTGAGCTTTAGTCACCTGGCCTGACGCAAAGCCGGTGAGGATGCATACGTCCCCTCGCGCAGCCATTGCGTGCATCGCGGGCACGTACGCTGCACTCATGACATTCACCACGTGGTCTGTGCCAAACGTCGCCGAAGTCCCGCGCCACACCAGGTCGTCATCTTGCTTGGTGTTTTCGCCTCGCTGCGTCTCGTTGCGTCGGGTCAAGACCCACGTCTTCATGTGCTTCACACCGTACGACAGAAACTCGCTCCCAGGGTTCCAACCCTGCGACTCCCAACCACCGCAGCAATCGCTAGCTCTTTTTGGCCCATACGTTACTCATGGTTGAGAATAATGCATGCAAGATACTTCATAGGTACAGAGGAGTACGTAGGAGTATGCAGGCACGACTGCAAGTCAGCGTGTGTGCCAGCCGGCAAACAGCAGCAGCAGCAGCAGCTGGCCATGCTGCAGGCCATGAGCATGCCATGCGATGTGAACACCACACAGAAAAAACACTGTTTTGTAGTGGTCCACAACTAGTGTGTTCGACTGCAATGAAGGCTCAAGGTTGAGGGCCAAGGTGCTGCAGGGCTGGACCTCACCGCAGTACTCCAAGGGTTCCACACTACCCCATACACCATAGGCGGGGTTCCATTGCAGCCCGGGAGCTCATCCAGCTTTTCCCAAGTGCCATCGTTGCGCATTGGCGGAGTTCCTGTGCAGTAGCCCAGCTCCCATTTAGTGAGCACCTTGTTTGCACGGTTGGCAACGCGCTCAATGAGCGGGTGTGGTGGCTCTGCTGCTTTCAGCTCCTTGTAATGCCGGTATGCCTGCATGACACCACACATCCAGCAGGAAGGCAGGGATGGCCACACTGAATCTTGTCACCACCATGGTCACCACATCACATGCACCACAGTCGTCCCACAGCATGCATGCCATTTGTCACTGTACTGGCAAGTGCGATACCAGCACTGGCAGGGTTGTGGAAACTGAGCCTGGATTCATGCAGGTGCACTGTGTCATGCCCTTTGGGAAGCATGAGCCACACTCAGGTTGCCACCATCTAAGCCCCACCTCAGACTGTGAAGGTCGGGTTGGCAGCCATTCAACGTCACAAGCAGTATGGAAATGCTGGCAGTTGCTCTTGCTTGCCACACACAACAAATCGTACCGTATCATCATCAGAGCGTTGGAGCCATGGCTTGGCATTTCCGTCTTCGTCCGTGTCTTCTCTGTTGACATAGTACTCACCTGCACGTCACATCACAGGCCAGGTCTTTGGCCATCATGACTAGCACACTGCATACACTGCCTGGCATCAACCCCATCAACCCAGACAGTCAAGTCTAGCAGGGCTATAAGAAGCGCTGCTGCTGTGCGGACATGTCTGTCTGAACATGTCTCCCAGTACCACAATCCCGCTTACAACAATGTGGTGAAAGCTCTGAGCCAGTGCCATATGACATGTTGAAACCGAGGGAGGGGCGTGGCTGACCTACATCAGTGCTGAGCTACGTCAGTAGATCGCCCCACCTCCAGAAGGCAATGGGGGCAGGTAGTTGAGTACCGAAGGCGCCACAGCCATTGGAGGTTGGAGCTGCCACTGCCACCCACTCACCATCTTGTCTTATTTGCTCCAGCTTCTTGTACGGCCCAAAGGACCAGCCAGGAATGTTTTGGGCCTGCATGCGTGCCATTCCATATGAGGTGACCTGGAAGCTGACATTGCTGATTTTGGTTTGATAGGGATGGGTCTAGATCTGTCAAGGGTGACCTATGGAAGGAGCGCTTTGGCAGTGGAGGGAGTTAGTGTCTGTCTGTCCTCCACAGGCATGGGAGGCGTGGTGGCAGCCTGCGCATGGTGCCTGATGCTGACCTGGAAATGCCCTTTAGAAGTGTCCTTTGGAAGTGTATGTGCATGTTTTGTCATGCCAACTCTACGGTGTAGCCCTAACGGGTTAGGCAATGCTGTAGGTGGTAGGCGACCATGACCATGTGTATGCCATGTGTAGGCCATGAGCATGCCATGCGATGGGAACACCACACAGAAAAAACACTGTTTTGTAGTGGTCCACAATTAGTGTGTTCGACTGCAATGAAGGCTCAAGGTTGAGGGCCAAGGTGCTGGCACGTTGTGCAGGAGCTGGGTGCGCATGGCAGGGGTGACGTACCTTGCAGAACGGGTCGCTGCCCTTCATCCAGCGCCATATGTGCAGAGTGTGTCTGTCATCTGACGTGACGCTGACAAAGATGTCTGCATCGGAGTTGGCATGATGAGGGCAGGTACTCTAGTTCAGAGATGTAGTCCCAATTGTAAGTTGCGAGAGTGAGAGTCGTGAGAGTGGAGAGGGGGGAGTGGAGAGGGAGGGGTGGGGGTGAGGGGGGAGGGGGGTACCGGCTGTAGGTCACAGACACTCAGTTCGGATTACAGATAACCCAGCCCCTACGCATTAGTAGAGGGGAATAATGTGCTGACAACGATGTTTCCCGCCGTACCTCCGCCGTGGCCTGTGTTGATGTTGCCGCTGAAGCAACCGGCTATGACACTGCAGCCAGGCATGACGATGATGAGGGTGACTGAGGGTGGCACGTGAGTGTGGATGAGGGGAACGATGATCACGATGAACGAGGGTGGCAGCTGAGCCACCGCAAGGGTCATAAGAGTGTATGCCGTAGTGTGTGGGTGTGCGTGTGACATGCCCTCCAGGTCATCCTCGACGGCCTCTGGACTCGTTGTCCGTCACAACAGGGTGCCAGCTGAGCCCTGTTGCCAAGGCGCGGAGGGGAGACTCTGAGGCCATGCCTCGCCCTTTTCTACTGTTATTAATATTTTCTCCGGTGTGCCACCGTGGGTGTGTGACATGGTGTTTGGGCTACATGCCCGCCAAGCCCGTCACATACAGGCACTGGACATGCCACCCGAGCACCTGCCAGAAAACCAGAGAGAACCCTCAACACCCGAGCACCTGCCAGCACACCCTCAACACCCCTAGTGTGGCTTGGGTCCAAAACCACATGGGCTCTGAGCCAGCGTCGAGCAGGAACTGTGAAATGCTGACGAGGCCTGCCTGTTCTCTCAGGGCCCTGCGGGTCGCCCTGAGCTGCTGGCGGCCAGGTTGGCTCTCTCACCTGCGCTCCTCCTCCGCATGGTCCAGCCGCTGCAGCAGGTTGCAGTTGTCCACATCCCATATGCATACATATGGCACTTCTGTTGGGCCTACAGCCTTCTGCTGCCCAGTGGCTACAAACCTGCAACACACACACACACACACACACGTGCTTTCACACACACACACACACACACACACACACACCAAGGTTATCAATGTCCATCGTACTAGCATGATGAACACTGTCAGGGTGCACAGCGCCGTGCTGTTTGGTCATGAATGGATAGATGCTCAGGGCATGGTGTGCATCGGAGTTGGCATGATGAGGGCAGGTACTCTAGTCCAGAGATGTAAGTCCAATCCAACACAACACAGCCCCAACGCACTAGTAGGGGAATAATGTGCTGAGGGGATGGTGGTAGGCAGAGAATGGCAGTGTGCATGCACATGGAGAAAAACATTATTGATGGTGCCCAGACCTGCGAGAAGGGTGCATGGTCAGGAACTGGATGTCCTGATTGTGGCCAAAGAAGAAACGCTGGCTGGGCCGGCCTTGGTCATACGCCTCCTTGTCAAACACAATGCCCACGCAGCCTGCGTAGTACACGCACTCAGTCTTGGTCCTGCGTGCAGGGTAGGGGCCAAGGGGTACATTGTGACAAGGGGTGCCTGGTGGTGGCCTGGAGGCCTGGGCTTC
The DNA here is from genome assembly GCA_030144725.1 of Haematococcus lacustris. NCBI lineage: Eukaryota > Viridiplantae > Chlorophyta > Chlorophyceae > Chlamydomonadales > Haematococcaceae > Haematococcus > Haematococcus lacustris. Next base: position 2,630,641 of record JASKMD010000031.1, read on the forward strand.
AGATACCTTTGCAACGGAAGTAAGAAGTCACATGCATATGCGAATGTGTGAGAAGTCAGGCACCTTTGCAATGGAAGTGACGGAGGCAAAGGACGCTTGCTCACCCCACACGACCATTCATCAGAGCACCGTGTGCTAGTGATGCTGATTTGACACTCCTTAGATGAGCCCATGAGCATGTGAAAGAGCTGCTGACATGTGGTGGATAATGGCAGTTGACGCCTCATGCAGCACTCTAGCAAGGTGCCAGTCATCTCATGCAGTGTGATGCAGCTGGGTTGACTCACTCAGTGGTGTTGGCGGTGTACCAAACATTGGAGTCCAGGGATGCGGCGCCAGCGTAGCCGTACACGTGCTCCAGCCACATGTGGGCACGGGGAGGGAGGCGGGAGCGCTCAGCAACCCGTGGGTCGAAATGCGATGGAGGGAGGACGCCCCCCTCACACTTCTGCACGTCAACAGGCAGGCGGTCAGACAGCAGCAGTGCGCTTGCAGTCCTCATGCACGGGAGCTGCTCTGCTAGACGAATGCGGTGGCAAAGGACACTTGTTAAGCTGAGGAACGATGGTGGCAGGTGGCATGGTGCAGGTTGAGTGCTACCTTAGCCTCTGCTTACTGGGTAGATGATCTTGGCGTCGCCCACTACATATGCAATGTCAGTTTCACAGCTCAGGCCATGCTTGCCCTCGTCTGCCTTGTCAAGCACGACCTCCTGACCCAGCAGCCTGGCAGGGGCCGCTGTGAGTGCCTGGGGCCAGCACCAGCAGCAGTAGCAGCAGCAGCGGCAGCAGGAGCAGCAGCACACAGCAGAAGTCAGTGTCTCGTCAGCTCAGCCATTGCTGTGCAGGACCATGCATTAGGGGCTTTGTGCCAGCACCATCACACCAGGAGAGTCCTTAATCAGCGCCATCCTCCCTCGCTGCTTGTATGCTGGGCCAGGCCGCCAGGGGTTTGGCAGGCCGCCCCTGCATGCCCCTACACTGTGCTTCAGCTGCGATTGACGGTGGTTGGGTGTTGGAGCCAAGTCTGTGACCAGTCTATGAGCCTCCTGCTTGCCAGTACTATGTGGTGACAGCGGCTATGATGGCAATGTTGGCAACAATGGTGATGTGACTGCGCCCACCACGCCAGCTCACCGTGATGAACACCACATAGGGCAGCAGCCCGTCCTTGTCAAAGCCGTACTTGACAAACAGGCTGGCGCACATGTTCTGGTCCATGAGGAAGCGGCGCCCAGGGGTGAGTACCTTGCGGGTTCGGCCACTGGGCAGCAGCACCTCGTCGTCTGTGTACTCCAGCAGCAGCAGCACATTCTGCCACACCTGCAGCCACAGCAGCCGCCTGTCAGCCACACCTGTCAGCCATACCTGTCAGCCATACCTGTCAGCCATACCTGTCAGCCATACCTGTCAGCCATACCTGTCAGCCACCAGGCATACACGTTCACTCCACTACTACACCTCATGGGGCCCCCGCCCATGAGCAAGGCTTGCACGTTGAGTACACTACTCACCCTCAAGGCTGCATTCCTGGGAACACTGCTGTTGTGGCCCATCCACTGCCTAGCTTGATCACAGCATGCACTGGCCCCTACAGCATGCACTGGCCACACAACAGCTCATAATGGACACCCACCTCATCGCACCCATCATTCAGGCTGGTGATACCAAGGCGTGTCGCTAGCAAACAAAGGAGTGCAAACAAAGGAGTGCAAACAAAGGAGAGCAAACAAAGGAGTGCAAACAAAGGAGTGCAAACAAAGGAGTGCAAACAAAGGAGTGCAAACAAAGGAGTGCAAACAAAGGAGTGCAAACAAAGGAGTGCAAACAAAGGAGTGCAAACAAAGGAGAGCAAACAAAGGAGTGCAAACAAAGGAGTGCAAACAAAGGAGTGCAAACAAAGGAGTGCAAACAAAGGAGTGCAAACAAAGGAGTGCAAACAAAGGAGTGCAAACAAAGGAGTGCAAACAAAGGAGTGCAAACAAAGGAGTGCAAACAAAGGAGTGCAAACAAAGGAGAGCAAACAAAGGAGTGCAAACAAAGGAGAGCAAACAAAGGAGTGCAAACAAAGGAGAGCAAACAAAGGAGTGCAAACAAAGGAGTGCAAACAAAGGAGTGCAAACAAAGGAGTGCAAACAAAGGAGTGCAAACAAAGGAGAGCAAACAAAGGAGTGCAAACAAAGGAGTGCAAACAAAGGAGTGCAAACAAAGGAGTGCAAACAAAGGAGTGCAAACAAAGGAGTGCAAACAAAGGAGTGCAAACAAAGGAGTGCAAACAAAGGAGTGCAAACAAAGGAGTGCAAACAAAGGAGAGCAAACAAAGGAGTGCAAACAAAGGAGTGCAAACAAAGGAGTGCAAACAAAGGAGAGCAAACAAAGGAGTGCAAACAAAGGAGTGCAAACAAAGGAGTGCATACAAAGGAGTGCAAACAAAGGAGTGCAAACAAAGGAGAGCAAACAAAGGAGTGCAAACAAAGGAGAGCAAACAAAGGAGTGCAAACAAAGGAGTGCAAACAAAGGAGTGCAAACAAAGGAGAGCAAACAAAGGAGTGCAAACAAAGGAGAGCAAACAAAGGAGAGCAAACAAAGGAGTGCAAACAAAGGAGTGCAAACAAAGGAGTGCAAACAAAGGAGAGCAAACAAAGGAGTGCAAACAAAGGAGTGCAAACAAAGGAGAGCAAACAAAGGAGAGCAAACAAAGGAGTGCAAACAAAGGCCCCAGTGCTCACTGAGGCCCCCTGTGGGCCGCACCTGCAGGAACTGCTGCAAAGAGACCAGGCCTGAGTGTGAGGGGTCTACCCGCCAGAAGGCCTCCCGCAGCACGTCCTTGGTTCGCGCGGCCGGGGCCCGGGCGGCAGCACAGCGCTGCTCACTCAGGTACCTCAGGTGCCTGCAGCGGAGGGAGGGCGACAACGCTGCACTGCACTACACCAACTTGTGCTGCAAGACCAGGCGTCTGCTGCAGTGGGAGGGTAATGATGACATCATTGCTCAACCCGAGTGTACACCTAAGAACAGGCGCCTGTTGCAGTGGGAGGGTAAAGATGGCATCATTGCTCAACCTGAATGTACATTGAAAATCAGGCGCCTGTGGTAGCAGGAGGGATCAGGCAGGTGTAGCAGCGCCATGCATTCAAACAGTGGGCGGCTGCAGCATGCGGCCCTGCATGCGTCCCATCACGTGCTCCATCATGTGCTTGGTTGGGTAGTCCATCGGCCAAGACCCAGCCAGCGTTACAAGCTGGCCATCCAGGTGATCATGGTGCTTGGCAACAGCAAGCACAACAAGAAATCCAGCCAGACAGAAGAGGAGGAAAGAAGACTACTCCGGCAGAACTGGCATGCATCAAGGGAGGAGCTTCTGCCTGGGGCACGGCCTGCTCCCACCGCCAGTCAGCCAGGGTACCCGCTGGAACAGCGGACTGGTTGCCAGGCCGGGCGGACAGCCTGTCAGCAAGGGATCCTTTAGGCCACCCCTCCCTTCTCCTCCTCACCGCCGCATCATGTTTTCTAGCCGCTGGTTTGCCAGGCGGATAGCGATTTCCTTGTTGCGTTTCCAGAAACGGGCGTCCAGGCGGTCCCACACCCTCTGCAGTGAGCCACACAGGTCTGGGGCTCAAACCCCAGTGCTGTGTGAGAATGGAGAGGAACCCAGAGCACTAGAGGCAGGAGGGGCTAAAAGGCAGGTTGGGTGGGGAGGGTGCGTAACTGCTGCTGACAAAAGAGGCTGGCTGTGGTGTGCTGGCTGTGGTGTGCTGGCTGTGGTGTGCTGGCTGTGGTGTGCTGGCTGTGGTGTGCTGGCTGTGGTGTGCTGGCTGTGGAGTGCTGGCTGTGGTGTGCTGGCTGTGGTGTGCTGGCTGTGGTGTGCTGGCTGTGGTGTGATGGCTGTGGTGTGCTGGCTGTGGTGTGCTGGCTGTGGTGTGCTGGCTGTGGAGTGCTGGCTATGGGGCGCTGGCTATGGGGCGCTGCAGTGCACCGTATGACCTGAGTCCAGGGCTGAAAGTCAGGAGCCCGGGTGTCACGGTCCAGGCAGTTCCTCAACGCATGCACTCTCTGGTGAGCTGACAGGCGGGACAGCACCTGCGGCCAAGACCAGACCAAAGCAGACCAGGGCTGGGGCAGAGCCATCTAGGCTGGGCCAGCACCAGGGACACCAGGGACAGCATGTGAGTGTGGATGGCAGTGGGGTGGGCACACTAGGGGTTGCCACACGATACAGCTCCGTCTTGGCAATTGGAGCTGGCGGCTGAGCAGGACAGAGCAGCGGCAGAGTATAGGGCTGAGACTATTCATTCAGGATTGCGAGCTATGAATCGTGACACAGACCCCGACGCATGCATTGCATGGTAACAATCGGCCAGGGCCAGCTTTTGAGGCAGGCAGCTGCAAGACAGTGGGGTTAGCCTGGCCCCTGGCGCACCAAGACTCGATCTGTTTCTTGCAGCTTCTCTACCCCCTTCCCTGCCATGATGGGGGCAAGGTCGGAGCGGTTGAAGTAGCGCTTCCCGTCCACCAAGCTCCTGAACAGCACGGAGCAGGCAGCAGGCAGCCAGCCCACACTGCCCATCTGCAAGCCCTACATAGGGCATGAGCCATAGCAGACACACAGCTCTGCCTGTCGCCTGACGTGACGCTGAATTAGATGTCTGCGACCCCTGCACCAGGCCACTTTGATAAGCACATGGTATACAATGCCTGGCATCCCATCAACTCAGACAGCCAAGTCTAGCAGTGCCATAGAAAGAGCTCGTGCTGTGTGGCCTTGTTCGTGATCTCTAAAGATGTCTGCCTGCGCCACAAGCCCAATTGCAGCAAGTATGTTGAACAGGCGTAAGGGTTACCTGATTATCACAGTCTTCACTAATCCTATAAGATATCCCTAAGCCTTACAGCACGTTGCAGGGGGTGGGGACAGGGAGGTGGGTAGCAAGGTGGGTAGTAGCAAGGGGCAGTCGGGCACGTGCAAAACAAGTGCAGGGTGTGCCTGAGCTATGACAGGGACAGTGACTTAACCCCCACCCTCACCCCAAAGCTGAGGCCTGCGATTGACTACCGACCCTACCAAGGCTGCACTAATGCCTGCTGGCCCTGGAGCCCAGTCCCAGTGCCCTGCACTTGCCCTCACCCACACTGCCCTCACCCACACTGCCCTCACCCACTCCCAGTGCCACCACCCACTTGCGCAGGCTGGCTTGCTGCTCAGTAGCGGGGCCTGCCAGCCGAGGCTCAGCTTTGCTCAGCCCAGAGGGCTCCAAGATCTACGGCAGCAAGTTGCGGGCCAGGGCCAGGGTAAAGGCCAAATGTCAGGGGTAGGGGTCGAACCTGGGGTCTGAGGCATCAGGATTGGGACGGGCAGGAGGTCCTCACACAACAATTGTGACACGGGACCAGGTTCAGAGCCATGAGTATCCAGTCTCAACATCACTGTGCTGTGACCCTGCACGTATGGAATGGCTTCTGAATAAATGTCCATAGGGGGTGCCCTTGCCACTAAGACCGCAGTAAGAGTAGGGGTGGTCCTGAACTAACTGCAAAGGGCTATGAGGGTCCCCTCCAGTGCGCCACCAGGGGTTGGTTTATAGCTGGCAAGGGTGACCTATGGAAGGAGCGCTTTGGCAGTAGAGGGAGTTAGTGTCTGTCTGTCCTCCACAGGCATGAGAGGCGTGGTGGCAGCCTGCGCATGGTGCCTGATGCTGACCTGGAAATGTCCTTTGGAGGTGCGAGAGTGAGTGACATCGCCTCCTGGGTATAAGTAGCTATGAGCAGGTGATAGCAGACATGAGCCTAGTGGCGCAATGCCTCTGAGGGAGGTGGTAGGCGACCATGGCCATGTGTATGCCATGTGTAGGCCATGAGCATGCCATGCTATGGGAACACCACACAGAAAAAACACTGTTTTGTAGTGGTCCACAATTAGTGTGTTCGACTGCAATGAAGGCTCAAGGTTGAGGGCCAAGGTGCTGACCTGGAAATGGTTTGTGGCGCCAGTGAACAGGCGTTCATCGTTGAAGGGCTGGCCGTAGGCGCTGATGCTCCAGTAGGCTGGCAGGTCACGCTTGGCCGGCACATCACGGCCCCAGTACTGAGCCTCCTTGATGTGACGCAGCTCCGCCACTCGAGCCTGCCCGGTCAACACATGCATTGTGAAGGGAACACATGAACACGTTGCATTGCCACTCATCCGGTGCACACTGCCTTCCCAAGACATCCATGACCTCAATTGAATCACAGCCACTGGGTCGGGACCAGCAGACATTGCAGGCCACTACCCTAGCTGCTTCACACCCTCCAGCTGAGCAGCAGCTAGAGAGGTTCCAGAGCCAAGGACGTTCAATTGCTAAGCTGCATAGCCGAACCACTGCAAGTGACAGAAGCGGGAGACAGGGTAGGAGGGAGGGCAGTGGAGGAGGGAGGGTAGGGTAGGAGGGAGGGCAGTGGAGGAGGGTGGGCAGTGGAGGACGGAGGGCAGGGTAAGAGGGAGGGCTGGGTGGGAGGCAAGGCAGGGAGGTGCCAGGTTGTCCAGGCACATACCATGGCGTCCCCAGCTCCTCCACCTCCTGCTGATCGCGATGGCGGAGGCCTCTCTCTTGGAGCACTGCTGGGTCTGGCTGGTGGGCCCCCAAACAGCACACTCTTGCCCCCAGCCCCAGCCCTGGCTGTCACTGGCCTGGGTCCAGGGCTGCCAAAGCTGGACAGCAGGCCTCCCCCTCCACCACCTCCTCCCATGCGTTGGGTGGATGACATGGATGCCATGCCTGCAGCCGCTGGCCAAGGTGCTTAAGGTATGTTAACCTTACACCCTAACAAGGGTGGGTGGCAATCCCACCCTGCATGACAGCAAGCCCTAAACACTGAAAAGAAGAAAAGAGAAGACTTCTTGGGCAGACCGGCGTGCATCAAGGGAGGAGCTACCGCCTGGGGCGCAGCCAGCTCCCACCACCCTTCCTAGGAGCATAGGGACCCCCTCCCTGACCCCTGCCTTGAGCCTGTAGCTAATCCACGAGAGTGTCTGGCGACAATACTATGTGCGCATGTCAGGCAGTGGGTTTGACTGCGAAGGTTGAAGTTGTGGTGCACAGCAGCTGTGGTGAGCAGTGCTGTTGTAGCTGGACACGGTAGCTAGACTGGGAGTGTAACCGGGAATTTAGCATGCACAGCGTAGAACAGAGCACTAAAGAGTCGCTGCAGCTGTGCTCCCTGCTTGTTCAGGACCGCTTGACCGCCTGCCCAAACCTCAGAATGTGGTGCATTGCTCAGAGCACTCCCTGGGGGTCATCAATATCCCTGGGGGGGCCACCTGCCTGCCCGCCTGCTGCCCACGGTTGAAGCCTGGGCGTCATTGCGACCTCGGCTGCCTCCAAGCTGCTCTGCCATTTTGAAGAGTTGTCTACTCTAGCAGGGGTCGCGTTGCTGGGGTACCCGCGGCACGTCGCATGTCCGACACGACAGTGTTTGACCAGCTTGCCCTCAACTCCGTTCCTCTCTCACTAATACCTTTAGCTCCAAGAGGCACCAAGAGGGTTCGCTATTCATACTTCTCAAAAAGCGCGGTCATGCATTTGATTTCGTGTATCGGTTCTGTCGCACAACAACAGCATGTCATACGTGCCGAAGAATGTGAAGGACAGGATTGCGCTCGAGACTTCCTTGCAGGAAGCCAAGGCACATGCCGACGAGCTGCAGCGTGGGAGGAATGTAGCGGACTGGCACGTAAAGGATGCGCGGGTAAGGCTGTGACATGTCGGGTCGCAGCAAATGGTGGGCCCAGCGTCGTGGCTCACGACTCGCCTTCGAGCACCTCTGCCTACACTCTATAATCAGATAAGCACCAAACGAGAAGCATTGGGCGCCCCTCTCTTAACGAACTGCTTGGTAGCACAGTACCCTGTTCCTGGGACGACATCGACAGCTCGTCAAGACGGCATCAAGATGGGTGTGGAGGTACAGCCACTGCATTACACCCATGCATCCGTCACCCTGAATACTACCTTGGATTGCCACACACACTTGAGCATGTCCCCTGTTGTGCAGATCTTGAAAACTGCACGGCAAGCGCGTCTGAAAGAACTGTATGAGCGGGAGGCATTAGCCTATGAGGCGGAACTCCATGGCATGGGTTTGTCACTGGTTAAGCCACGCCAATGACATAAGAGTGAACAGGATGACCACCAGGTCATAGCTGTGGGTGCAGCATGAGCCAGCAGGCGGGGTCAGCACGAGTCAAAAAGCAGTGCACGAGTGGGGGAGTTGGCCCACCTTCACCACCACCCCACATCAGTTGACTGGACGGCACATCCTCTGCCTGCAGCCCAACGAACACGCCACCCAGTGGTTCAAGCCAAGCTGGTAGTAGCAGCAGGCAGGGCTTGGGTGCACCATGCTAGGGTGCACCATGCTTAGCTGACCCAGAGGTAGGTACCAGCAGCTAGCGATGGCCAGCCTAGCTGGTGCTACCCAGCTCTGGGTCAACCCCGCCCTCACCTCCTCCAAGCGCTCAGCAGTGCCGGCACCATCCCACAGCAGCTGAAGGATGACCGGCAAGTTGCAGGGTTTACTTGTGATGTCTGACATCTTGTGTGAGGGGCCTCATCCTCAGCATTAGCGTCTGCCTGCATTTGGCTGCCTGCCCAGCATGCTTCTTCTCTGGCATGCTGACAGAGCTGCACGCATCGAGGGTTTGAGTGTTGTATGCAACGGGCTTGGTGTGACGTCTACATCCTCATGACTGATTCTGCACTGGGTTGTACCTCTCACTCAAAACCTGACCTCTCTGACCCCTCTGAGGTTACCCCTCTGACCCCTGACCTCCCTGACCCTGACCCCCTCTGACCCCTCTGAACTTACCCCTCTGACCCCTAACTGGTTACCCCTAAAGGTTACCTGACCTCTCTGACCCCTAACTGGTAATTTGGCCCTCTACGGTACCCTGTTTTTTGTTACGTGACCATGTAAGGCTAAGCTAATGCTGGCTGTGAGATCTGGATCTCCCCTGTGAGAAGTGTGATGTGGTGAGGTGATCTGAGGCCGGGTTCGATTCCCGGGCAGACTTCCTGACAACGCTCAGTCTGTCACGGAGAACTCTGTCACCGCCACTAATCACGCAACATTATTGCCCTGTTTGGCCCTCTACGGTCCAGGACTTTCTGTAACGCTAGGGGCCCCAGCAAAGGTGCACATGGGTTGATAGCGAGGAGCATTGGTGAACATGCTAGCCAGCACATTTGGAAGTGTCCTTTGGAAGTGTCCTTAAGAGGTGCGAGAGTGAGTGACACCGGCTCCTGGGATAAGTAGCTATGAGCAGGTGATAGCAGACATGAGCCTAGTGGCGCAATGCCTCCGAGGAAGCGGCCCAGTAGCGCGGAGCCAGAGCCGCATCCGATTGAAAGCCCGCGAAAACGAGGTTCGTCGTAGTCATTGGGTGGTCCGCTGCAACTATGCAGTCCGGTGTGCTCCGCGCTGCTAACATCGCTACTGTTCATGCCAGCGCAGGTCCTCGCACCCCTCCAGGCAAACAACGCGAGGAGCGAAGGGCTCAATGGAAGACCCAGCGCCGACAGGTGCCCACGCGCCCCTGCCTTGTATGCCCCCGCATTGTTTGTGTCCCCGCATTGTTTCCCGGCCTGTCAATGTTGCCGGTCATGTTGCTTGGCCGCAGGTCATTAAAGTCCCGGGTGGCGCCGTGCTTCGCGAGTGCAAGAAAACCCGACGCAAGCTGAAGGAACATTTCCAGCTGCGGGCCGAGATCCATTCTCAGCTCCGCGTGATTGCGTCGCTATTTGTGCTCAGAATCTTCCTAACGCGCCTGGTGGGCTACCCCACACCGGGGTTCCGCAGCGCCCCCACACCTCCAGCCGTGCAGCCTCCCCTAGCCCCTGATGCTGCACCCCTACCCCCACTCCCCATGCGTGCCCCTGCCCAGACAGCCAGCATGGACATGAACTGGGAGCCAAAGCCTGACCCAGACCCTGAGCCAGAGCCAGAGCCTGCCCCAGCACCACCCACGCTCAGGCCACCTAGTGCCCGCCTCGCTGCCCGCCACTGCCACCTGCCAAGCAGCTGGTGGTGTTCTTTGGTGCAGCTAGCATTGGCACAGCGGGAGGCTGGGGTGCTGATGCGGTGTTGCGTGCCTGCCGCAAGGTGGTGTGCAGGCCCAGGGGCACAGACCAGCGGCGGGGCAGGGTGGTGCTTGTGGATGAGCACCGCACCACCCGGGTCAGCTCGGCAGTGAACGGCCAGCAGCCCTGTGAGAGGCAACTGATCAAACGCAGGCCCACCAGGCCTGTGAACTGGAAGCCACCAGCAGGGCAGGTGGAAGAGCGCCTTGTGCGCCCAGCCTGGAGCCAGCAGTGTGACCGGCCGGTGCGGGGCATGATGTGGTGCCCTGTGGTGGCCCCCCGCAAGCCCCCACAGGCCCCACGCAGCAGCCAGGAAGCCTCACAGCCTGCAGCCTCAGAGCCTGGGCCCAGCAGTCCCCTGCCAGCCAAGCGCAGCAAGCGCACTGAGGCTGGGCAGCCAGCTGAGCCCACCCAGCCTACCAAGGACAAGGGCAAAGTCAAGGCCAAGGGCAAGGCTGCCAAAGCCAAGCCAGCACCACAGCCAGGCAGGTGGCTGGACAGGGACTGCAATGCAGCGCTGAACATGCAGCGCATTGGGGAGAGCAAGTGGCGCTTACTGGAGCTGTGCTGGTGGCCAGAGCAGGGGAAGCTGCCAGCCAAGGGCAAGGAGTACCCAGGCCTGGGCTACAAGCGGCTGCGAGACAAGCCACACACAGCCCAGCAGCAGCAGCCCGCTGAGGCACAGTAGTGTGTGCTCCCCCCCATTTAAGCTGTCATCAGCTTTCAATTAGTGCATGTTTTGTCATGCCAACTCTACGGTGTAGCCCTAACGGGTTAGGCAATGCTGTAGGTGGTAGGCGACCATGACCATGTGTATGCCATGTGTAGGCCATGCATAGCATGCCATGCGATGGGAACTCCACACAGACAAAACACTGTTTTGTAGTGGTCCACAATTAGTGTGTTCGACTGCAATGAAGGCTCAAGGTTGAGGGCCAAGGTGCTGGCCAGCACATGCAAAGACAGCGTCATCTCACCTACAAGTAGGCGCTAAGTTGTCTGGAAGGATAGTGGAAAGGCATGCCGCAATCGTCATGCAGTCATGCCCAAATGCTCTGTAGTTGTGGTTGAGGTGATGTTAAGGTGACATAACACATGACTGAGCTATGCTGGTTACCGGGCCATTACAAAACCGGGCAGGCATGGCCAGGAGTGGTGCACGTGCCCGACAATGGCCTCTCGTGCAAATGGCAGCAACAGCCATCTGCCGAAACTAGCACAGGGCAAGAGCTTAGGTCCAAAGCAGGGGTGGGCAAGAGCTGCTGGTGGCACACCAGAAGGCAGAGCTGCAGCGGAACATACGGCTGCGCTGGCAGAGCTGGGCTGGGTTAGATCCCCCGGCATCACACGCCCGGCATCACACACAAGTCATGACGACGGCGGGGATCATTGCAGCGCGAACTGCAGATGCAGATACTGCAGCGTGTGTGCAGCCGCATCTCTCTTTTGGCTCGTAACCGCGTTGCAATGATCCCCGCCCGCGTATTGCCAGGCGTTCAGAACAGGCACGTTGCAGCGTAAACCATGCAGCAGCTTTCCTTCCAATACACGCGCACAGCTCTGCATCGGCGCAATGTGGCACCCGGCCGTTGCCTGGTCGCAGGCCGCTGCCCATCGGCGCCCTGCCCATGGCCAGGTTTCGTGGCAGCGTCAGGGCGCTGAGCAACAAGCCAGCCAGGGAGCCCGCCAGTGAGTGCGGCCTTCAAGGTGTTGCAGCGTTGCTCGCAATGCGGCAACCTTGATGTTACAATGTCGTGAAGCAAGCCTGGGCACAGCAGTCCTCGTAGCTTGTGTGGCACAAACAACCAGAAACAGGGGCAGTGAGACCACAGCTGCAGAGGCGGTCATGCCTGACAATAGACAGGCGGAAGGGTACACGGGACAGCTGGCCACAGCGAGCAGAGCAGGCTGGCAGGCACGACTCAGGTCGCGCAGTCAGGCAGAGGGCAGTCAAGCACAGAGGGCAGCCAGACACATCAGGCATTGGAGCAGGCGCCCCTGATAACCCATGGTACAACAGCGCACCCCTGCTGCAGAAGCTGCTGCTGCTGCCCTTGTTCACCTTGCTTGCCTGTCCTGCTGCTGCCGTCTGCCACCTTACTTGCCTGCCCTGCTGCCTGACTGGGGCTGGCAAGGTGAGGCCCTGCGGTACGGGCACTTCCTGGGAGCGGACACTTCCGGCGCCGCCTCAGCCAACACCCCTCATGGCCTGACGCACAACGTGTGGGGCATGCAGGACCAGGTGGGCACAGCGCCTAGCCAAACACAGCCTGGCTGCCCACAGCCTCCACCGCAGCCTCCACCTGTCATCACCCCTGACTGCCTCAGCACTATCAGCACCTGGTCTGCCACCACACTGCCACCGCCACCACCGCCACAACCAAGCTCATCGCATCACCCATGCTGGCCTCCTACATACCCACCCCTTGATGTGGCTGTGGGGTTTACCATATGGTCACTGCCAGCAGATGTGATGGTCCATGTGACTGCCAGCACCTCCACCTGGCTGACCAGATCATAGAGTGGACATCTGCAGTCGAGCTCTGCTGCTGCTGACATAGAGACAGGAGGTGGTGACTCCACATGCAGCGATAGTGTAGCTAAGTCACTACCTAAGTGTCAGCGCTGGGTTAGGTGCTGCTGGTCATAATGGGGTCCACCTCCTGCAATGTGATGGAGTCCAGGGGTGGTGGACTGCCCTGCACCTGGCTTGGTGGCATCGCTGTGCTCTTGCATACATTGTGCCCAGAAGTCCCAAAGTGCTCAGGCCGTCCATCACCTATCCTCCCAGCTAGCCAGGCGAGCGGTTAAGGGGCTGGGCGAGGGATTCAAACCTCTGGACATATTTGTGCAGTGGGCTGCTCCAGACAACCGTTATGCCGCGCTTGCCATGCTGAAAAGCGTCAGAGGGTCCACTTGGCCAGGGTCGGGTGCACTGCCGCTGGCCCTCAATAGAACAGCAGTAGGGCAGTCTCACACCGCCCGCTGCAAAAGTTGTGTGTGGCAGTGTCTACATCACACACATTGAACTTCTTAGCTTAGCCCACCCAGCTGCTGACGATTGTGATAGCACCCTGGCCCAGCCGCCTGGGAGCCTCCCACCTGCTCCATGCATTTGTGGTAATGTCCAGGCATCCATGAGTGCACTTAGGTCTGCCGGGATTTGAACCAGTGTCCCACCTCCGTCAGCTGTCATGCACCACCAGCTGTGCATCAGCGGCATGCTGGCAACCCACCGATGGTAGCGCATCAGCTGTCAGCAGCCACATGCCCAGGCAGCCCAGCCAGCAGCTATGGGTGAGGCCTCCAGTGATTGCCACGAATCACGAAACGGGCCGTCACGAGTCACAGCGCATTCCCTTGCAGTTTGGGGCTATGTCATCTGTGTTCTGGACCATCTGAAACAGACAGTCCGCATGAGTTTGTACAGCATGCGGGGTTTGCTGCCCACCTTTGCACTCCAGGTGTTGGATTGATCCCTTGTGCTTCCCTGGTTGTGCTGCAGACCCAGAAGTACCCGACCCTGACCAAGGACGAAGGCGAGGTGGACGTGGTGGTGATCGGGGCAGGCATGACGGGGCTTACAACCGCTTACTACCTCGCCAAGCAAGGTGCAAGACGGAGGAGAGAGACCTAGAGGGTTGGCGGAGATGAAGCACAGCAGCCTTTGGAGCCGTGTCTGGTAGCTCCGCATCCCCGCAAGGCCCAGCAAAACTGTTAGCTTGGAGGCTTTCCTACCTGCGGGCGCCGATATCTTTAGCACTGGCTGTCGCAAATGCACGACCAGTCCTGCCGTGCACTTTTAGAAGTGCGCGGCGCGTGTGCCGCGCAGGCAAGAGCGTGGCGGTGATTGAGGCTCGCACGCGCGGCTCAGGGCAGACCGGGCGCAGCTCGGCGCACATCATGCAGTGGTAAGCGATACTAATACTCCTGTTATCGTGCCAAGCAGCAGCAGGCGAGGAAGCTGTGAGGCAACCTGGGTTACACAATCACTGGGCGGCCGCCACCTGGTAACACTGGTCGACACCCTGAACCACCCACTGTATTTATGTTCAGGACTGCGGAATGACTGAGGACTAAGTCATGGCTTCTACGTATCCAATGAGGCCTTGCGATATGCCTCCTCTTCAGACTGGGGTGTCGTGGTTGTTGTGTGTATTGTAGGGTTGACAACTCTTACCACCGCCTGGAGTCTAAGTATGGCAAGACTAACAGCAAGCTGGTGGCTGAGTCCATGTCAGCTGCCATTGACTTGATTGAGAAGGTGATGCTCCAGCTGCTGCCGCTAGGCTCACCTCCTAGCCCTGGCCCGCCTAGCGCCTTCATGCCATCATACTTTTGTCCCTGGTGGGAGGGTAGCAAGGGCATGCCTCGAGGCTACTCTCCTTTCTCAACGCACGCCCGACTTCATCTATCTCTTTTATCACAGCATGGTCACACATGCTGCAGCCAATGACCGTGTGGCGGCTGGTGTGTGGACAGGTAGTCAAGGATGAGAACCTCCACTGCAGCTTTGCCCGCGTGCCTGGCTACCTGTTTCCTGCAGAGTACAATGATAAGGTGTGCTGGTGGTGTGAGTGGTGGGGTGTGAGGTATGGGCGGTGTGGGTGGTGCATGTGGGTGGTTGGGCTCAGTTGGTGTGGGTGATGTGGGTGGCGTGTGCTGGCGGTGTGGTGTGGGTGGTGTGGTGTGGTGTAGCTCTATTCACTGCGAAGGGGTTAGGGTCAAGGGTTCAAGGGAGTGTTCCAGCCCACAACCCACCAAGGGGTCAAACAGGGAGGGCAAGGCGGCCTAGGCGAGGCGGGTTGCAGGTCATGGTAAGGGTGCAGGTCAACTCTGTCGTGATGTCTTGATGCTCTTTGTTCTGCTTCTGCTGGATGGCAGAAGCACCTGAAGGAGCTGGATCAGGAGCTGGAGGCATGCCACCGAGCAGGGCTGGCCGATGTGGCCAAGGTGGACAGGGGTGGCAAGCCATTCCATGGCAGTCTGCATGAGGCGCTGTTGTTCCCTGCCAGGTGGTGCTGCAGTAGCCAGGGCCAGGGCTGGGGCCGGGGCCGGGGTCGGGGCTTCAAGCCACTCGCCTGTGAGATCTGTGAGGCGTGCAGGAGTGCAGCGCTCAATAATGAGAGCTGCCTGCCCTTCAGCCTGCGCTGTCTACCTCTGGTGCGTGCAGCGCTGAGTTCCAGCCCCTGGAGTACCTGAACGGCCTGGCCAGTGTGCTGACCAAAAAGTATGGAGTGAAGCTGTTTGAGATGAGCCGGGTGATGCGCAAGGACCTGGGGTGGGATGGCCAGGTAGGCCCCCTAGGGCTGCACCTCGCCCACACAGTGCCCCACCTCTCACTGCTGCAGCACACACTGCCGCATTTTACCCTGGAGCAGCACAATACCTGCTATGGATTTCAGTCCCACTACCTGCTCTGCCAGCTCACGCTCACCAGTCCAGCCACCCGCCCCTCACCCTCACCTCATCCGCCACCTTGCCATCTCCATTGCTCTTGCCATCATGCTGCGTCGCTCTAAACTAAGTGGGTTGGGGTGAGTGGAGGTGCGACATTGTGGTATGGTGGATTCAAACGACCTGGCATAGTGTGACCAGGCGTAGTGCTGTGCGGGGAGGGAGTTGGGTGTAATGTGGTGGCTGGCTGTGTCTGGGGCAGCAGCCTGGTGTGGGTGTGGTCCTCCAGGTGCAGTCCCAGGCCGGCGGCTGCATCAAGGCGCGTGAGGCGCTGGTGCACGCCACCAACACCCCCGTCAACAACAACCGTGAGTAGCCTAGGTGCTGGTCGACAAAGAGAGACAGAGAGAGGCTGCGCTGGGGAGGGAGGGAGGCAGTTCCAGGGGCAGTCCCGGGTGGCAGTCAGTGCTGGAGCTCAGAGCTGGGCTGACAAGGCTGGAGAAGCGGACGCGACCAGCTCCCCTGCTGGCTGGAGGTGCTGGCGCTACTGTCTAGCGGGGTGTGCACCGCGGCTGCTGCTGCTGCTGCTGGCTTGTGTATGGCTGCAGAGCTGATTCATACGCGGCAGCAGGCCTACCGCACCTACATGCTGGCCGTGGCCCTGGACAAGGGTGGGTGGACCTGAACTGGCTAAGCTTACAAAAACAAAACAAAGAGGAAAAAGCAACACATGCATCAAAAAGAGTGGCTCAGCCAGCGAACTCATGCCAGCTAATGCCCCGCCGCAGCAGCGATACAGGCAGCATTGAGAGGATTGGTTGGTGGGGCTGTTGCTGCCACTGCAGGGTTGCTGCCACTGCGGGGTTGGTGGGGCTGTTGCTGCCACTGCAGACAGGCATAGCGATACTGCAGGCAGGAATCAGAGGATATGGCGGGGCCTGTGAGGCTGTTGCTGCCATAAACACAACTGGACAGAAGCTGCAGGCTTCGGGGGTGGGCGGGCAGGCGGGTGTCTGGCCCTGGCCACACCCAGGAACAGCACCATGCGCGCCATTTGTGCATTGTGGTGCAATAGACCGGTGGCTGGTCCCTTGAGGGGTGGGATGCCGGCTCACCCTCACACCACCCTCCAGCCACCCACCCCACTCACCCTTACCTCCTCTGCCACCTTGCCAGGCAGTATGGTGCAGTAGACGATTGGTTGGTTCTGAGGTAAGTAAGAGCCTGCGGGCGAGAGGGTTTTGCATGTCCCTTCATGCAGGCCATAGATGTAGACCTTGTTCAAGCTGTGACATTGCTGGGGGTTCACTAGCTCATGCTCTCTGATGCGTGTGGCAGGCAGCGTGGAGCGTGCCTGCTGGTGGTCCACAGAAGATCCCTACCACTATGTTCGCATCCACCACCACAAAGGCCATGATGTGCTGCTGGTGAGACCCACGTGGGCTGTCGCAGGGCCCTGCGCCGGCCCTGGTAGTTGAAGCAGCTTCGCGGGCTGCGGCTACGGAAGCCTTTCCTCGCGTAGTCCATGCTCGTGTGGGTCTCGCAACGCCATCTCCTCCTCGTGTCACGCACGCATAACGCCCGCCGGGTATGCGCCACTGTCTTCGCACCGCCTCCGCCTCGCACCGGTGCAGGTTGGTGGGAGCGACCACACCACCGGGCGCCCGACACCTGAGTACTACGACGCTTGGGCGGAGCTAGAGGCATTTGCGCGCAAGCGCTGGCCGCAATGCAAGGAGGTGGTTGGACGTTGGAGTGGCCAGGTGGGGACACGGCTCCACCAGCCCGCGTCCGCGTCTCGGTGAACAGGCCTGGAATGTATTGTCAGCACGATGCTACTGCCTGGCACTTACCTCGACCCCACAATCCTTCAGCAAACTTTGCGAATGGACCCCCATGTTTGTGCATGCCCATGTGCATGCCCATGTCCATGCTCACATCAGTGTCACATGGTCGGCAAGATTCCCACTGTCGTGACGCTGTCGATGCCCAGGTGTACGAGCCTGTGGATGACCTGGGGCTGTACGGGCTCGACCTCCTTAACCCCCTGAACCTGGAGGCAGCTGGTGCGCACCCCTACTGCTGACCAGGGGGAACGGTTGGCATTGCCCGCCCTCCTCCACCTCTGCCCTGTCCAGCCACCTGATGCTTGCATGGCCCCTCAACTTCACATGCCGACCACCCCCCAGGACATGCAATAGTAACGGGTATTCCCTTTTCCTCCCATGCAGCCACCCAGTCACACTTCCACTCACCCATGTTGCTTGTCCCACCGCATGTGGCCCTCCCAGCCTGCACCCTGTCCACCTTCCTTAGCAGCCCTGTGGCCTTACTCAGCGTGGCCAGACTCCTCTGATCTGGTCTGACCTGTTTGTACCGGCGCCCTCCGCTTCTTTGACAGCAGTTGGCAGCAGTCGGCAACGATCAAGAGGAGTGCGACATGTGAATGTACCTCACCTCACCTTCTCTTACTAGGGGATGTGGACTCACACTGGCGCAGGCCTCTCTCTTGGAGCATCCATAGTAGGACAGCAGGAGGACGGACAGACTCTCACAAGCCTAGGGTTGGCACATCTTTGAGGATGTCTTCAGTTATGTTTTATAAACAGTTATGTTTGACAGTGTCTACTTGAACTACTTGACCTCCCCTGCTCCACCACCTCCTGCTGCTCTCGATGGCTCGATTGCCCTGGTTGCAGCGGAGCAAGGCGGCACCCTGCTCAATGTGGCGGAGGGCGTGGTGGCGCCCGTGTTGGAAGGGGTAGCCAGTCTGGTGCCTGGCGGCAAGGAGCTGCTGCACCGCACAGTCAAGCGCTACATCGCCACAGGCGATTCAGGCCAGGGCATCACAGGTCAGGAGGGGACCCAGGTAGCCAGGAGGCAGGGGTCAGGGCAGGGGCTGGGGCGAGGCGTGTAGTGGGCTGGGCTGCCAGCCCTGTGATGAGGGAAAGGCGCTCCCTTGTCTTTACCAGGTTGCTGGTCTTGTGACTTCGCAGCTTGCTTAGCCTCCCTGCTGCCCTCTGCGGCTGGCATCCTGACCAACCTTGGGCCACTGACAAACCCAGCACCAGCAGACCACCCTCCTGACCACCCTGCTACCAGCAGCAGGCCACCCTCATGACCACCCTGGTACTAGCGCCTGGCATGTCTGAACCCACTCTCCCACCGCCCTGTGCTGGGAGGTCATTGAGCGGGAGCCTGGCAAGCGAACCTGGTGGTGCTTCGCTGTGTGCTGCAGGCGGGGCCATTGCTGCAATGGTGATTGGTGACCACATCCTGGGCCGCCCCAACCCCTGGGCTGAGTTGTACAGCCCCGGCCGCACGCTGTCCCTGCTGGCCCCCTCCAGCCTGCAGGTCAGTGGGAGGAGACTGAGGCTGCAGTGGCGCGGGTGGCTCCTGCTGCTGCTGCTTCCGCTGCTGCCGCTGCTGCTGCTGCTGCTGCTGCTGGTGTGGTAACTGTGGTATAGGGGCATCAGTGGGACCATAAAATGTGAACAGATAAGACGTGACACTGGACAAATGCCACGCGTGCAGGACCTAGGCCAAGCGGTGGCCCTCACAACAGAGGGCTTGGGCAGCGTGCCCATCCCCCGCGGGCCAGAAGACGTGAAGGGCCTGGTGCTGCCCAACAGCGTGCCACACCTCAAGCCAGGTCAGCTATGGCCCCATGCCAGCTGGCCACATCACCGGCTGCATGAAGGCTTGCGCGGCGGAGCATGCAAGCTCACATGGCCACTACCCAGGTCCTTGACTTCCGGGCCTCTGCCCTGACTTCTCCCTCGATACGCTTGCTGGGGATTTGCTTAGATGCAGCCCACTCATTTCCTTCCATCATCACTTGTTGCCTGCTTGGCTCGTGCTCGTTGCTTTCTTGTCTTGTCATGGTCTACATCGTCCCCATGACGGCTGCAGGGGAGGGTGCGGTGGTGCAGCAAGGCCTGCAGAAGGTGGCGGTGTATTGCGACCCAAAGACCGGCGAGCTGCACAAGCGATCGGCACTGTGCACACACTGTGAGTGAACCGCATACCACGCCTTCTGGCCCTGGCCCTGGCCCTGGCCCTGGCCCTGGCCCTGGCCCTGGCCCTGGCCCTGGCCCTGGCCCTGGCCCTGGCCCTGGCCCTGGCCCTGGCCCTGGCCCTGGCCCTGGCCCTGGCCCTGGCCCTGGCCCTGGCCCTGGCCCTGGCCCTGGCCCTGGAGCGCCTGCTCCTGTGTGCAGCCTTCACGTGCATAGCCAAAGTCACCGCAGTCGCCTGTAGTCTCCAAGGTCAATGCCAGCTGGCCAACAGTGGCCAGCTGACTATGACCTTCAGACTAGGTGACCAGGGGTCAGGCAGCAAAGACACCAACTGAATGGCCACAGCGCAACTCTACTGCCTGCCGCCTTGCCTCCTGCCCTGCCTGCTGCCCTGCCTGCTGCCCTGCCTGCTGCCCTGCCTGCTGCCCTGCCTGCTGCCCTGCCTGCTGCCCTGCCTGCTGCCCTGCCTGCTGCCCTGCCTGCTGCCCTGCCTGCTGCCCTGCCTGCTGCCCTGCCTGCTGCCCTGCCTGTCAGTACCATATGCCGGCTGCTGCCCTGCCTGCTGTATGGTCTGCCCGCAGTGAGCTGCCTAGTGGCTTGGAACCCTAACGACTCCACCTTTGACTGGTGAGGCCAGGGCTGTGTCCTAGGTGTTAAGTCACTCAGCCCCTCAGCCCTGCTGCGCCACAGTGCAGTAGAGTGTGGGGTTGCAACAGGGACATCACCACCCTGTCATCTCGGATCCCTGTTTGAACCAGCTTCCCAGCCACAGCCCCAACCCTTGCCTAAAGAAGGGCTTGCTAATAACTGGTTGTGCAGCTGTTGCTGCTCACCACTTTTACTACGTGCTAGCTGTCAGCACTTGGCAAGAGGGTTGCTAGCCCATCAGCATGCTGTCGCCCAGCCTGCCTGCCTGCTTGTGTAATGCAGCTCAGTCGCACTTGTGCTGCTGTGTCCGCAGCTGCTGTCACGGCTCCCAGTTCTCCTGCTATGGCCATGTCATCAGCGGTCCAGCATGTGAGTCGGCCTGTCCGCCTTACCGCTTCCCTCAATTCCCTTCACGGATGTGGCCAGCAGCCTGTGGTGACAGCACACAAGGAGACCAGGCACTGCCACCCACCACCCACCCGCCCGCCCGCTCACATTCACAGCTGCTGATCACGCCCCGTCACCGCATAGTGAGGTGACAGGTGCAGGTGGTTGCTGCCGCCCACGAGCATAAGTATGCATGGTGCAGGGTGCAAAGTGTGAGGTGTGAGGTGCAGGTTGCGGGTTGCGGGCTGCAAGTGAGCGAGGTGCATGATGTGGCCATAGAATCCCCAAGACTATGGCCTCCTTCCATGTGACGCAGGCGTGGACCTGAAGGAGCTGGAGCCTGAGCAAGCAGCTGCCCAGCAACAAGCCTAGGCGTGCACAGGACAGTGAGGGGCCTTGTGTGTGTGCGTGGGCGTCCCCTGCACGCCTGCGTTGTCGGTCAAGGCCCAGCACCATGAAGGGGACATGTTGGAGGGCGTGGGGCCGTGGCAGTGTCTTGGCATGGGCATCGAACATTTCAGCGTTGTCTTGGACAAACGAGGTCAGATTATGCAGAAAAGAGCAAAAGGTATTTTGCCCAGCCGTTGTGTTGATCAGGCTTGACTGAAAATCGAGTTGCGTGTTGTGGGTTGCTGGGGCATTGTTTTTGGCACATTTTGTGTTCCAGCTAGTGCCTTGAGATAACCCTGGCTGCGAATGGCATGTGAGAAGCCATGGGATGTTGTACGGTGTACTATTACTTCACACTTCTGGGTCACGGTCGGTGCAATATATTGTCACACTTCTGGGTCACTTGCTGCAGCCTTCAGCTGTGATCTTTCTGGCCACCACCTTCGTATGGGTTTTGACCTCGGGAGCGAGTATGGCCGTGCGGCTTTCCAATGCAGACATTTGTCCAAATGAGTCCATGGCACGGCGAGGATTTGGGCCTTGAACTTAGTTAGGGGCTTGCTGTAGTCCAATCTCCGCCTGCCGCCTTTGCTCTACCGCCAATGCATCCTGCTGCTGCCGCCACCGCTCACGCATCTGTTCTGCTCCTTATGCGCGGCGTTCAGTTCCGCGTCGGCGATGTTCCCCGCACGAGTTCCCCGCCCAGATGTTGCGCCCGAGAAGGCGGGTTCGGGCTCGAACTTGATGCAAGGGGTTGGTGTCAGCAGCAGCCGGTCTGGGGTGGTCCGAAAGCCGTACGCCATGACGAAATTGAGGCGGTACCGGCACTTTGTTAGCCCACCCGGCTGCATTGGCTCCCTCACAAGCACCGTTACAGGCACCGCCTGCCGGCCATGGCCGAACAGCGTTCCGGTGCCACGAACATAGGCACTAGCTGGGTTGAGGACAGGCAACAGCCGATGACTGACACACGGTGTCACCGGTGCAAGGGGAGGCCAGCACCAAGCTAAAGCACGCTCTAAGCACGCTGAAGCTAGCGGTGCAATCGCGGTAGCAATTTGTGGGGGGATGACCAGTACCAGTCCAGTCTATGACCAGGAGCCAACATCTTCAGTCAGCGGGTGGACAGAGCTGGCCCTCAGCCCTGATAGGCCCAGTCCAGGGCGAAGCCAGTGGCTCAGCCTCTGCCTCACCCTGGGTATGCTGCTGCAGGCACAATGACTGGTACAGCCAGGTGAAGCAGATCTTTGGTGAGCACAACACTCAGCTGGTGGCGGAGTCACAGCTGGAGGCCATCGCCTTCCTGGAGGGCCATGTAGGACAACCAGGCTCGTGCATGGTGGCGCACTGAGTGGGCAAGTAGTATTGTATAGCTGACAGCTGATACCTAGGGACTGGCGTTGGCTATGCTGGATGTCCACGTGGGCGAAAAGAAAAGTGTGTCGAGTGTGCCGGTCCATGTGACGTGCAGGCGCCACGGAATCAGTGAAGTATTCCGTTCGATACCAGCACGGTGCGTCGACCGCTACGCGAGGGCAAGCAGCAGCAAGAGCAGTCCTAAACGTAACGGTCGAGGTGAGGTTTCCTTGATTTGCTGGTGCGACACGCACAATGGCAGATATATCTACGCCTAGAGCAAGCGTGATCGTCGCCCAGTGCGATGTCCCAGCGCCAGGGCAGCCCGTTTGTTGCACGCTGTCGTGGCCAGAGGCAGCTCACTCGTCTCCATGGCACCTGTCGATTCCTGCCAGGGAACATGGCGCTGCTGGGCCGAAGGAACAACATAGGCTACGAGCCGCCAGGCGAGCAGCGTCGCACGCGGCCGGGTCCCACGCGGCTCGAGCCAGCACCACCGCTCCATCGCCACCGCCAACCTTTGTCGCCAGCCCCCCTTGTTGTTCCCTAAGGTGTTCTGTGGGGCTGGGTGTTGCTGCAGAGGAGGCCCTGCGTTTCGGGCACTATATCGGGGCGGCCACCAAGGCGGACTGTGACAAGACCACCCCCCATGGCCTAGTGGATACCACCTGGGGCATGCTGCAGCAGGTCAGCCCGACCCAGCACACCCAGCCTCCTCAATCATACCCCACTACACAGGCGAACCTGATCAAATAGCATGAGGTAGCGGCAGGGGCTGGCAGGGTGCTCAGGGTCAGGGGGCGTTGGACCAGGCTGGAGTGGTGTGGGTGGGTGGGTGGGTGGGTGGGTGGGTGGGTGCTGAGGGAGCGCCCTCTGCAGCACCCGGCAGCAGTCAATGTGCTGCGTGGTCCACAGCAGCGGTGTTGCGGTGCACCCGGCCAATGAGATTCGCAAGTGGCACTGCCACTGCCACTACCAGTGACATGGGAAAGGGACGAGGATGAATTGCAATGCATGTGTGCTGGGCCCATTCGCGTGTCTTTGCCTGCATCATCGACTACTCTGCATTTTACACCCCCATGCTGTCCCCTCTGTGCCGTGCTGCACTGTTCAGTGCTGCCCTGGTTACGCTGCAGACCCAGAAGTACCCGACCCTGACCAAGGATGAGGGCGAGGTGGATGTGGTGGTGATTGGGGCAGGCATGGTGGGGCTCACCGTCGCTTACTACTTGGCCAAGCATGGTGGGTGTCCCTGCATGGGCACATGGCCATGACAAACCCTCATGTGAGTAAGGTTCAGGGGCCTGACTCACAAAGGGCTCTGCTATGAGCGATATCCTCATCTTCACCATTTGTGCTACCCACTTACTTACTGCGCGTCAGAGCGGCAAGATTACTTGGTGGCAACACACCACATGGCTGCTGGGTTGAAGGCTGGCAGAGTTAGGGTTGCCGCATAGGGTCAGGGCTGAGCATGTGGCTGTGCAGACTGTCCTGGCTGGTGAGTGCAGGCAAGAGCGTGGCGGTCCTGGAGGGGCGTACTGTCGGATCCGGGCAGACCGGTCGCAACCCTGGACACCTCATGCAGTGGTGGGGGCTGGGGCGGGGTGCATGCTGGCACCCCTGGAAAGCATGGTGCTCGCTGCGCACCATGCTCATGCATGCAAAGGCGGAAGCACACTACAAGCTGATGGGCAGCAGGAATAGCAGCAATACACACTGCTCTGCAACACGCTCATGCCATGCACATGATGTCACACCAAATTGAGTGATGCTGAGCATGAGCATGGTGTCCAGTCTGTGACCAGGAGCAAACATCCTCAGTCAGCGGGTGAACAGAGCTGGATGGATGTCTGTGCGCCCTCAGCCCTGACGGGCCTAGTTAGGGGCGAAGCCAGTGGCTCAGCCTCTGCCTCACCCTGGGTATGCTGCTGCAGGCACAATGACTGGTACAGCCAGGTGAAGCAGATCTTTGGTGAGCACAACACTCAGCTGGTGGCGGAGTCACAGCTGGAGGCCATCGCCTTTGTGGAGGACCTGATCAAAGTGAGGCCTGCTGCCTAGCACTGCCTGCCCGCCTGCCTGCCCGCCCGACCGCCCGACCGCATCCCTGACCGTCTGACCGCCCGACCGCCTGCCTGCATCCCTGACCGCCTGCCTGACTGCCTGACTGCCTGCTTCTCTAACTGCCTGCTTCACTGACTGCCTGCTTCACTACTGCTATGCCGGACATCGGGAACTAAGCACATGACAGGGGTTCCTTCAATGTTGCAAGTGTGCCCGGTGGCTGCAGGATGAGGAGATTGATTGTGATTTTACGCGGGTCAATGGCTACCTGTTCCCCGAGCCTGGCTCCACTGATGTGAGCCTAAACAGGAGATATGCTCTGCACACATGGCCCCCTACGGCTTGTTTAGGCAAGCTACAATCAGCAGGGAGGGGTCCTAGCAATATTGAGCAGGTAGCCCTGGATCAGAGAAAGGCAGGCAATGCAGGCAGGCAGGAAGTTAACACAGGGTGGAAGGCAGTGTCATGTGTTCCTACACTCCATTAGGACTGCGAGCTGGCAAGGGCTGCACTGCTCGCACTGCTGGCTGAGCCATCTTGGCTGTGCAGGACGAGATGAAGCGGTTGAGGGATGAGGAGAAGGTGTGCGAGAAAGCTGGCATGCTGGACGTGCGCATGGTAAGTGCATCATGCTTTGTGACCCTCTAGGTGCTGAAGCAGTTGTCCAGCACTGCAGTATTGGGAGCCAAGGATGAATATAGAAATATAGAGGGGAATATAGGAATATTGAAGTATGAAGTATTGGGGCAATGGAGTTTTGAGATGTTGAGCTAGTTAACCACCTGGTTACTTGGCTGGCATGTTGCATGCTTTGCTGGCTGGCTGGGGCTGCAGGTTGACCTGGGTGGCGGCAAGGAGGTGGGAGGCATTCGGGAGGCGCTGCTGTTTCCCCGCAGGTAGGGTCACCCAGCAGCAGGGGCCTGAGAGGGAGGGGGTCTGGGTACAGCCCAAGGTGGAGGCCACGCAGTGAGGAGTGTGCAGTGAGGGTGCAGCAGGGGTGATGTTGATAAGGCGGTGACATGGTGAGCCGATGCAAATCAGCAGCTAGCGGGATGTTGGTGGTGCTAGGGCCTCAGCAGTGTCACTGCCGGTCATATGCTGCATGGCATCGTGTAAAGCACAGCAACAGGCATGTGCACACATGCCCTGCATGTGGCCAGCATGAGGCTAGCTGTGGGGCTGGCATGTGGGGCGCCTGGTCCGGCTAGGTAGGTTGGGCGGGGTACTGGATGTGGCTGTTCCGCATTGTGTGACCTGCAGTGCTGAGTTTGACGCCCTGCTGGTTGTAGCGGTGCTCGCACGGAGTGCCTCACCCTGTGTGCCCTGCAGTGCCGAGTACCATCCCCTGAAGTTTGTGAACGGCCTGGCAGAAGTTGTGACCCGTAAGTATGGCGTCAAAATCTTTGAGATGAGCCATGTGCTGCGCAAGGAGCTGTCAGTTAATGGGAAGGTGAGGAATAAAGGACAAGCAAGCAACGCTGGGTGGTAGTTGATCCCTCTGTTTGATGGTTTCAAAACCTGGTGGCTTCTCCACAATGTCTACAAGTGTATGGTGCTGCTGCCATGTCATGTGCACTTGTGCTGTGCTGTGCTGCCTGCCGGCTTGCAGATAAAGGCGCAGAGTGGTGGGGCCATCAAGGCCAAAGAAGCGGTCATCTTGGCCACCTTCACGCCCATCAACCGCAACCGTAGGCTACCCTCGCTGTTGGCAAAATGCAAATAGCCATCTGTGTGCGTGTGTTGCTTAAGCGCGCATGCATGTGGGTGTGCAATCGCAGAGGCCATCCATGCGCGCATGCAGCCCTGGCGTACGTACCTCGTTGCCCTGGCCATTCCCAAGGGTGGGTGGGGCTAAGGGGGAGCAGCTGAGCCGTGACAGCCAGGCATCCCGAGCCCAGCTGATGGCTAGCCATGGTCATTTCAGGCACACCATGCACATGTCCCTTGGAGCCAGCAGCCTGCCGCCTTTCTAGCTATGGACATGCTGCCTGCTGTGGCCCTGCAGGCAGCGTGACGCCCGGCAACTATTGGAGCTCAGAGCGCAAGTCAACCTATGTGGGTGCCTGACCCTGGCCCCAAAAAATGGAGACGCCCTTGCTTGTCCACACCCTGCCTGCCCACCTACCAGCACCTTGAGGGTGAAAGCAACAGGGTCAGAGGGGCTGATGGCACAGTTTGAGGTCCCCCCATGCTCCTCCTGTTGTCTAGTGCACACAGGGCGCCAGGCAGACCAGGGTAGCCTGGCAGTTGGTGGTGGTGGTGGGGCTGTGGCTTGGAGGACAGGGATGGGCTTATAGCAGCAGGGGAAGGGCTCGGGGGAGTAGAAGGTCAGGGCTGGGTAGGGACCTTGGCTATTGGAGGGAAGGAATCACCCGGTCGCCTTGGTGGTTCAGGCTGTCAACTACTGCAAATGCAAAACAAATGGATCAGTCACATTCCCTCAAGAAAGTACTCGTTTCCTTGTGCTTCTCAACAACCCTGGCTCCAGGTGTTGATATTGTACTTGCCTGCAGATCAGGGTTCAGAAAGGGGGAAGCCAAGACCTGCTGCTGGTGGGTGCTGCAGCCCCGTGCCTCACCAGCTGCTTGACAGCTGCTTTGAGGCCACTACAGTCACCCCCTCATGTTGTAGTGCCACAGTCACCTCGTGTTGTACTGCCACAGTCAGCGCACTTTCTTGGTAACACCCCCAGGTTGGCGGTCGCGATCACGAGCACGGGCAGTGTGTGGCGGACTACCGCGATCACTGGTCGGAGTTGGAGCGGTGGACGCGCGAGCGTTTCCCGCAGGCTGGCGAGGTTGTAAAGCGCTGGAGCGGCGAGGTGCGCTGGGAGTGCTGGTAAAGTGCTAAGCAATGCAGGTTAGGTCAGGGTAGGTTGGGATGTGCCGGGTAGCGTTGCGCAAGGAAAATGTCGCGCGAGGAAACTGACCCTGCGCCTTCCTGCTGCAGGTGTTCGTGCCCATTGATCTGCTCGGCTTCTATGGTCCTGATCTGTTCAACACCACCAACTCTGGCATGATCCCGGGCGCGGTGATGAAGTATGTGGCGACTGGAGACTCAGGGCAAGCCACCACGGGTGGGTTTGGTGCTCGACAGGGAGCTGGGGTGGATGGAGTGAGTGGGAGAGCAAGTGAAAGAGGGCAGACGCGGCTGACAGCTGGGCTGTGGTAAGGCAAACCCGTGCCAAGGTTCCCCTTGTGGTGGACATGAAACTATCGATAAGAAAACTGCACACGGCCAGCCACATGCAAACTGTCATGAGCATAGCCCCATGGGTGGCCGCTTCTCCTGGGTTCCCCTGGGATGCCCCTTGCCACCACCAGCACCCACCTGCCTGTCTGCAGGGGCTGCCATTGCCGCCCGGGTGCTAGGGGACCTGATCCTGCGCAAGGCCAACCCCTGGTGTGACCTGTACAGCCCCGCCCGGCTGAGCACCACCCTGCACCCCAGCAGCCTGCAGGTGGAGGCTGACCCACCCTGCACAGCTTTCAGGGCCATACCTCACCTGCCCGCTCGCCCACCCCTCCGCCCACTCACCTACTGCCTGCCTTGGCCTTGGATGTCTGCCCCTGCCTGCCTGCCTGCCCGCCTTCCTGCCATTTTGCCTCCCACGCACCCCCCTTGCTGTACCACAGGCCAGTCATCATGGCTGGTTGGCATGATCCATGGTTAGCCGATGTTGCCCACTGAGTGTAGATCCCGTGAGGGCGATGCTGCCTGCCGTGTGTGTACGCTGTGTGGCTGCAGGAGCTGGGCCGCATCATCACCATCACATGTGCAGGCTTTGGCACCGCGCTGCCCCTGGTGCCTCGGGGGGTCACTGACCTGCAGGGCCTGGTGGCACCAGACTCACTGCCAGACCTCAAGCCGGGTCAGTGCTGGGTGGCTGGTGGGCTGGACAGCTGGGTAGCTGGGCCGTAGGGTGACTGCAGGGTGGCAAGGCTGTCAAAACCCTCCTGCCTCACCTGCTCGTGGAGTATAGGCTGCTCGTGCATTAAACAATGACACTCACTTTCTTTCACCCACTTGGCGTCTGCTGGGGATGGAACCTATTGCCGCACCCTACCTGTGTAGAGTAGAGGCTCTTCGTGCATCAAACAATATTCACACTTTTTTTTCGCCCCCTTGACATCTGCTCTTCCCACCCTCCCTCTGGGGATGGTTGGCCTGTTGGCTGTGGCACGAACCCTTTTGTTCTTTTCCCTCGTGGCGCAGGTGAGGGTGCAGTTGTGCAGTCCGGGCTGTTCAAGATTGCGCTGTACAAGGACGACAAGACGGGGGTGCTGCACAAGATGTCGGCTCTGTGCACGCACTGTGAGTGGGTGGCTGGGTCCTGCAGGCTGATGCCTTTCAAAGCCGCTGTGACAGGAGCTTTGGGAAATGCCCTGGCCGTTTCTGTCTTGCAGTCTCAGTGCAGCTACAACCTGCAGTGATTGGCACGGCAGTGGCCTGGGACAATGCTTCGTATCTGTTGCAACCCCTTCCACATTACAGCGGCAGTAAGGATTCTTAGTATCTTGCAACAGCTTGGTTTTTGACATTGTACTACATGCAAGATGTCACTGGCTCAAGTGACTGCATGCAGTGTCACTAGCCTGGCATGGGTGTGCTTTTTATATTGGAGTTCTTTATTCAGCGTGTATTTGCTGGTTCGTGGGGCTACTGCCTGGCCGGCTGCCCTGCCTGCTGCTTGGCCTATCGGCCCTATGGGCCTGCTACTAAATAAGCTGCCGTCTGGTCTGCCCGCAGTGGGCAGCCTGGTGACGTGGAACCCTAATGACTCCACCTTCGACTGGTGAGTCTTGTGGGTTGCGCTCTGAATGTGGTGTACCACTGAAGTAGTCCTGATGTGGTTGTGTTGGTGTTAATTTGGCGTCGTCAGGGGATGGCAGCCTGCATCCCTGACTGATGCTTTGTGGCATGCCTTGTCATGTGTGCAGCTGCTGCCATGGGAGTTCCTATGACCGCTATGGCCGGGTGTTGTCTGGACCCTCCAGTGAGTGGAATGCGTGGGCTTTATTCTTGGGTCTGATGTTGTTGGCAGGAGTGTCTATGAAGTGTTTTCCCTGTGTGTTGATCATGCTGATCATGTACACCTGCCAGCAGTAGATGTTGCCTACTGTTGATGAAGTTGTAGCAATGCCAGCTAATTTTACACAGCAGTTGCTGCTCATCTTTTGGCTGTTGCATGGTGCCGTAGCTTGGGACCTGGAGGATCTGGGAGGTCGTGACTCCGCTCCTCCGCGCGTGACCAAGAAGGGAGAGGGTGATATGTGTTCCGCAACCGCATAAGGGGTGTATGGCCGTGTGACGAAGTATTCCGTGGTTTCAAAAAAGAACTATGTGAGGAGGAGAATCGACGTTTATTTGGATTAAGTTCGGATGAAGTTGAGTTGTGTGTCATAATATCAGCGCCTGGAATGTATCTATCGAGATGGATTATGATGGTAAATCAGCGAGGAGGAACTAAAGCGACGTTTATACAATTGATTGGGTTTGGAGTTTAGTTGAATTGTGTGTCGTGACATCAGCATCTGGCATGTGCCTAAATGAGATATGGAACGAGGAAAATCAGCCGTTGTGCTTATGATGTTGAGCTTTTCATCGACAGTACACACAACTCGGTAAGGGCGGTACTTGCATTTATTACGTTGCACTTGACGAAGGTGTGAAAGTGCAAACTGGTGCATGTTGTCAACGTGAATCAATGATCAATGATCACTATCATTTGCCTAATCCAGCCTAATCAATGTTGAAATGTCGTCTGTGCTGCACAATAGTCCACGTCGTGTTCATACCACGATTGAAAATAATATGAGGAAATGAACGTAGACGATGACCCAATCTGTGGTGAGCACTGGGTGTGCCATGAGAGAGGTGTACTGCCAAGCAGCCTAACGGTTATTGCCTAAAACAGTGTAAAACAATCGTTGTCACATGAAGGAAACATGCGAACCCAGCTGGACACACAGGTGCAAGGTATTGCTCGCCACCCCTCCTCTCGTTCCTTCCCCTCATTCAATCCCTCCCATTGTCCTTTTGCTTCTTTGCCTTCTTTCCCTTGTGCTTTTCCTTGCGCCACTTGTGCTCATTTTGTGCTGGGGCCACATCACTGCTATCATCACTCCCATCCAGTGAGCTGTGGCCCCGAACCCCTGCCCCACCAGGCCCAACATCAGCTACCCGCGCCCTCACACTCCCAATGTCAGCCTGTGCTGCTGCTGCCTGCCGTCGCTGTGCCTTACGCTGTCGTCTTAGCAGGCGCTCCTCCTCTTTCACCTTGGCCTTGGCCACCTTGCGCATCAGCTTGTACAGCTCCTTGTGCTGCTGCTGCTCCTGCTGGCTCAAGTCAGGCTGCTCAGGGGCCAGCAGCCCACGGTACAGGGCGGGTGGGACCCCACTGCGGCCCTGGGCCAAGACCAGGGAAGGAGGCAGGGCTGCGAGCTGAGGGGGCCGGAGGGGCCCGCGCACAACTCCCTCCAAGGCAGAAGCCACACTGCGAGTAACCATGCAGCCATGCAGCCACACCAGGCTCATAATCGTCATGGTAGAGACTGCATGGCAAGCTAACATTGCAAGTCAGGAGTTCCACAGGTCATGGCGATGACGATGATGATACCACGCCGTGACATTTACGGCAGGTGACAAATGTAGAGACAGGTACTCTAGGGACTAGCTTGCCCCTGGTGGCCAAAATGGGGACAAACCAGGCGCCTCAAAGAGGAAGGGGTTAGGTGGTAAGCGTAACGCAGTGGCGACCGTCGGAGCCCCGTGCCTTGGTTGTGCCACCCACCTGGTCATGCCTGAAGGGAGGTAGGGCCCGGTCTGCTCCAGGCGAGACCCCACCCCGCCTCTGCCCCCAACCCGCTGGCGGGACAGCAGTGCCTGCAGCTCCTCCTCCCCCATCATCCAGCCTTCCTCATCCTCGGGCGACTCCACACCTGCTGCCGGCCCTTGCTGCCCCTCCTGTTGCTCCTCCTGCTGCTCCTCCCCCTGCTCCTCCTGCAGCTGCTGCTGCCTCCTTGACATCCCACTACCCTGGTGCCAGCGCTCCCCAGCCTCTGTACTTGCCCCTGACTGTCCCTGACGCCCCTGTGCATGTGCTGGGCACTGATCCGGCTCCTGCTGCCAGCGGTGAGGACTGGTGGACACGCCCTGCACTGCCTCACCCACTGCCAAGCCGGCAGGGCTCGCTGAGGCTGGTACCGTGGCAGGAGAGCTGCCAGGCGACAGGAGGACTGACTGGGGCTGAGGGCTCCCCGCAGAGGTGCTGGGTGTGGGGCGCCTGCGCTGTGAGCTTGGTGGTGACGGTGAGCTGCAGGTGGGCAGGGGGCTTCGTGAAGGTTCGCTAGTCAGCTGCACTGCAAACTACCCCATGCGCCACCCATGCGTATCACCTTATGTGCTTGTGTGTGCTGTCATGCAGCCTTCCTGGAGGCCCTCACTATCCATTGGCCCTGTACCCACCTCAGCAGATCAGGATAGACAGCTTCAGTCAGGCATTCTTTGACTACCTGCAGGCCATTAACTGGCTCCTCTCCATGCCCAGCTTGTTGCAACAACGCCCACACCTACAGGTCCAACTCCCCAGCGGAGCATTCAGTGACTGTCCCATCTGTGCGCTCGTCCCAGGTAAGAAGGTTGCATGCATCTGCTGATAGACAAGAGTCATCATCATCATAATCATCATCATCATCATCATCATCATCAATCCACGGCGCTGTGTTTGTAAGTGTTTGTGTATGTGTTTGTTCATTGCTGCAGGTGTGCCACAAGATGGCTACGTGCATTGTGTTGCTGGTGATGCTTGCAACAAGCCCAGCAGCTATGCCGGTGTGGCCAACGCCACCCGTAACCTAGAGCAGCACACATATACCTACCTGGATCGTTCAGGGCTGGAGGGCGCATGTGCATTTGCAACAGATTTGCAGGCAAGCGGAGCTGGAGCAGCGGTAGGCGTGGACAGTGAGGCTTTGTGGACAACTTTCCTACCTTCTGGCTTGATGTGCTGCAACATGCGCACAGCGCAGCAGTCTGTGTACTACCTCCTGGCCGTGGCTCTGTTGTTGCGTCACTGCCATCTTTAAATTGACTTTGCCTACCAGTTCCAGGTGTGTTGTGCGTCATGTCAGGCTCATGTTGGTGTAGCCAGGCACAAGAAGGCAGAGGTTGCGTCCTGCCATGCATACTGCCATGCATGTGTGTGTATGTGTGCTGTCATGTGCCATGCTGTCATGTGTGTGTGTGTGTGTGTGTCAGGTCACTTGGGCACGATATGCTGCCGTGCTGGGCATCAACACTGAGCGTGTCCGCCTAATGGTCAACTGAATGCACAGTGCTTCCCACAACATGGCCTGCCAGCTGAAGAATAACGACCGGTATCCGGCTGCCCGCCATCTCGCTGTCAGCAGACATGGCTCAGCTTCAGATGAGGGGGTTACGTGGGCCCCACAAGCAGCGCATGGCAGCTGCCAAGCTCAAGTGCATGGAGCTCGAGACAACGCACGGCGTGCATGCCCTTGAGAAAGAGATGCACTATGGCAGTGCTGCGGGTCAGAGCCCTATCGTTGCACGAGGCCTGGTGCTCCCAGTCGAAGATCAGGTCTCAAGGTGTGTGTGGCATGGCAAGGGGGTTGGGTGTTCAGAGTGTCCAGTGCACAGTTCACACACAGAGTGTTCAGGGCGGCTGACGGCTTAAGCGGTGTAAGCCACACACGGAGTGTTCAGGGCACGATTGGTTCAGTGCGGTGTTGTGTAGTACCGTACCCAGGTGGAGCAGCTCACCAATGATGTGCATGAGCTGGGGTTGCAACGTAACCGTATGGGCCAGAGCGACAAGGACACTGGCGCAGCAAGCAACGCCATCAAGGCAAAGCTCAGGACAGCCCGTCGTGCTTACACAGAGCAGCCACGCCGGGCCCACAGGTCATCTGTGTAGAGTACGAGTGACTTGTGTGTGATCCAATGGCATTGACAATGCACATCAGCGGCCAACAAGTTTCGCTGTGACAGTCATCTTCATCGCACAGTAGCAGTTGTTGTTGCCGAATGCATTTGCATGAGGCTACACAGTCGCAAGTGTGTTCTCCACACATTTTGTTGTTGCCCCCCTAACAACCAACGTTGTTAGCACCGTGCGCGTGCTGACACAACACTTGAATGCTGAAACGCATTTGGATTTACAACAACAGTTGTGAACGGCAACAAACTTGCATGACAGTGTGATTTGTGTCACAGTTTTGCAACTACCTGGGCAAGCGCTCTGCCACACAGCATTTCTAGCACGCACTGTGCCAGCCACTTTCCCACTACAGGGGCCTAGTGTAGCAGGTTGCAGCAGTTGACACATATGACACATGGGCACCAGCTCGTGAAACCCAACCGCTCACCAGCAAGCATGCAACTGAACTGCTGCATTGTTGGTCATCCTGGTTGTGCACAAAGTGCACGCATCTCGGCAGCTTGATGAGATGACGAGCTCCCCCCCCCCCCCTCGGCCCCACCTCAAAACTACAAGAGTGGCCCAGAGGCACTGGCTACAGCAAGTAGTCTCACCGCTGCCGCTGCCATGGCACGACCGCCAGCGCAGCCACATCGAAGCCGGTAGCGCGCAACGGCGACACTGCGACAGTCCGGACTGTCACGGTACACATCGCAGCACAGCTGCCGCGGCTGGTAACGCTGCCCGCACCGCTGCTGTAGCCGCCATGGGCGCAGCCGCTGCAGCCACACGTGCCTCAACGGTCAGTGGCAACCCACTGTGGCAATTGTTGTTGTTGTTGCCCTTGCTTCCGCCGCCACCGACTTGGGTGGCAATGCTGCCGGGGCTCTGGCCGCATGGCTGCCGCCGCTTGTGCTACTGCTGCTGCCACCGCCGTGGCGGCTGCCGTCGCCACTGCTGCCATTGCTGCTGCCGCCGTCTTGATGCTGCTGCCGCCGCCGGGGTAGCTGCCATCACTGCTGCGGCTGCCACCACTACTGTTGCCGCCTCCGCTGTTGCTGCCGCCATCACCGCTGCTGCGGCGGCCGCCACAGCTGCCACCGTTACCGCCACTGATGCCGCAAATGCCCACCACAAAACAGTCATGATGAGTAACAGTTGCTGCACAGGATGGCCTCACTACTTAGAACCTGCGCGGCAGCTGCCCGCCTGCAGCACCCATGCGGTTAACCACCTTGATGGCGTGGCCGCTTCGATGGAACCGCAACACGTGCAGGTCCTTGCACGCCTTGCTGATCTTACGCTCTGTGTCAGCGTCCACGCGCTCAACCATGAACGCGGGCAGCACCTGTGCCGACAGCTGGGTTGACACGATGGCCAGGTCCTTGGCCCGTTCAGCGATCTCTACAACGGGCCTGCACAATGGCAGGCAGCGTTTTGCGCACCAGGCTATGTAGACTAGCGTTGCAGAGCCCAAAAGGCACAACCAGTTGGACCAACTTGGCAAATGAGAACACAAGGTGCCTGCTACAACACATTGAGTCAAGGGCAACACAGTGTAGGGGAGTTGTGTCCTACGATGTGCGCACGGCCTGCCTGCAAATACTATAATTGAACGCTGCTGCAAGAAATAGACGAATACGCATGTACAGGCATCTTGTTGCAGTCTATTGGAACAGCTTGCGCCGCATGCACATGCATGCATGCATGGATGATGACGCTCACTTGGCGCCTTTGGCGTGTGTCTTGTGAGACCCAATCCACGCCTTGCTCTTGCCCACAATAACCACGTCATCCTCGCAGATCTTGCCACTGCTGGCCAGCTGCAGGCGCAGGTCCTCCTTCAGCTCATAGCCCTGCAAGCAGGTAAACAATGTACTAGCCTATAAAACAAGGTTCATGATTAATAGCTATTCTAGTCAATGCCAATCTTCACTTGATTGCTGCTGCGTGAAAGGCATATCAACCTGATGCGTTTCAGGCTAGGCTGTTGGTCCCTTGGAGTGCATACCATACGTTCACTGGACACGCCCAGGCACATGAGATGATGCGACGTGTGCGGTGTGTAGGATGAGAAGCACGTGGTGTTCGAGTGCAGTGCTTACGATGGAATCCGCCAATGTGCTCGAGGTACCGCAAAGGGTTCAGCAAGTCTATAACCTATCCTGATGTGAACTGCAAAAGTAATGCCCATGTGCATCGAGCCATGCTCTGTAACAGCCTGCAAACCCCTCACCTCATGTGGCTCAGCAGACGTCAGGTGCACCAGCATGGCCCTGCCCATCTCATCCTCACGTGCCAGCTGCAGGTGGCGTGCCTCTCCCAGTATCCTTGCAAATGCCTTCTTGCTGGAGGGGACATGTGTGTACGGGATGTTGGGGTCCAGCTCCGCCACCTTTTGCACCACTTTGCGGGGACCCTGTGTCACTGGACTCAGGCCCACCACTTGGGCTAAGCGCAAGTACTCCTGCACACAATATTACCAATCAAATTGCGTACATGGCATGACAGCTACACATGTTGCTGAGTGGGTGCTGGTGCTGCATCACAACATTGCACTTCCACTGCGCCATGCATGCTTATACAAGCCGCTTACCATTACATTGTGTTCCACAATGTTGCATACGCAGCAGCATTAGCAATTCAAGCGGTGCAAGCACCACGGACATGCAACGCTTGAATTGCTCCTACACAGCTGCACCTGCAACTGCAGCACTGCAACAACCAACAAAACAGCAGCACTGCAACAACCAAGGAAGAACGCACCAATACGTCGCCATCATTGTGAAAGGTCATGGTGATGGTCTCATGGTCATCGTCGTGGAACACCGGTGGGATGATGATGTCAATTGTCGTGGGTGATGAGGGCGAGGCGCCTGCAGTATTGTGGACATGAGGCAAGCATGGGCCTTGGTGCCAGCACGCAACCCCAACATCCATACATGCACCACCGCAAGCAGCAGCCCCTACACAACCCAGTAGCCACAACAGCAGGCCATCATGAACGTGGCACCACGCACAGCATGCACACATGGCACCACCCACGACCTGCACAGATGGCACCACGCACGGCCTGCACATATGGCACCACATCCGCGACTTGCTTGCCCTCCTGCTGCTGCTGCTGTCGCAACGGAACCAATTGCCACAGTCCATTTTGGGCCATATGTTCCCTTGCCACATGCCTGATACAAGCATTGGCATAAGCATCCCCTACCTTGTGATGCATATGTAAGGATTGCGACATGGAATGATGTTTACTAATTGATTGAGCTCTCCATGTTCTTGTTGTGCTTGTAGAGGCAGCAACACAGGTGCAAGGTGCAGCATGTGTGTAATCTTGGAATGGGTTGTGGGAGTGCAAAGGGTTGCAAACATCATCACCATCATTGTTAGCATCATCACACGGCATTCACTGTTGTGCATCATTGTTTGTTATTGCTATCATCGCCACAACACATGCCTGTTGCTGGCCACTCGTCCCATTACTCATCGTACACCGCGCTCATGATGCACGGCACCTATAGGGTCTTGGACCACCCCTCCCCCCCCCATGTGATGCTCTGCAGCTGTGTCTAACAATAGTCAAGTGAGCAAGCATGCCATGCGCAAGTACACATGTGCAAATGAAACTAATCTATGCCATCATGTCCAATGTGCCCATTGTATTCACCACATTAGACATCTGACATGCAAAACACATGCATACCTGTGTGCCATTGTGACGCACCCTTTCCTAACAGGATGTTCCACTCCTTGCGCAACTCCACCAACTCCTTGCGCAACTCCACACACTCCTCCCGCAGTATTTGCTTTTCCTTCTCGAGTCCAGGGAGTCGCTGATCTAAAGGGTCGGACCTGACGTCCGACATCCCCGCCTTGACCTTCACGATCTCGTCCATAACTGTCTTGATTTGCGCCTTGACTTCATCGACCTCGTCTAAAACTGTCTTGATCCTCGCACTGACTGTCGCGACCTCTGCCGCAAGACGATCAGTCTCAGGGCAAACACCCTGTGGCGTTGGCATCCTGGACGAACACAAGGCGTCGGCACGGCTCGTTGGGAATTGAAGCAATGCATCAGGGTTTGTTTTGTCCGTTTTGTGTTCGGGTTCAGCTTCGGCCTATATGCATCGCATGCAGTTCGGCAAGGGGGTGTCTAGCAACTGTCAACCAGGCTCTCGCCTCACAGGAAGATTTTCCGCCTCACATGAAGATTTTTCAGAGAAGATATCGCGAACGTTCTTCTCTGGCCTATCTGCACACCATGCAAGAAGACCAATGCGTGTTTTCGCTCAAATGGCAGCATCCACACGACTGACACGCAACGCAAGCGTGGGATGCGCTTTGGCCTCACCTAGAGTTGTTGCGGACTTCGGGCTGCCGGTTGCGGGCGCATGTGCGTGATGTTGAAGCTACGGTAGTACAAGATGACATGGCCCGAGTATGGCCCATGCCAGTTAGGTTGCCCGGTCACACATGGCCGGAACTGAGCCAAAATGAAAAACGCAGCGTGGTCCTGGCCAGCGCAGCGTGGTCCTGGCCGACGCCCTGTCAGCGGTAACAGCTGAGAAACAGCGACCACGCCTGGTGGCGTTGGTCAACCCAGGCCAGGCCAGGTGGGGCAGCTCACACATAACTCCGCCACAGCGTAGTGCAACGCAGCAGCGTTGATGCTGCGTTCATGCGTTGATGTCGTAGCGGGTACAGATGGTGTGCGCTCGCTGGGGGCGATGTCCTAGCTAGCCGGATGTGTCAGCCCCATTGCGCCCCTGCGATGCCCCTATACCCAGGGCTGGGCAGGAGCGACCAGGCCATTCCTGCCATGTCCAGGTGAACCATGCCTCCCAAGGGCAAGAGAGAGCCCAAGCCCACAGCCATGCTTAAGGCCAAACAAAAGGCTGGCAAAACTCAAGGGTCTTACCCCATCTTCAAGGCAGCCTTGACAGAGTCCGAAATGCTGGCCAAAACAGAGAACCAAGCAGTCAGCCGAAAACGGACTCGGTTCCACAGGCTAGGAGCACGCTACCAGCGTAAGCACCGCAGGGCATCTTTTTTCTCGTTCAGCGCTACTAGAAAGCAAAGCAAGGCAACATCTCTGAGTTGCCATAGTGCAGCTCTTGCTGAAGATGATACAGACCTCACCACCTCCCTCCATGTCATTTTGAACGGTCTCATCTGCCCCGATGCAGTCTTGCAGCAAGCAGCAAGAGCAACTGTGGTGAAGGGAGCTTTGGACCTCCTTCAGAGTTCCAACAACAGTCTAAAACCCCGCAAACCCACAGCCCCCAACCTCCTTCCCCCTAACATTAGTGACAACAGCTCAGATTTAGACACACAGCCTGCAGCACCTGGTGATGATGCAGCCACAGGCGTACGCACAGACCAACAACTACCAGGCGAGGTTCCTAGACCTTCACCTGGTGCAGCCATCGCAAACCAGCCTAGGGGCAGCTTCGGGTCGGGGCTGTTTGGTGGAGCTGAGGCGCTTGATTGGACTGGCTTGCAGCAGCCAAGGGCATACGTAACTGGCCAATTTGGCGGAGATGGCGCGCAGCAGCCTGGGCGTGGAAGTCTGAGTGCGCTAGGCGCCTCTGATGTAGGGCGTGGCACGTGGCCGCTTGGTAAGTAGGATGTGGATGCTACCCCAGGATGCCTTCTTCCCTACCTCCACAATGATTGCACGTCGAGAGCCACCTGTAGCAGCCTTCTGGAATGGCTACAGTCAGGCTGACGTAAGCAACGCACACACTTGCACACTCACACATACCCACACACCCTTCCCCACACACCCCACATACACTAACAAACAAATGCCATGTCATACTCACACACAAACACCTACACACACAATGTTCACAGTGAAGTGCATTGCCTTGTGCGTGACTGCAGGCTTGGGAGTGTTCAACACGACTGGAGTGTAATTGAATCTTGGTGCGGCCAATGCCCTTTCGCCTTGGGCTGCCTACATGCCTACATCCTACATGCCTACATCCTACATGCCTACATCCTACATGCCTACATGCCTGACAGCCTGCCTGACAGCCTACACGCCTGCTTGCCTGCCTGCCTGCCTGCCTACCTGCCTGACAGCCCACCTGCCTGCCTGCCTTACGTGCCTGATAGCCCATCTGGCTGCCCACATGCTTGACAGCCCTGCCCACCCCATCTACAAGCCCCACCTGCCCTATCTGCCCACCTGCCCTGCCTACCAGCCTTGCCATGCGCACCGCATCATCTCACTGGCCTTGCCTACCAGCCCACCGCCTGCTGCCCACATGCACATGTGGTTGGCAAGCACCCCCTCCAATTCCCTATGTGGGCGCACACAGTGGACACCCTCCAGGTGAGCATTTGCTTGCTGCTGCCTACCTTGTTGCTGCCCATCTATTGCTTGCAACATGCTTGCAACATTGCTTGCAACATGACGTCTAGTCACATACCTCCGCCTACCACACATTATGCGTGCACAAGTGTTGCATGCGTGTTGGGTGCATGCGTGCAGGCGAGCAGCTGCCACTTCTTCCATTGCCATCAACAGATCTGCATTGTCCTACCAGAGCTCATGGAGGTGTGTCTCTGCAGCTTTTGGCTAATCGCGCTGCTCGTGCAATTGGCTCTTGTGACTTGTTCGTTGCCTCACAGGCCTTCAACAACCTTGGGTGAACATGACGCTGGAAGGACTGGGAGGGCATGCAAACATTGGCTGAATGGTCAGATGACATGACATGTTGAGCCGTCAGTGACATTATGCTGGCCGCTCTCCCCCTCTAGGGCTCCGGGACTATCTTCAACGCACTTCAAGCAAGATGCACAAACAAAGCTGCGCATGTTCTCAAAACGAAGGCATGCAAGTTCTCATTAATGCTCTGGAAAGACATGTGCTCCCTAGATGGGACCGAAATGGATTGGCGAAGTACTGTTGTAGGTACACAACGCTTGGTAGTCAGCTTGGTATGGTTGCTGGGTACAGGGAAGGCATGATGCTGGCAGGAATAGGTTAGGTTGGGAAGGCAGGAAGGCAGCCATCCCCACGCTGACCTCTTCATAATGCTCTTAGACCACCAATTATCTACTACATTATGTACTCGGCCCGCCAATTATCCATTAGTTTCAGGCGTTCCCAACTACCTGAAAACCACCCCCCTGTGATAGGAAGCCCGTATCTCCGCAGCCAACCAGTCAAAAATTCATGTAAACAGTGCTTTAAACAGAGGAGACTCAAAGCTACGAGATAGCCGACGCAGCAAAAACTATCTCGCTCTCAGCGGTGCTCAGTGCCTGCCCAAAGATCGACATTTGATTTCATGCGATTTTGCCTCATGCGAGGCGCGCCACACTAGCACGCTTCGCCACACCGTTGTTGCTGGCACCTGCAACGCGCAGCAGCAGTCGGAACATGTTTTGCTTTTGGCATGTGGACGAGACGACGGCAGTCATGACAACTGGATACCACTACTAGCATTTGGAGCTGCTGCTGGCGCAAGTGCATTACCGGCTGCTCTACTACGCTTAACAAGGTGCTAGGTGCAGTACGTGGTGTTGTCTCACCTTGCTTTGCTGCCCTCGACTTGTTAGCTGCAGGTGCCTCACGCTTACGTGACGTGCTTGCCGCTGCCAGCTGTTGCTGATGCTGAGGGGGCGCACCAGCAGGCACAGCCAGCTCAGGGATGGTGCCTGCAGGTGTCAGCTGCTGCTGAGGGGGCGCAGCTGCGGCGAGCTTCCCACGGATGTGGGTGCACACGTGGCTCTGTAGCTTGGGTACCCTCCAGCTCGTGTGTACCTCCTGCTTGTGAAACTGGAGGTATGACTGAAGCTGCTTTCCTGTCATCTTCATTGCCTCCTCGACAGTTGTGTGGCCATAATCACGCCCCCCAAAGGCAAGGGCATGGGCCGCTGCAAGCCGCTCTTGGCACGCATGGTCACACACATTGATCACAACCCTCCCCACCTTGTGCGCTGCATCTGTGATCTGGCGCTCTGCCTTTGCTGACCGCTGTACTGCAGCTGCGGCATCCTCCTTACGCCGCACTTCAGCACGGAGCTGACCCATATGCTGCTGCAAATCACGAACATCCACAGTCTTCATGGCCTCCTTGCATGTGCGCAGGGACATCAACTGCAACAGAGCTGGCAGCTCCATGTACCTGCCACCACCATGCTTCAGCAGCTGCAACAAGGACTCCACAGGGGCATTGGAGATGGGGCTGGCAAGGTAGTACTGTTCGAGGTGAAGGCGCAATGCGGGGCTGCCAGGGTCGCCGTTCACAGCCATGGCACGAATGTCAGATGCATATTGACGCCAAGTGCCATAAGGGTCCTCTTGCTGCTGCTGCTGCTGCTGCTGCTGCTGCTGCCCATCCTCAGGCGGCGGCAGCCGTAGCTCGGCATGATACACCACATCAATCGCCACTTCCATGCGCGTAGCTTGGTCTGAGCTGCCGAGAGACGCAAAGAGGTGGGGCAAGGCCATTTGAGCTTGCACATGATGCTGGTAGTAAGTCCACATAGCACCACAGTGCTCCTGTAAATAGGCCGCAAGCTGCTGCTTCTGCTGCTCGCGCTGATCTACTGGCGCTGATCTACTGGCATGCAGACCTGCCAGAAGGGGCAATGTGTCCCAGGTCCCCAGACGAGCTAGCACATCCTGGGTGTGGCGGTAGAGCTCAAAAGCGTGCAGGCCGTCATCCTTGCTGGCCCACATGAGCTCGGGCACTAAGAAGCTCTCCCCAACCACTGCCACCACGCTGAGCCTGAGCAGCAGGCTGTTGTCCTGGAGCAGCTGGCTAAGGGTAACAGCCCATGGTGGAGACTGACCCTTCTGCCGCTCAAGCAGCTGTGACACTGCATCTCTCGCATGCGCCCATACGCGCAGCATGGACACCGTTGAGCTGATGTAGCTGGCCCAGCGGGTGTCACACGGCACTTGGGGCTACGATTGATGTGCCTTTGGAGTGGTCCCAATCATTGTGCGTCAATCCAATATCTTTGTTTCTTTGTTCCGGTAATGCACGTAAGAGTCATCTTGGACAAGAGTGTAGGGAGTTTGGCTGGAGCTCAGCGGCGGTGGCAAAAAGCAGCAAAGACGTTGGAGGGGGGTGGATTTGCAAGCTAGGCGCCCACCATTATAGCGATGTAGCGTTGCCGTCAACACTTACATCCTCACATCCTCGCCAAGCGGCCTGCACCATCAGGAAGCTCGCGCAGCCATGTTTGCCGGACTTCGGTGGTGTGCGCCACCGACATGTCGTGCATCGCTAACGGATAGCCAAGGACGTAGCTTACCAGTGTAGATAACCACGGTCTCTGATTGGGACACATCCGGGGTCACATGTGGCTGCCCGCATCGAAAGACTCCGATGGCAATTCCAGTCGAACATTAATCGCGCAATATCGCATTGCAGCAGACGCAGCAAACGTTACATCAAATGATGGAGTAGATGGGCCGCAGTTGCATGAAGATTACCAACCCCGCTGATGATGATGTGGCTTACACCGCTAAGCCGTCAGCCGTTAGGCTGCTAGGCTGCCCTCCCCCTCTAGGGGTTCGGGACTTTCTGTAACTGCTAGTCGCTCGTGCTTGTCGAGTATTGCGGTTGGGCACTTTGAAACTTCCCCCATCCACAGCCAACGATATTCCCCGATGTAGGGGGAACTTTTACCGGGAGACTTGATTGAAGTATCTTGAGCACGTAAACGCAGACAGAGCGAGGTCACTATATATATATGTTGTGCACTAGCTGTGCCATGAACAATGACTGTGCTGTAACAATGACAAACCGGTGTGGGGTTTATAGTCATCAAGAGTGCAACCGAGGATGCTTCAATGTGGTTGTACCGGAGCGAGATTGCTCGCAGTCAAACATGTTGTTCCCCGGTGAATGAGTATTGTTTGATTGAAATAGTGTACGCCAACCATTGTCACGCAAAAAGATAAATGCACATCGAAATGAATACACGAGGTATTGCTCGCCACCCCTCCTCTCGTTCCTTCCCCTCATTCAATCCCTCCCATTGTCCTTTTGCTTCTTTGCCTTCTTGCCCTTGTGCTTTTCCTTGCGCCGCTTGCGCTCATTCTGTGCTGGGGGCACATCACTGCCATCATCACTCCCATCCAGTGAGCTGTGGTCCCCAACCCCTGCCCCACCATTAGCCACCCTCGCCCTCACACTCCCAAGGTCAGCCTGTGCTGCCGCTGCCTGCCGTCGCTGTGCCTTACGCTGTCGTCTTAGCAGGCGCTCCTCCTCTTTCACCTTGGCCTTGGCCACCTTGCGCATCAGCTTGTACAGCTCCTTGTGCTGCTGCTGCTCCTGCTGGCTCAAGTCAGGCTGCTCAGGGGCCAGCAGCCCACGGTACAGGGCGGGTGGGACCCCACTGCGGCCCTGGGCCAAGACCAGGGAAGGAGGCAGGGCTGCGAGCTGAGGGGGCCGGATGGGCCCGCGCACAACTCCCTCCAAGGCAGAAGCCACACTGCGAGTAAACATGCAGCCATGCAGCCACACCAGGCTCGTGATCGTCATGGTAGAGACTGCATGGCAAGTAAGCATTGCAAGTCAGGAGTTCGACAGGTCATGACGATGATACCACACTGTGACAGTCATCCCCTTGGTACGCCTGCTTGGCCTTGCAATACATGCAGTCAACAAGTTGGGCGTGAGAAAAGAAACATATGGCAGGTGGCACATGTAGAGACAGGTACTCTAGGGACCAGCTTGCCCCTGGTATGCCAAAATGGGGACAAACCAGGCGCCCTGAAGATGAAGGGGTTTAGGTGGTAAGGGTAACGCAGTGGCGACC
The DNA here is from genome assembly GCA_030144725.1 of Haematococcus lacustris. Taxonomy (NCBI): domain Eukaryota; kingdom Viridiplantae; phylum Chlorophyta; class Chlorophyceae; order Chlamydomonadales; family Haematococcaceae; genus Haematococcus; species Haematococcus lacustris. The sequence goes on from JASKMD010000031.1 coordinate 2,674,754, forward strand.
GTCAGAGTCCAATTCCTTGGTGGTGCCACCCACCTGGTCATGCCTGAAGGGAGGTAGGGCCCGGTCTGCTCCAGGCGGGACCCCACCCCGCCCCTGCCCTTGACCCGCTGGCGGGATAGCAGTGCCTGCAGCTCCTCCTCCCCCATCATCCAGCCCTCCTCATCCTCGGGCGACTCCACACCTGCTGCCGGCCCTTGCTGCCCCTCCTGCTCCTCCTGCTGCTCCTCCTGCAGCTGCTGCTGCCTCCTTGACATCCTACTACCCTGGTGCCAGGGCTCCACAGCCTCTGCACTTGCCCCTGACTGTCCCTGACGCCCTTGTGCATGTGCTGGGCACTGATCCGGCTCCTGCTGCCAGCGGTGAGGACTGGTGGACACGCCCTGCACTGCCTCACCCACTGCCAAGCCGGCAGGGCTCGCTGAGGCTGGTACCGTGGCAGGAGAGCTGCCAGGCGACAGGAGGACTGACTGGGGCTGAGGGCTCCCCGCAGAGGTGCTGGGTGTGGGGCGCCTGCGCTGTGGGCTTGGTGGTAACAGTGAGCTGCAGGTGGGCAGGGGGCTTTGTGAAGGTGAGGCTTGTCGAGCGGATGAGGGGCTGGGTTGCCTGCCTCGCACAGCCGCCTCCTGCCCTCGCCTCTCCCTGCTGGTGTGCTTGTGCTTGCTGCTGTGTTTGTGCTTGCGCTTGCGTTTGCTGTCAGGCCGCCCCTCGCCCCTGTCATCATGGCCGCCTGCATGGGGGTACACAGTCGGGTGGTTCTCCAACGAGTGTGCTGGGTGCTTGGTCTCCCTGCCTTCGCACTGGCCCTGCTGCTGAGAAGGCTCCACCTGCTGCAGCTCTAGGTTTCTTGTGGCTGCAGGCTGACACTGATGGCAGCCGCTGTTGGGCTGGCTGCCATTGCTCCCCAAGGTTTGGAGGTGGCACATAGGCAACGCTGGTCGCTGCCTGCGGTCCTCTGTGTCCTCTGCAGCGCTGCCTGACTCGAAGGTGGGCCAAGAGGGTAGCTCAGCGTCAGCGTGGAGGTGTGGAGGGGAGGAGCTGCCACTGCCCACCTGCCCACTGACTGGCTGTGACCTGTGGTCAAGCCTTCGCCCAGGCAAGACTGGGGACACCCCTGGCTCCCCCTCCCCTCCCCTGTGCCCCCTCTGCTGCTGCCGCCCCATGCCCCTGTGCTGCTGCGCTGCCTCACGCTCCTCACGCTCGCGTTGCTGCGCTCGCAGCTGCCACAGCTCTGTCTCCTGGCTGCGCTTGTTGGAGTGGAACACCCCCCGCAGGGTATTGTGCAGGAAGCGCTCGTTCACACGCTCCCGCACCACGCCCCGCCCGCAGAAGGCAAGCACCCCACCCTCCTCTGACCTGGCGGCCAGGCTGGCAGCACGCTGCAGGGGGCAGCAGGCACCGAGGCCGCATCAGCATCAGCAGTGTGAGGAGGGCGGCAGAGCCCCAGTAGCACCAGGTAGCCGGTAGGAAGCAGCGGGCCGGAGCAGCAGTGGCAGTGGCAGGAGCAGCAGGCGCAGCCGCCGCAGCAGCAGGGGCAAGCATTGGGCTGACAATGCCACCCTGCATCGGTGGTGGTAGCCATGGCAGCAGCCTCATTAAGGGCAATCCCTGCAGCTGCAGCTTTGTGACGCATGGCTTGGGCATTGCAGTGCGGCGTCCCTAACCTGCATCAGCAGCTGGGCCACCAGCCTCTCCGTCTCCGCCCTGATACGCTGCTTTTGAGAGTCAACGCCCGGAGGCACTGCCTCGGCGCTGGCCCTGGTGCCAGCCATGGCTGCCAGGGCTGTCTGAGGGTGCTCTGGTCCCTGCTCTGTCCACTGAGCTGTCCTCCGGCTCTACCTGTGGGCACAGCCAGTTGCGTGGCTTGCAGTGGCCTGGCTTGCAAACTCTCACGACTTGCCCAGCAAGAGGGCAGGGTTGTGTCGCAAGCAAGCAGTAGCACACGGGCAGGCACTGGCTGCTCCTGCTACTTGATACATCTTCCTCACCAACGTCTCAGGTCATGCATGGCACGCAGCTCACAACATCAGCTAGGCACTGAGGAGTGAGGAATGCTGTGGAGACTATGAAGGCTCAGTGCCAAAAGCCGCAATGCTGTTCCTGTTGTTTGCTGTTAGTGCTGTCATGACGAATGACAATCGTAAGTCCAATCGTTAGTGTGTAAGTGTGTGCCATGCAGCTGGAGGAGGAGGCAGCCATTGAGTCCCAGAAGTGGTGGGGGATCCGCAAGCAGCTGGTGGTGTTCTTTGGCAACGCAGGCATTGGCACCCGGGGTGGGTAGGGGGCCAAGGCCATGCTGCAGGCCTGCCGCAAGGTGGTGGAGAGGGCCAACAGCGGCAAGCCAACCGACAGGGTGCCAGGCAAGGTGGTGACAGAGGATGAGTTCCGCACCATCAGGGTCAGCTCAGCTATGAACAGCCCCCAGCCCTGTGAGAGGAAGCTGGACCGCAGCGAGCCCACCAGGCCTGAGGACTGGAAGCCCAAGCCAGGTCAGGTGCAGGACCGCTTGTTGCGGTCAGCCTGGAGCAAGCGGTTTGAGGCGCCAGTGCGGGGGCTCATGTGGTGCCCTTGGTTACACCAGGCCACCCCTGGTGACCTTCGCAAATGGGTGGACAGAGACTGCAACGCAGCCCTCAACCTCCAGAGGGCAGGGGAGAGCAAGTGGCGCCCACTGGAGCTGTGCAGGTGGCCACACCGAGGAAGGCTTCCTGCCAAGGGCAAGGAGTACCCAGCGTTGGGCTTCAAGAAGCTGCAAGACCGAGCCCCCAAGGCCCAAGCCCAGCAGCCTGTAGCACAGTAGTATGTGTGCCCTAGGCACAGCTTGAGCTGTTGCTTACATGAGAGCATGTGTTTCATGTCAACATCGATCGCCCGACTCTCGCAAGGGGGAAGGAGTAGGAAATCAGGTATTGGTACCGGCTGTAGGTCACAGACACTCAATTCAGGTTACAGTTAACACAGCCCCTACCCATTAGTAGGGGAACAATGTGCTGTGGAGACGATGTATGCATATCGCCTTGGCCCACCTATGCTTGCACATGGTATGTTTTGCGCAGCGCCCTGGTTCTTGGCTCCTGGGTTCGGCTGGGCCCTTAGTATGTCTCTGAGATTCAATGCAACAGCAATGCTGCTGACTGAGCAGTGCCTTGATGTGAGGAGCTGATCCTCCCAGCACCGCATGTCAGAATTCAGCCAGGCCCCAACTCATCGAAAGCTGTGGCAGCTGACACCTGAACCCTGTGAGATGTTAGCAGCAGGCAGCAATGGCTCAGTGTACATACGCGCAACAGCAACAGGGAGTCGTGGTTGTGTTCTCAGCTACACGGCAAAGCTGCCAAGCGACGAAACTGCCACGACGGTGTGCACACCTCGAGAATAGTCTTAGTTCATAGTATAGGCTCCTCAGGTATAGTACAGCTCCTCAAGATACAAACTCGCACTCAATGCACCTTGAAGGATATGCTAAGTGTTGCGACAGGCCTTCAGAATTTGCTGCTCTGTCACACCTGCCGCAGCACATATTCCCATAATAATGCGTAGGGGCTGTGTTATCTGTGATCCGAACTGTTTGTATGAGACAAGCATCCGGTACCAATACCTGATTTCCTACCCCTCCTCCCTTGCGAGAATTAGGCGATCGATGTTGGCATGAAACACATGCTCTGATGAAAGCAACAGCTCAAACATTGCCTGGTGCACACAAACTACTGTGCTACAGGCTGCTGTGCTTGTGCTTTGGGGGCTCGGTCTCGCAGCTTCTTGAAGCCCAAGCCAGGGTACTCCTTGCCCTTGGCAGGAAGCCTTGCTCGGTGTTGTAGGCTGCAGGGTTTGGGCCAGCTGCTGCCACCCCACGCAGCGAGAAGACGATCAAGGTGAAGAAAGCTGGTGCTGGAGCAGGGGGCTTAAGGGGCCTGCATCCAGACAACCTGGACAAGCCAACACACCTGCCGCAGCACTTATTCGTACTTGGGTCGATTGTGCTCCTTACTACAGCAACATCATCATGTAAGCACTGGCCTGAGGCTACATGCATGACATGAACATACTACACATGACATGACCCTTAATCCCAACCTAGATATATCCTGAACCCCTCACAAATGGGATGTGTGTGGGTTGGAGCCAGTGATGGGTAATACAAGATACGTGTATCGATACCGATACGTAATTTTTGTATAATACAAAAATACACGTATCGTATTTAAAAATACAAGTGCCGGCCGGCAAGTTGCGTGGATGCCTTCGATGCAGCTGCTGGTTGCTGCCACTACTAGAGTTTACGCTTAAGGCATGCCGCGCGGGGCTAAAGCCATCGGCCTGCTCCCGGAGCAGTCGGTCGCATGTGCCGGTTTTACATGCAAGAACATCAGAGTTGGAAGGCCCTGACTTTCCGACGTCGCCGTGCTGCCCAGACATCAAGGACAGGCTGCATACTGGCTGCGCTGCTCCTTTCACGCGTGACATGTTGCCTCTGTATCGCTGTATTGTATCGATACAAAAAATACACGTTTTTCTTGTATTTTCTTGTATTTCCTGTATCGATACACGTATTACCCATCACTGGTTGGAGCTACTAAGGGAGCTCTAGCTAGTATGCACACACATCAGAATGGCTGAGCTGAAGTGGGCATTAGGCACACTAACAGTAGCCTTGACAATGATGAGCTCGCAGCCTGTGTTGATTACAACTGACAACATGCTCTACTTTGGTGAAGCATGAGGGCTGTAGGGTTCAAAAGTCGTATTATTGTATGCATTATCAACAAGTCTCAGTGCAAAAAGACACAATGCTGTTCCTGCTGTTTTGCTACTAGTGCTGCCCTAACAGCCATCCAAGTCTATGGCAGGCGCCTTCAGCCGTCGCGAGAGTGAGAGTCGTGAGAGTACTGGCTGTAGCCTACAGCCTGTAGGTCAGTTCGGATTACAGATAACACAGCACCTACCAATTAGTAGGGGAATAATGTGATGTTAGTGCTGTTAGAGGCTGTCAGAGGCGAGCTGCTAGGGATTGAGGACTTTCAGATTTGAGCACCCTCGAGTTAAGGACCCAGCCTGTAGCAGGTGGGCAGTTGGGGGCACCTACCAGGACTGTGTTGCTTCACCACCTCAGTTGCAGATACCAATTCTCTGAGGTGTTCGCATGGGCCCCTAAGCTCTGTTGCACTACTGTTTGCTATGCTTCCTATCCTGCATGGGAATGCGGTGCTGGAACAAGGGCACAGATACAATGGCGCGGTGGATGAAGCATGAGGAATGGATGGGATAAGCAAGGTGAGGGGGATAACTGGCCATTGGCCATACCTAGTTGAGAGTTGAAGAGGGGGGCCAAGTACCTCAAGATCATGTGAGCCCTGCCCCGATGTACAGCAGCAACTCCTTCACGCAAGCAAAGCAGGAAGAAGGCTAGCTGGATCTTGTGATGCCTGCGACGCACACGTGTTTTTATGTGAACTCGATGGGTCACCATGACGGGTCCCTTCGTCGAGCATCACGAGCTCGTCGTGTTGCATGCAGCCGCGCGGGCCTCGTGCACTGCAGGAAACAACTGGGTTTGGGCTCAGTGCCACGACGCCCTAAGAAGATGCTGATGGACTGCGAGGAGCTACCGCTGTACTTACAGGAGGCTTTAGGTCTCGCAATGATGCCCCTGGACACGAAGACAGACTGCACCCTGCCCGCCTGGGCTCGCAACGCCGCGGCGTTGAGATTGCAAGAGGCAGCAGCGGGCGTCTGGTCCAGAAATGGCGTTGCTGGGGCCCAGGAGTCGGGGCCAGGGCTTAGGCGCTGCGTGGTCTTCGGTGGGTTACAAGGACCCAGATGCCAGACGTGCTTCCACCTTTACCCAATATACTATTTACGTAGCGCAACACCTCCGTCCACGTGCGTGTTCACCACTTTGCTGTTCGCCACTTGCAAACAACGTGCAAACAGTGCTGCACCTAAAGGAAATGCGCTCAACCCCTCTGCTCTCTTGCGCCTGGCAGGCCTAGCAATCTATGATTCAGCTTCAGCTGCAGAAGTAGCCTATAGCCCCTCCTCATCTGATGCACCCATCGTCAGCTGGGTGGTCAAAGATCAGCCTGGAGCAGAGGCGACCCTGTGCAACAGAGCTTGCTGCACCCACCTTGTCCAGAATTGTCCAGCAGCATCTCATCGCATCTCATGCTGGCTCATGCAGCCCCCTTGTCCCTCACTTGGGCCTCCATTTGAGCTGGGCCAGTAGTGGCCACTGGCAGTCACTAGCCCGATGCAGCCCGTGCCATTCGCATCTTGCACAGGTTGCCAACGGGAGGTGACCAGCCAGGCAGAAGAAGGCACAAAGAGCTGGAGCTATGGCTGGTGTCCTGCTCCCAAACCTCATTCATTCGCAGTAGCAGGTTGCAGTCCAGCCAAGGATGCACCCCGACCCTGCAGCCCCCGCTTTGTATCTGTCCAACTGCGGGCACAAGAGACAGTCAGCAGAGTGCCACTGCACTCCGCTTGCATGGCCATTGACCAGCCCAAGGTAGACCCAGTAGCCGCACTTGAGCAACAGCCCCCAAGCCACCAGGCAGGGGAGCAGCTAGGCCTGTGCCTCCCCTCCCCCCCTCAGGCTGACCTGCCCCTACCCATCGCCCCTAGTATTATACGCATGCCAGATGCACGCCAGCAGCAGCTATGCCATGCCACAGAAGTCACGTTTGAACAGGCAACCGGCTCAGCCGCCGATTTGTTTCCCCCGGCGGACCCAGCTCAGCCGCTCAGTCCCTGCTGCTCTGTGGCCACCACCAGCCATTGCCCACCCTTGTGGCCATGGCCCAGCACTACAGCAACAGCCAAGCCAAGCCACCAGACCGCAGCCAGCCCGGCTCCCTCCAACCTCATCCACGGCTTGGAATGGGAGGCTGACACAGTCCCAGTGCCACATGCCCCCGCCCTGAACGCAGCAGCGGTGGCGGCAAGGGGAGTAGCAGCAGGCGCCGGCGCTCAGTCCACTGACAGTATGGCTTGTGGCCTGGCCCAAGCAAGCAGGCCAGTTGAGGAGGGCGGCAGTGCAAGCAGCCCTGGCTGGAGGGTGGACGCCACAGCAGCAGCAGCAGCAGCGGCCCTAGCCCCTGGCCCTGATGCTGTAGGGGTGGGCCTACACCAGGCATTATGGCAAGAGCGACAGCCACCCTACAGCAGCAGCGCCTCCCCTACCCTCCAGCCAGGCTACCGTGAGTTGGACCCCACACTAGCTGGATCGGAGCAGGCGAGAGAGGGACCAGCTGAGCTATGTTCAGGCAGGCCCTGCGCAAGGCCCTTGGTCCGCCCTGGGGCGGGGCTATGCAGAGCGGTGGAAGGAGGGAGCTGGTCTGATGTGGAGCTGCCGCTGCCACCCTCTGGCATGACCCCTGCTGGCAGTGCTGGGGAGGAGCAGTGCTTAGCTCCTGTGGGGGTGCCACTTGGCCCCACCTCCCCCCACCAGGCCGCTGCTGAACAGGTGCAGCTGGCTGGGGCCCTGCGGCAGGGAGGGGCCAGCGTAGAGCAGCAGCAGGAGCAGCAGGCCGTGGTGCAGTGTGCTGACCCCTTGCCTGGTGCACCGCTTGGTGGCCAGTCTGCCGCTGAAGCAGCTGAGGCAAGTGATGTTGCCCCGCTGCCAGTGTCAGCAGAGGCTGGCAGCTGCCCAGGCGGAGGGGTGCTCTTCAGCCAGAGCTTGGGTCCTGACACTATGCAGGGGGCAGCCGCCAGCAGCAGCAGCAGCAAGATCAAAGGGCTGGGCCATGAGGTGTTGAGGCCTGCTGGCAGCACTGCCACGAGCCCTCCACGTCAGCACAACAGCAGCAGCAAGGGTGGGGCAAGCAGCAGGAGCAGCAGAGAGGGGGACAAGGGTGGCAGGGAGCAGGGAGCACAGCCCAAGGCATCCAGGAGTCACAGCCGGCCGTCTGACCCCGCCAGCAGCCTCCAGCCCATGTTGGAGCAGGCAGCCAAGGCAGGGCAGGGCAGGGAGGAAGTCCCCATATCCAAACCAAACCACAAGTCCAGTCGCCACCCCTTGGCTGTGGCTGTGGCTGTGGCAGAGGACAGCAATGATGGTTATGATGATGATGATGATGATGCCGCCCCACGCTGCCGCCCCAGCTCATCACGCTCTCCACGCCCAGCCTCAGCTTTTGAGCTGGACGTCAAGCCTAGGGGCAGGCAGCAGCAGGGGGGTGGGGGGGGCCACAGAAGCAGCCAGGGTCGGCGGCGGGGTGAGCAGCAGCAGGAGGGCGGCAGGGGAGAACACCGCTCCCCCTCGCCGCCTGACCATCAGGTGCCCCTGGCACAAGCAACCAGGGCAGCTGGGAGGGGCACCTACCCAGACCCCGTTGAACTGGACAATGCAAGCTCAGGCCAGCTGCCTGGCACAGAGCAGTACAGCGCACACCAGTCCCAGCCGCAGCAAGAACTGCCCCCGCCACCACCCCTGCCCCTGCCCCGCCCACCTTCCCAAGACCAGCTAGCGAGCCGTTATGACACGCACAGCCACCACCACAAGAGCCACCCACACTCAGCCCGCCATCAGGGCTGGAGCCGGCCAGCTGGGTCTGCTGGGTGTGGAGAGGGGGTGGTTGGGAGGGGCGGGGGGCCTCCTCCCCTGCACCCCCTATCCCTGTCTGGCAGCGACGCCGGTGGCTTCAAGCCCCTCCCCTCCCGCAAGCGTGGCCGTGCCCCCCGCCGCTACTCCCCCTCCCCGCCCCCACGCGGCCCCCAGCCCTACCCCAGCCCAGCCTATGACTACCCCCCAGGGGGGCAGGGGGCCCCACTCTATGCAAGCGCAGTGAGCGGGGCAGAGGGGGACAGGTACCCCGCCTCACTGGGCCACCCAGTCCACCGAGGTCACTTCCTTGAGCCCAGGCGTCCTCACCACTTCCCACCGCCGGGCCGTGGCCAGCCGCTGGGTCATGGCGAGGGCGACCTGCCGCCCCCCTTGCGCCCACTGCCCCTGCAGCAGCTGGCGGTGCAGTATGAGATGCATCTGGGCGAGGTGCTGGCGCGGGCAGGCAGGGCAGGCATCAGCCTGCAGCAGCTGCGGGTGAGGCTCAGGGGGGGAGGGGGGAGGCTACAAATGAGGGGGCAGGGAGGGGGAGGGAGGGGGCAAGGGAGGGCTGGTCAGAGGATAGAGCAAGGAAGGGTGGCAGTGCTGCAGCCGCTGGGGCAGGGGTGGTGGTTGGGGGAGTCAGGAGCAGGGGTGGTGAGTACAATGACAGGGTGGTAGGGTGACGTCCTCAGCCCTCCCCACCTATCTCCGGTTGAGAGTGAGGGTGAGAGGTGAGGGTGAGGGTGAGGGTGAAAGTGAGAGTGAGGGTGAGGGTGAGGGTGAGGGTCATGCAGCCTGCAGGTGTCCATCACACCTGTCTCCCAGCCGCCCCTGGTTGCTGGTGTGCAGGTGCAGTGCCCCATCCCAGCGCCCCTGCTTGGCCCTGTCAGCCCCCAGCAGTGGCTGGCAGCCAGGCCGCACCTGGTGGTGGTGCGGGGCAGCATGCTGTACAGCCCGGGGGGGCCCCCTCTGAGCCTCGGGCCCCAGGGGATGCCAGGGGGGTCAGCAGGCGGCTGGCCTGGGCCTGGGTGGCGCCAGGTGGGAGGGGAGGGGAGGGGAGGGGAGGGAGGGCGGTGAGGCAGGGGGAGGGGGCCAAGCTGCAGTATGGCATGGGCGGTGGGGAGGCAGTGGGGGGGTGGCATGGGGAAAGAGGGGAGAAGGGGAAACAAGGAGGGGCCAGGGGAGGGGTGTGAGATGCAGTGGGGTCTCAGGCGGTGAAGCTGTAGTGTGGAAGGTGGGCTAGGCAACTGTCTGAAGCCTGTTCATTTGCACAAGGTCAGCTTTGGTGTGGCAATTTGAAGAAGTAACAAAAGGCAGCAGCACTGCTAGCTCTCTCAACGTGTGCTGTGTGACATGTTTGCAATCGCTGCCGCCTGTGCTAAGCCTCCACATGGCCATGGTCTGGCTCGATGTGCGCAGGACATGCCCGATGGTGGGTTTCCCATGCATCCCCAGCATGGGGGACCTCGAGGCTTACTTGGGGAGGGACGGTCCTCAGTGCCCGCCACCCAGCTGCGGGCCATGATTCGGGACTACGAGCTGGAGCTATGCAGGTGAGGATGCACGCTAGGAGCCTCTCCTTGAGGTGGCAGTGACCAGGCAGCTGTGGATGTGAATAGGCGGCTGTGGGCCTAAAGAGGCAACAGTGGTCTAAACTGGGGCTGGGAGTGGGCTAGAAGAAAGCTTGCTGGCAAGCGTGCAGGCCCATGCTGGCAGTTGGTGGCAAGGCAGTAGACTGACAGGTGAGCTGGTAGGCCAGCTGGGCTGAGCTGGGCCTGTTATCACCCGTCACCTCAGCAGCCTGGCAGTGTTCTGCCCTAGGCTCCCAGCTACCTGGGAAGGGCCACACCCCACCCACCTGCTTGTTGCAGCAGATGATGTAGTCAGCAGTGTCATCATGCCACTTGCATCATACAAGGCCTGATACATCACACCTGCTGAGAGCTGTCTCAGCCTGGCCTGTGCCCTGACTCTGACCCCCGACCTGACCCCCAACCCCTTACCCCTGACGCCTGTGCCCTGACCCCTTGCGCTGCCCAGGTTCCTTCACTGCCAGCCCTCCCCGCTGCCCCTCAGCGAGCTGCGCAGCGCCTGCCCCATGCCACCCCTGGTGATGGACGCCTGCCAGGGGGTCCTGCACTTCTTCGCCTCACGCACCTCCTTCATCCACATGGACCCTACATCACGCACTCTGCAGCTAAAGTGAGGGCTGCTAAGGGGATAGGGGGGCCTGGGTACGCTTAGGGGTATGGGCGACAGGGGCAGGCGCCACAAAGGGCAGCAGCATAATGCACACTCCATGTGTGAAAAGTGTGTATGCATTTGAAAAGGTAAGGCATGAGTAAAACGTTAGGCAAGCCACAACAGGGGTGTGGAGATGCACGGGGGAGGATGCAGACTGAGCTGGTCGGCTCGGACAGGATGTCATTGGCCAGCTAGAAACTGACAGTGCTGAAGGTGACCACAGTTTGACTGTCTTTGTGTGTATCTGTGTCTGCCCCATGGCTGTGACACAAGTCTACAAGATGCCGGGGAGTTGGACCATGGGCTGGTGGTCAACCGTTGCCCTGGAGCAATGCCAAACACCTGCTGCCATGTTTGCCTGCTATCTAACCGCAGGCCTGGGTGGTGGGAAGCTGTGGGCGTGCCCCCTCCCGACGAGGTCTGCGGTGTGCGTCACCGGGCTGACATTGGTGCGTGGTGCGAGGTGGGCCTAGGTACGACTGGCTTCGCGGATCGCGCGTCAAGCTACGGCAACCGGCCGTCACACAGGCCGCGCGGGGACAGTTGCAGCAGCCACAGCCGGGCCGACGAGCAGCATAGCCAGGTGCAGGGCGGCAACCGCTCGCCCATGCCGAGGGGGGACGCGGGCTGCTATGGGGGCTCCCAGCACTTCGAGCGTAGGAGTCGAGGCGACCGGGGCGATCGAGGGTGTGCGAGGCGTTACCGCGAGGTCACTCGCAGTCGGTGTGACCGGGGACGATCGCTGCCAGGGTCTAGCACTGACCTGCTTTCTCAAGGCGACCATGCGTTGGGCTTGCGAAGGGAGGCTGGTAGACCTGGGCGCTCGGGTCATAGTCAGAGTAGTAGCTGCAAGCACAGCATGCGCAGCAACAGCTCGCGCAGCAGCAGCAGTAGCAGCAGCAGCGAAGACGACAGCAGCAGTAAAGGGCGAACGCGGCAACGCCGGGCAGCAGGGGTCGTCAGGGCGGTGTCGCGCGCTCCCGCTACGCCGGTGTCTAGCAGCACGAGATCCCGGACGAGGTCAAGGAGTAGATCCAGTTCACTTGACAATGGACTATAATCATCGACAGTTTACAATCTGTGTATGCAAATACCTTTCTTGATCGACGAATATTCCTGCTTTTCATTTATGAAACTAAGGATAGACAAGTGTGAACGTGTCACCTGGCAGCTTGAGTGTACCATTGTTACCATCCTACATCACACTTATCAAATACCACTGCTACTCCGGGTTCACTTGAGCAAAACTGTCGCACGCAAGCGACACCGCTGCTGCTGCACTGGACACCCATGGCCAATTGAGCCCGGAGAACGGCTTCAAACAGCCTTGGCTGCCCACACGGAAAAGCGGCAGCCCCATCTCACTTCCCAGTCGCGCGACCTTTCGCCAATCCCAGCCTAGTCCTGCTAGATCAGACAATGCATCACGCTGTCCCCGCAGCCACCGCTTGTTGTGTTTTGCGCTGCATGAGCCGAGGACCCTTTGGATTCAACGCAGTCCGCGCCGGGCCGTATTGGAAGTCGGGCGCATCTGCCAGCGCCGCCAAATCGTGCACAATCTGGTAGACAGCGTCTGGGCGACCTAGCTCCTTGGCCCTGCAACAAAACGATGGAGAAACGACTTTCTCAGCGTTCTCCCGTCTGCCCACCCGCCCGCCGATCCCGACCTCACACTTAGCACCTGCTCCTTTTCCTACCGCCAGCTGCTCCGTTGGCAGAGGCAATTGATGCGGGAGGCGCAGGTCGTGGCGCTTCATGGGCAGTGTCAAGTGTGCGATAGAGAAGCCACCCCATGTGACCCTTGCGCTGCTTGACGTGTGACCCACCTGCTGCGCATTGTCTCGAAATGCTCCTGCTCCTGAGGTCCGCCCAGCAGCCAGGAGTGGATGATGGTGGCAATCTTGGCGGGCTGCGTCTCAAACGTTCCCACCCCGTTGTCAATCACATAAGGGATGTTGCCCTCCTCCTGCAACAGACAGACATGTCACAGTCTGTCACAGGTGCGGCCGGCAGTAGCGGTGACAGCTGTAGATGCAGCAGCAACAGCAGGATGCAGCAAGCACTAGGTGCTGCAATAGTAATGCCCCCTGTAAACAAAAGCATTCTAGAGCTGTACACAACGGCCGCAACGGAGCTGCAATTCGAGTACTTGATAGCTGTAATGAAGCACTTGAAGCTGCGCCTGGCAAGCACCTGGAGCTGCAGCACATCCATCCCCTGCGCAGGCTCTGCCCAAGGCCACCCTGGCATGCAGTGCATAGTCCAGCGTGTGAGTCACACCTGACAAGGCACGTTGCCATTGAGAAGGATGGGGAGACCGCTGATGAGCGCCTCAGCAATTGTGCCTGGGCCTGCCTGCAGCTCGCAGCATGGGTGTCAGCAGCTCCCCTGGAGGGGGTGTGGGGACGGGGAAAGGGGCAGGAGAGGGGGAGGTGGTGGAGGGGAAGAGGAAGGGGGGAAGCTGGGCAGGGGAAGGAGGCGATGGTGAAGGGGGAGGCAGTTGAGGAGGCGGCAGTGGAGGGAGGGGGGGCGATGGAGGGGCCACCATCAGCAGCAGTCCTGCACCTTGGTGATGATGCAGTCACATGCAGCCATCCACTCGTGGATGTTGTCCACAAAGCCACATGCCGTCACCAGTATGCCACCCGGGTGCTCCTTTGCCTTCAACCGCTCCAACAGCTTGCGGTTGCGGCCGCAGATGACGACCACCTGCCAGCAGCCAGCCCACCCACTCTCTGATCTCACTCACTGCACCTCACACGCATCACACCTCCAAACCCTGCACACACCCCAGCCTGCCGTACGACATCAGGGAAGAAAGCTTGGGGGGGTGGGCTTCGCACTTCAGGAGTGTGGCCTGCATGCCTGCATACTTGCGCATGCCCAACATGTGAAACATGAACCTAATCCAGATCATCCCCTTCAGTCGCACGACCAGCGCTGTCAGTCTTGCCTGACCCTCATGCCCCACCCCCCCACCCCTCACCCCCCACCCCCCAGCTCCACCTGCGCCTTGTCCGCGAGCTGCAGGTCCAGCTGCGCCACCGTCTCCTCCAGGGCGCCCATGCCCTCCCCGCCCCCCACCAGCAGCACGGCAGGCAGGCCAGGCTCTAGGCCCAAGCGCCGCCGCATGGCGCGCCTCCCGGGGAGAGGGTGAGAGAAGATAGGCCTGATGGGCAAGCCTGGGCAGGCAGGGGGACTGCTGAGGGTGAGGGCAGGGGCGGGTGTGGAGGCAGGGGCAAAGGGGCGGGTGTGGAAGCAGGGGGGCTGGTGAGGGTGAGGGTGAGGGCTGGGTCTAGGCTGGGTCTGGGCACAGGACCCAGCCAGGGTGTGGGTTAGGGTTAGGCAGGCATGAGAAAGGGGGAGGATGAGTCCTAGACAGGGCCTCCTTGCCTGTGTGGAGGGGGAGGAGGTCAAGATTGAGGGGGTGGGTTGGGGTGGACCACCTGCCTTTGTGCCACGGGAAGGTGGGGGAGGGTAGCAAGGGCCTGCCCTTAGGGCTCCCCCCTCCGCCCTTGCTCCTGCCTCCACGCCCGCCCCTGCCTCCCTGCCTCCTGCCCCTGCCCCCCGCCCCTTTGCCCCTGGCCCCTGCCCCGGGAGGTAGCCAGGGCCAGGCTGCGCACCATGCTGCACGATCTGCTGCTGCTGCAGCCCGTTGTTGCGCGCCAGCATGGCGCAGAAGTCCGTGGCCACGAAGCAGCGTGTGGCTTGCTTGTGGAACCAGGTGTTGTGGCAGGTGGTGAAGTCAGTGACGACCTGGGCCAGGCAGACAGCCAGGGGGCCAGGCAGCTCTAAGGGGGGCCCAAGGGGGGTGGGGGGGGTGCCAGCATGGAGCCAGGGGGAGGGGCAGGCAGGGAGGAAGGAGGGGGTAGGGGGGGTGGAGACTGAGGGGGGTCAGGGGGTAGTGGGGGACCTAAGGGGGGCAGGGGGGCTGGGGGGGGTGAGCATGGGGTTAGGGTGTGTGGCAGGCAGGGTGGGGTCAGGGAGGCAGGAGGGGGTAGGGGGGTGGTGACCATAGGGTGCCACTAGTGCCCTAAGGGGGGGGGTAGGGGTGAGGGGGGCTCTGACCAGGGCTATTGCTATTCCACTTGCTATTGCTCAAGCAGCACAGATAGAACGCGTGCCCAGTGGCTGAGGAGGGGGGTAGGGGCCAGTTAGAAGAGGGCGGGGAGCCGGGGGGGAAGGGGTGGTGGGGTGGGGGGGGGTGAGGGGGGCTGTCAGAGGCCTGTCATGTCAGGCGCCTGTCAGAACCTGGCAAGTACCTGGCAAGAGCCTAGCAGCCTCTTAGGGGACCTCCTATTGCACAGCAGCCTGGGCTGGCCCTAGGAAGCTGGCGGGAAGCTGCGGAGGGGGGTCACCAGCCAGGCTGTTGGCCCTGGGCCTGGCTGCCTGGGGCCTGGCGGCTCACTGTGGCGAAGTTGATGGCTGGGCTGGTGCCGTTCCTGATGCGCTCCTTGATGACGCGGATGGGCACGTGCTGCATCAGGGGGTGCACGGACACCTGCAGGGCAGCAGCAGCAGCAGGGGGAGCTGAGGCAGGCCTGCAGCTGGGCAGGGGGTGGTGCAGGGCCTGGGTGGGCGTAGGGGTGGCAGTGCTGGGGTGGGCGACAGGGGGTAGGGTGGGTCAGCGGTCTGGCAGGCGGGCAGACCTGTGGGAGGTGAGGGCAGTCAGGCGGGCGGGTGGGGGCGGGGAGGTGGTCAGGCGTGCGTGGTGGTGCAGGCGTGCAGGCAGGCTGGTGGTCCTGTCCTCACCACCAGGTCCGGCTGGTAGATGTCGAAGGCCTTGTGGATTGCGTTGCGCATGAAGCAGCCCACGAAGCCCAGGTAGGGCACATGGAACAGCTTGGGCTGCGTGATCTGGTATGACAGTCGCCACAGGATGGAGTGGCGCACTAGGAAGCTGTAGGAGTCTGGCATGCGGTTGAAAGGGGCGGGGGTGTGGTCCTTCCACATGTCAATGATGTCGATCTGAAGGGGCAGGCAGGCAGGAGGGGCAACTAGTAAGGGAGGGCTCACAAGGTAGGCGGGGAGGGGGAGGGGGAGGGGGAGGGGGAGGGGGAGGGGGAGGGGGAGGGGGAGGGGGAGGGGGAGGGGGAGGGGGAGGGGGAGGGGGAGGGGGAGGGGGAGGGGGAGGGGGAGGGGGAGGGGGAGGGGGAGGGGGAGGGGGAGGGGGAGGGGGAGGGGGAGGGGGAGGGGGAGGGGGAGGGGGAGGGGGAGGGGGAGGGGGAGGGGGAGGGGGAGGGGGAGGGGGAGGGGGAGGGGGAGGGGGAGGGGGAGGGGGAGGGGGAGGGGGAGGGGGAGGGGGAGGGGGAGGGGGAGGGGGAGGGGGGAGGGGGAGGGGGAGGGGGAGGGGGAGGGGGAGGGGGAGGGGGAGGGGGAGGGGGAGGGGGAGGGGGAGGGGGAGGGGGAGGGGGAGGGGGAGGGGGAGGGGGAGGGGGAGGGGGAGGGGGAGGGGGAGGGGGAGGGGGAGGGGGAGGGGGAGGGGGAGGGGGAGGGGGAGGGGGAGGGGGAGGGGGAGGGGGAGGGGGAGGGGGAGGGGGAGGGGGAGGGGGAGGGGGAGGGGGAGGGGGAGGGGGAGGGGGGCCTACCTTGTACCCGTCCCCGTGCTTTTGCTTGAACGCGTCCCGGATGGCCTCTGCGCTGGCCTTGTGGCCGCCCCCGGTGTTGCTCATGAGGATGAGGACGCGGCGTGGCTCTGAGGGGCTGGGAGGTGCGGGTGGAGCTGCGGGCGAGGGGAGGGTGGGGGGAGGGTGGGGGGAGGCGGAGGGAGGGCCAAGGGGGGGGGGTTCAAGGCGAGACGAGCATGGTGAAGGGAGGCGGTGCGTGCAGCTGGTGTGTCCTGTATGGGGGTTAAACCACGGGGAGACCAGTGCGGGGTACCCCGTGCGGGGAGACCAGTGCGCCAGGTCTGACCCCGTGCAGTTTTAGACACTCATCCATCCATCCCCACACACATCCATACACACACACACGCTGTCTAATCTTGCAGGCAGGCACGTCTCGCGGGCTGCTGCTACCCTCCCCACCCACACCCACTCCTGTTGGTGCTGGCCTGATCAGTGGGCCAGGGCAGGGCCCAGCCAGGGGGAGGGGTGTGGGCTGTGCGCTGCATGGCTCTGGATCCAGGCTGAGCTTGCACCATGCACACAGCACCACCAAAAGCTTGTGACAGTGTGAGGGGCTGGTATGTGGGGTGGGGGGTGGGGGGTGGGGAGACATGGCGCGCTGCCTGGCAGTGGAGGGCTGGGGGGGCAGAGGTGAGGGTCTGGGCTGCTTGGTTGCATGTTGGGGGCTGGGTCTGGGCTCAGAGGGGGTTGACTCTGACCCTGGCCCTGGCCCTGACCATGTGTTGGCCAGTGACGCTGCAGGGTGTGGGGCAGTGGAGCTGAGGACCTACCTGCTGCGGCCTTGGGAAACGGCCACAACGCTACTGCTTTGCCGGAACCTCCCACCTGCACAGCAGTGGTTGACCTGCATGGCCTGGTGCATGATGTTCAAGCATGCTGAGAAGGTTTTTTGCGCCACGGGGCAGGGATAAGGACAGGTCAGGTGGCGGGTAACATCAGGGTCAGAGTCATGACAACAGCTCGCTGGCGCACACACCAGAGCACAGCATGTAACACATGGCTGCACACCATGCTGCATACATCAGCTAGCTAGCACAGTGAAAACGGCATGGTCCAGCAGTGGCAGAACCTGGGGCGGGAGGGCAGCAATCAGCATTCTGAGTCATGTGGTAGTCCTGCCAGGTCAGATAGGGCTTTTGAACTCACGAAAGCGGCTCCGCCAGCTCCCGCGCCGATGAAAGCGCCCGTGAAGCTGGGTTTGGGGAGCCGCAAACGCAATCCTTCAGCCGGGCGGGATGTGTCACGAGGTGGTGGCCGGGCCTGTGCTGTGCTCGTCTTGCTGCCTGGGTTATCAAGCTGAGCGCGGGGCTGAAAAGTGTAGGTGCTCCCGCGGCTGAGCTCGGACCCATAGCTGGCTGCCGCAATACGCGACCCAATCAATAGGGAGGGCAGTGCAGGGAACAGCAGGCCATCGCTCTGTTCTCGCTGGGGTGGTCGTGCGAGCACCATTGTGAGCCGCTATGGATGGGCTCTAGTGGATGCGATGCAGTGGAAATGTTGATGCAATATTCTGAACTTTACATCATGACGCCAGCAAAGCTGCGGCACAGAAGTTCTTGCACAAACACCTTTGCATCTTTTTGACCCTACAGCCCTCATGCTGCACTAAAATAAAGCATGAGCTGTAATCAAACACAGGCTGCGAGCTCATCATTGTAAAGGCTACTGCTAGTGTGCCTAATGCTCACTTCAGCTCAGCCATTCTGATGTGTGTACCTCTCCATTGCTAGTTCAATTACTGCTCACACACATCCCCTTCGTTTCGCTGTTCATTATTCTATGTTACGTTTGACTTGTTGTAGCTGGCTATCGCCGCTCATTGCGCAACGGGGCCTGGTCGGGCACATACACCCACTCCTGGTCTGTAGAGCACGACCGGTTAATTCAACATCCTGATGGTCACCCCCGCCATTGGCTGCACCCCTGATAAAATCTTTCTGGTTTTTACGAGTTTTACAGCCATTCTCGCGCTGGGCGGTGCAGCTCATTAAAGCGAGGCTGGCGGGCTGCTCGGGCTGATGTGCACCTGTGCCGGGGCGGGCGGGTGTGCTGAGAGATTAGGTCGCGTTGTGTCGGGAATAGCCTACTTAGTGGGGCTGTGATCAGAGAACAGCTATCGCGCTCAGCGGCTCAGCTTTTCAAATGTTTGAATTTCTTGTCGGGCGCAGGACCCCCCTGACATGTGTTCTAATGCTAGTGCTATTGCTTATCACATGTTCGAGAGTAGTGGTACGGCTTGTGGTCTGTCCAGCGTGTCGGCGTGCCTGTTCAGCGTGTCGCGTCACCCCATGTCCAATTTCCTCAATATGGGCATTTTCTGCGGCCGGTTAACTATCCAACCAGGACGTCGAATGATGAAGTGCCAATTGTGTGCGGTTCCTTGTGTGGGTTCTTGACGTATCTGCAGTCCAGAAACGCGTTGTCATCATGTTTGAGCCGTTTGTGATGCTCCAAAGTAGCCCCCCATGCACCTTACACCACATAGCCACATTAACCGTTCGCCTCATATTCAGCCTCATATTCCGCCTCATATTCAGCCCCATTTTCAGCCTCATATTCAGCCTCCAGCTCCTCAGTTCTCAGCTCCCTTAGCACCAAACGACGCAATTCCCTGCGTTCCTCTTGCCTCTTCCACCCCATGTGCATGCGATATCGTGCACAGTGTGTGTTGGTCAGTTTGCCAAAGCACACCTCATCATGCAACAAATCGGGATGGAACCACATCAACAATGCATAACACTCTTCGTCCTCCCTCACCTCATTCACAGTGTCTTGGAACATGGGCATGGGCTCAAGTGGGGTGGTGGTGTCTGGCTTCATGCATGGCAGGCATGGCACACTCATGCACATGCTGCACGCACAACCAGCCATGGCCCATTGAGGCTGCTCCCTGTCAGGTGTGAACACCATGCGATGCATTGCCCTGCACCCCTCCACCTTATCATGCATGCGCTCCACATCAGCCTTGGGCATGCTGCATACATTTGCTTGCCTAGCTTCGTCCTGCACCAGGTAGCGCCGAAACATGATGTGTCCACGTTGCCGGTGGCTGGCACTAGTGTCTTGTGCATGGCATGGCACGGCGAAATGCTTGTTAGCCCAATCTGTCAGCACAACAGCCCCACACACTTTACCCACTAGTTCAGGATGGACTAACATCTGCTCCCTCCACTCCCTCTTATCCACCCCACCCTCAGAGTCATGCGTGCTCTTGAAATGCGATGTGGCACCATATGACCATTGCACAGGCACACCAAACCTCTGCACCCCCAGTGAGACGACCAGCAGCGTAGGGGACCCATTGATCCTCAGGCATGCGGCATGCTTGGAAGAACTCCGTCAATGACTGCCCCCACGCCCTCACGGCCAACCCTGATGAGGGGTGACCTGAGGGACTCAGGGACATGGGGAGAGCATGGAGGATGATTTGGGAGGGGGTGGTTGGTGCTGACAGCCTGCTGGTCTGCCGCCTCTTGCAGCTGCTCCTCCACCTGCTGCTGCTTCACTTGAAGGTCTGCCTGCTGCTGCTGCAACAGGCGCTGCTGTTCTGCCAGCTGCTGCAGCACTTGGCGTTGCAATTCAGCCCCACTGTGTGCCTCAAGCTGTTGCTGCAGCCTGTTAAGCTGTTGCTGCAATTGCAACATGTGCCGTTGCTCTGCCACCTGCTTCTCCCTCAGGTGCATGTCTGCCTGCTGCTGCTGCTGCAGTTGGTGCTGAAGCTCATCCACCTGCCGCTCCCTCAGGTGCACGTCTGCCTGTTGCTGCTGCAGTTGGTGCTGCTGCTCAGCCACCTGCTTCTCCCTCAGGTGCATGTCTGCGTGTTGTTGATGCTGCTCAGCCATGCGATGAATCCAGGTTGCCTATAGAGGTTGCTAAGAGTGTTTGCGTAGCGCCAGAACACGTCGCGTGTTGGGGGCCAGCCACCCGGCAAACCGCTGGGGCTGGCCGCACTCTAGTCAGACCAGTAGCAGCTCATCGCACGAATCGGCGGCCTCATCAGTGCAGAAATGAGTAAGATTTTATCTCTTGAGCCATGGGGGTGCAGCCAATGGCGGGGGTGACCTGATGTTTTGGGTTTAACAACAACTTTAACCAGACCAGAACGACAGCAAAAAACGACTCGTATCAAGACCAAGCGGTCGTCTTTAACAAAACGGTTTAACATTAACATTAACACGTCCGGTCGTGCTCTACTGGTCTGACCTGCGTGGCTTGGGCATGGCTGGGCGGCCATCCCATCTACGCAGCTCAGTGGGGCATGGCCCTGGGCCGACTGCACAGTGGAGGATGTTCAGCGAGGCTGACACGTCCCGGTCACAGAACCTGCAGGGGTGTGGGAGGCTGGCAATGTTGTATGATGGTCCCCGTGGATGTTGATAGCCATTGAAGCGGATCACGCCAACCTTGCTGACGTGCACTACGGCTTGGCCACCAGGTGATGCCACCAGGTGACTAGGGAGCGACCGCCAACCAAGAACTCGCCTAGAATTCTTCTCGCCTAGAATTCTCGTTTTTTTCGCCAATTGCTTTTCTAGATCCCTCTTGCCTAGAGTTCTAGGTTATTCTAGGAACCCGAGCCACCTAGAATTCTATGGGCGTACCCTACAGGTGAGACATCAGGTGGGACACCAGGTGAGACACCAGCTCCAGCTCATCAGTGAGACAACATCAATTAGGACCTACACAACAATATGCTCCATCACCATCACCACCACCACCATCGCCGCCCCCGCCCCGCCCCCAACCGCCCAACCTCCCACACCTCACCTTCAATCCCTACCCCTCATATGGTATACTAATGGACTTCACGACTATGGGCAGTGCGGCAAGACGGTTAACGCCGGCATTAGTCATACACGACGCGACGTCGAACCGACGAATCTCAAGCGGGCCAGTTGCATCAGGGCACGGTAATGTCATTCGCGCCTATCTCACTAGGTGTTAAACCATGATCGCCAAGCACAGTCATCATCACTGCGATAGCTCGCTGGAACAGTGGCAGGGAAGCATTGACGTCACGCGATAAAATGGTGCCACATGCCCAGCATCACGCACCCTGCCCTGTCACACTCATGGCTGTGACACTGACTAGAAACGGTGTTGGCTGCGAAGACGCTAGCGATCACCACATCCACCGCAGTGTCCCTGAGACTGCAGGTGACAAACCCCTATACCACTGCCTGGCAGGCATGCCCAGTTGACAACTGACCCACCACCAGGCCTTTGCTGCTGCTAGGCTTCGTGTGCTCGACCTCACAGCCGTCTGTAGCCCAGGCCAAGACAGTGCCTAAACAAGCATGTGAGCCTGTGCTCTTACGAATGTAACCAACACTAGCGCGCCACTTCCTTCTCTTGCTTGCTGGTGGCGTCGCTCGTGCTTGCATCCTGCTGCCGCTGCTCTGCCTGTCCTCCGGCCTTTGCAGCCTCCGCCTCTCGAATGCCTTGCCTGAACCCCAACACTGCAGCAGAAGGAAGGCAGGGTGGGGTGGAGTGGGGTGGGCGCAAGGGTGGGGTGCTAGCTACAGCTGGAGCTGGAGGTTGTGCCCTGCTTGCATCACACGACAAGCCGGCACTGCACAGCGGGTAGGCATGCAGGTGTGGAGGGTGCACAGCCTGAACTGCCGCAAGCCCAGCATGGCATCGCGAGACCTGAGCATGACAATAGGCCAGCCAGCCAGCCAGCCAGCCAGCCAGCCAGCCAGCCAGCCAGCCTGCCCCACCTTGCTAGCCTTCCCCTGTGCTGTGTGCATCAGGACAGCGCCACCTTACTGGATAGCACCTCACTAGCACCTCCCTCAGCACCTCCCTCACCTTCCTCGTCAGATACCCGCATGCTGCAACTTGCAGACCTGGTGCTGACGTGAGCAGCAGTCAGTGTGGGCATGACAAGCAGGGCAGTGGCAGGGCAGCTACCCTACCCAGGTGACCCCAGGAAGCCGAAAGATAGAAAGATAGCGCTGGGACTGACCTATGAGCAGGTTGGTCACCGTCAGCAAGCTCTCCGCACAGCCGTGCAGCCAGTCTACGTTAGCCAGGCTGGTGCCGTAGTGTGATTTGGCTGCAGCACGCCAGGGGCAGCACACAGGGCAGCTGGGGCAACCATCCTAGCCAGCCTGCTGCTTGGTCAGCCTTTCCTGGACAGCCTACTCTGCTGGCTGGCATAGGGTGTGTCCTGCCGTTGACATCTCTGGAGGGGTGGAGAGGCGGCTGCCATCACTCGATATGACATCATGACATGACATCACGGCGTGACATGACATCACACCATGGCGTGAGAGGCTGGCAGGGGCTGGGTGGCACAGGCCTCACCATAGATCCCGGCGGGGATAGTGGCACCCACAAATGCCAGCAGGAAGTAGAAGCCTGCAGAGGGGACCGACGACCCAGCAGCTTTGGTGGCGCAGGAGCTGGGTGAAGTGGTGGGGGCTAGGATACCGCAGGGGAACGGGCAAGATGCCTCACGGCTCCAGCTCCAACTCATCAACTCATATCAATGCTGCTCAATGCTGCTCGTGCTATACAGGGGGCTCATGTCTAATCTATGCAAGCAGGCTAGTCATGCAAACAGGCGTGTGCAGTTGTAGACACCTGGCGTGGGACCATGGTCTGGGCCCTTAATCCTGTGTCAGCTGACATGAGTGCACGTGTGTCGTGTCATGCCAGTCTGGCTAGTCACCCCTAAGGGGGTCAGGCAGTAGCACAGGGGCGTATGCTCCCACAGCCTCAGGGACACTGTTGCGGACGTAGTAGTTTTCAGGCTGTCTATGCAAACATACCAGCGCATCCTATACACAATGTTGCCTCCTCACCAAACAGAGTCAGACCAGGTGTCTTCTTGCTGCTGTGCAGGAAGTATAGGAAGCCCAGGTAGGGCAGCAGGCTGGCTGCGAAGAGCGTGGGGGCAACGGATGCATCAATTGTACTAGGATTCCATGCCAGGTCAAACGGCCAGACGCTGGCCACGACGCTGGACCCCCGCTGTGCTCCCTGTTGTCGCAGCTGTTGTTGGGCAGCGATTGGGCTTGGAGCAAGGTAAGACGCGAAAGAACATCGGGAAGGGGATGGCCGGAACCTGGGTACCTGCCCGAGCCCGGCTCTGACGCTGGGACAGGGCAAAGCATGCGTTACCCTGCGAGCTACATCGCACATGGCGCACGCTTAAAGCGCGGAACCGGCGTGAAACATGGGTCACCCGTCATTCGTTCATGTAACTTTCTTCAACATAACTGACGGGGCGGTAGTGCATCCTGACATGCTGCACAGATGATCGGTCTTGCGAGGGCGCTGTAATAGACGAAGATGACCTCTACAAAACAGTTGCACGGTTAAAAATCTGCTGAGGCATGTTCGTACGTAAGCCTGACAGCACGAGGCGTAGATAGTGAACGCCTGGGGGAAAACCAGGGAGACAAAACAGTTGTCGAAGTCAGGCGCCCCCAACATGGGGTTGGTGATATGCATGCGATTACTTCCTCAATACTGCACCGTTCTCGATAGCGTTTATCACATTGGCATCGGAGGTTTAGTCCGCGTTATCTGACCATCAGCGCTAGCCATTGGAGTCTTTGCTCGCGTACTGCCACATGTGCCCGCGAACAAATCACATCGGCGAGACGGGTCTCCTTGGCACGGTGAGCCACATCGCTGTGACCCCATCTACCTAGCGTAGTAAGCTGGTTGTGCACAAATGGAATGTCCGGCCGACACCCAACGCGATGCCTGCCGGGCGTGCAGGGCACCTGGACGGGGCAACTAAAACATCTGGTTGTATTCGCTTCCGCCGAATACATCATTTCGGTCGGCGCACACTAAGGTATCACCGGCTTACACCCCCCCCTCCTCCACTGTGTCCACCACTGTGTTGCACCCGTTGCACCTATAGGGAAATCGATACAAAGACCTTGTTCTTGACCCATTGGCCCATCTATTGAAACAAATTGCACATCAAACAGCCCAGGCCTCAATCAGTTTAACACTTTCAAAGTTACATCATGTTCACCAGGCAGGTTCAAGGCCACGGCATGCAACGACCCAGCATGCCCGCCCCCCCTCCACCCATCATTGCAGGAGCCCACCTCATCAAGCCTGCCCACCCCCTCCCAGCCCACCCCTCCCAGCCCAACCCCGCCCAGTCCACCCCCTCCCAGCCCAACCACTCCCAGCCCACCCCCTCCAATCCCAACCCCTCCCAGCCTTCCCATCCGCTCCCTTGCTCGCTGCCTGCTCCCCTTCCCCCCCCCCGCCCCCTCCCAGCCCTAGGCACCACCATGAGGGGTAAGAGGCTTAGCAAGAAGAAGCGCCAACACCTGCAAGAGCTGAATGCCTCACCCAAGGCAGGATTTAAGTGTTGCCCCAATGGCTTAAAAGCTCAGAAGAAGAAGGCACAGGTGGAGGCCATGAAATTGCGGGCACAGGTTGAGCAGCTCCACCAGCAGCTCGGTGATGCGGTGGCAGATTATCAGCTGCTGCAGGCAGACATGGAGCAGCTGCAGGCAGCACACCAAGAGGTGCAGGGTGAGAATGAGTCATTGGAGCAGCTGGCTGAGGAGCGCACCCATGCAATCCAGATGCTGCAGCAAGACAAGCGCCGGCTGTCCCTTGCGCTACGCAACGTCCGCCGCTGCCGTGTAAGCGGCCCCCGGCTCACCCGGCATCAGCGGCAGCTAATGAACATCCTGATGCGGCACCAGGTGTCACCAGAGGTGCTGCAGCGGTGTGCTGAGGGTGGCTATGGCATCCCGTCAGGCACTGCAGCCCAGCAGCCCTGCCCATCTCCTGACCCACCCGCGTTCACCACCAACTTCATTCCCACGCAAGTGGGGCGCTGTGGGAAGCCTGCAGCCAGGACAGCGGCATACCTCGCACAACACTACCTCAGCACAGCCAGGCTGGTGCTGCAGACACAGGTCAGCCACCGCAAGCTGGGCATGTGCAGAGAGCTATTTGTGAATGAGCAGTGCCTGGTGCCAAACCCACACCGACCTGGGCAGAGCACCACTGTAAGGCGGCAGTTGCGCGTAGTAGCCAAGTACCTGAAGAGCAAAACCCTTGGTGAGGCTGGGCTGGGCTGGGCTGGGCTGGGCTGGGCTGGGCTGGGCTGGGCTGGGCTGGGCTGGGCTGGGCTGGGCTGGGCTGGGCTGGGCTGGGCTGGGCTGGGCTGGGCTGGGCTGGGCTGGGCTGGGCTGGGCTGGGCTGGGCTGGCTTGGGCTGGGCTGGGCTGGGCTGGGCTGGGCTGGGCTGGGCTGGGCTGGGCTGGGCTGGGCTGGGCTGGGCTGGGCTGGGCTGGGCTGGGCTGGGCTGGGCTGGGCTGGGCTGGGCTGGGCTGGGCTGGGCTGGGCTGGGCTGGGCTGGGCTGGGCTGGGCTGGGCTGGGCTGGGCTGGGCTGGGCTGGGCTGGGCTGGGCTGGGCTGGGCTGGGCTGGGCTGGGCTGGGCTGGGCTGGGCTGGGCTGGGCTGGGCTGGGCTGGGCTGGGCTGGGCTGGGCTGGGCTGGGCTGGGCTGGGCTGGGCTGGGCTGGGCTGGGCTGGGCTGGGCTGGGCTGGGCTGGGCTGGGCTGGGCTGGGCTGGGCTGGGCTGGGCTGGGCTGGGCTGGGCTGGGCTGGGCTGGGCTGGGCTGGGCTGGGCTGGGCTGGGCTGGGCTGGGCTGGGCTGGGCTGGGCTGGGCTGGGCTGGGCTGGGCTGGGCTGGGCTGGGCTGGGCTGGGCTGGGCTGGGCTGGGCTGGGCTGGGCTGGGCTGGGCTGGGCTGGGCTGGGCTGGGCTGGGCTGGGCTGGGCTGGGCTGGGCTGGGCTGGGCTGGGCTGGGCTGGGCTGGGCTGGGCTGGGCTGGGCTGGGCTGGGCTGGGCTGGGCTGGGCTGGGCTGGGCTGGGCTGGGCTGGGCTGGGCTGGGCTGGGCTGGGCTGGGCTGGGCTGGGCTGGGCTGGGCTGGGCTGGGCTGGGCTGGGCTGGGCTGGGCTGGGCTGGGCTGGGCTGGGCTGGGCTGGGCTGGGCTGGGCTGGGCTGGGCGGGGCTGGGCTGGGCTGGGCTGGGCTGGGCTGGGCTGGGCTGGGCTGGGCTGGGCTGGGCTGGGCTGGGCTGGGCTGGGCTGGGCTGGGCTGGGCTGGGCTGGGCTGGGCTGGGCTGGGCTGGGCTGGGCTGGGCTGGGCTGGGCTGGGCTGGGCTGGGCTGGGCTGGGCTGGGCTGGGCTGGGCTGGGCTGGGCTGGGCTGGGCTGGGCTGGGCTGGGCTGGGCTGGGCTGGGCTGGGCGGGGCTGGGCTGGGCTGGGCTGGGCTGGGCTGGGCTGGGCTGGGCTGGGCTGGGCTGGGCTGGGCTGGGCTGGGCTGGGCTGGGCTGGGCTGGGCTGGGCTGGGCTGGGCTGGGCTGGGCTGGGCTGGGCTGGGCTGGGCTGGGCTGGGCTGGGCTGGGCTGGGCTGGGCTGGGCTGGGCTGGGCTGGGCTGGGCTGGGCTGGGCTGGGCTGGGCTGGGCTGGGCTGGGCTGGGCTGGGCTGGGCTGGGCTGGGCTGGGCTGGGCTGGGCTGGGCTGGGCTGGGCTGGGCTGGGCTGGGCGGGGCTGGGCTGGGCTGGGCTGGGCTGGGCTGGGCTGGGCTGGGCTGGGCTGGGCTGGGCTGGGCTGGGCGGGGCTGGGCTGGGCTGGGCTGGGCTGGGCTGGGCTGGGCTGGGCTGGGCTGGGCTGGGCTGGGCTGGGCTGGGCTGGGCTGGGCTGGGCTGGGCTGGGCTGGGCTGGGCTGGGCTGGGCTGGGCTGGGCTGGGGCTGGGCTGGGCTGGGCTGGGCTGGGCTGGGCTGGGCTGGGCTGGGCTGGGCTGGGCTGGGCTGGGCTGGGCGGGGCTGGGCTGGGCTGGGCTGGGCTGGGCTGGGCTGGGCTGGGCTGGGCTGGGCTGGGCTGGGCTGGGCTGGGCTGGGCTGGGCTGGGCTGGGCTGGGCTGGGCTGGGCTGGGCTGGGCTGGGCTGGGCTGGGCTGGGCTGGGCTGGGCTGGGCTGGGCTGGGCTGGGCTGGGCTGGGCTGGGCTGGGCTGGGCTGGGCTGGGCTGGGCTGGGCTGGGCTGGGCGGGGCGGGGCGGGGCGGGGCGGGGCGGGGCGGGGCGGGGCGGGGCGGGGCGGGGCGGGGCGGGGCGGGGCGGGGCGGGGCGGGGCGGGGCGGGGCGGGGCGGGGCGGGGCGGGGCGGGGCGGGGCGGGGCGGGGCGGGGCGGGGCGGGGCGGGGCGGGGCGGGCGGGCGGGCGGGGCGGGGCGGGGCGGGGCGGGGCGGGGCGGGGCGGGGCGGGGCGGGGCGGGGCGGGGCGGGGCGGGGCGGGGCGGGGCGGGGCGGGGCGGGGCGGGGCGGGGCGGGGCGGGGCGGGGCGGGGCGGGGCGGGGCGGGGCGGGGCGGGGCGGGGCGGGGCGGGGCGGGGCGGGGCGGGGCGGGGCGGGGCTCAAGGTAGTGAGCTAGGTGCAGCAACGCCGGCTCCTGGCTTCACGCTACGCAAGCGTACCACACCTTCTGAGGGGCTGCCCAAGACAGCTGCAAAGCGCAAGGGGTGATCCACGAGACTTAGTTAGACAGCCCCCCTGTTACGTAGCTGGTGTATGGAGGTAGTGCCAACTCAGCGGACAAGGGCGATGTCAGTGCCTTCACAAGGCTGTCCGCCTGGGAGTCGAACCCAGCATTTGACACCGGTCATTGGCATTACACTCCGTCACCACTATTACGCAATCGCGTCATCACTTTTCCGAGACGCTTCGCTAGCACTTCGACCGGCGTTCGTAACATTCTCCCCCGCCTGGCCGAAGGCCCCAGCTGTCCTCAGCTGCCATCATTGACCTGCCCCGCTCGGGTACTGCGTCGTACCGTCGCTAACGCCTTTACGTCGGCGCTTGGTGTCAAACGTCCACAAACACTTTTTATTGTCTTTTTCACTTTGGAATGTGTAGGTTCTTGGCAGCAGCATACTCCCTCACCAGGTCCATGCTACCTTGCAGATTGTCTAGGGGTTCCCATGTGTTGCCCTCAGAGGGGTATCCAACCCACTTCACCAGAAACTCTAGTTGTGGTCGATAGCCGGACGTGAGACGGTGGTCAACCAGCTTCTCCACCTCGTACACGGGCTGGCCGTCTTCCCAACGGTCAGGCGGTGGCGCTACCAGGTTTGGGACCGCATCGCCCACGTATGGCTTCACCAGGGACACATGGAACACATTGTGTACACGCCATTGATGGGGTAGCTGGATCTTGACTGCTGCATCTCCCACCATGTGGAGCACTCGAAAAGGTCCAACGTATCTTGGTTTCAACTTCCGCACTCCCACATCATCAACTTTCTTCCTCATGTTCTCAGTCGATAGCATGATAAGTTGCTCAGGGTTGTAAGTCACATGCCTTCTCCTGCCATCCTCTCGGGCCTTCATCTTCTGCTGAGCTTCAGCCCAACACTGCTTGGCCTTCTTGATTGCTTGTAAGATGCCTTGCACAAAGGAATGAGCCTTGGGCCCCGACCGGGGTAGCCCCTCAGAAGCTGGCGTCAACGGGTGCTCTCCATAGTTCAAGAAGAAGGGAGTATTCTGCACCGATTCATGCCATGAGTTGTTGATTGCGAATTCCACCATGTCCAAATGCTCAGACCAGTCAGACTGGGCAGGGCTGATGTAGGCCCTCAACATCTCTTCCACCACCCTGTTCACTCTCTCGGTTTGCCCATCGGACTCAGGGTGGTAAGCCGTGCTCATGGCTATCCGCATGCCCAACAACCGGCAGATCTCTCGCCAGTTCTCACTGTTAAAGATGGCTCCTCTGTCACTCAACACCGTTGACGGCTTCCCATGCAAACGTATGACATTTTTCTTAAACAGTCTTGCAAACTTTGCGTTGTCGATTGACTCATGTGTGGGCACTAAGTGCACCATCTTGCTTAGGCGATCTACAAACACCAGGATGGAGTCATACCTCTCTTCACCACTTGTTGGGAGCTTGACAATCATGTCCATGCTCACATGTTCCCATCTTTTGCCAGGGATGGACAGGGGTTGCAGTTTGCCGGCTTTAAGGAGGCAGCTTGGTTTGTTCCTCTGGCAGGCATCACAATGCCGCACATAGTCCTCCACGTCTTTGTCCCAGCCCGGCCAGTAGAAGTGTCGGGATACCAGCTTCTTGGTCTTTGTGATACCCACATGGCCAGCAAAAGCATCATCATGGCACTTCTCTAGCACCGCTTGCTTAACCAGTGGACTGCGTGGCACCCACACTCTGTCCCTTAGCAACCACAGTCCTCGCTCGCTGCGGCTCAGCCTCTTTTGTGCCTTTCCTGATTGAAACAAGGGGTCATGGCTGTAGCCTTCAATTATGAAATCATGCAGCGAGCCACCTGGTGCCCGTGCGAGTTCCACTTCTCTCACCCGCTCCGCATCCTCTCTTTCCGCGGGTGTCGCACATGGGCTTCGCCGAGGGAGTGGGACTTCCCCCCCACCAGGCCGCACCGCTCCTGCGGTACGCTCAACAGCCGGCTGGCCCTCGGCCTGCTGGGCGGAGTCTTGCTCGCGTGTCACTGGTGGCGCATGGGCGATGGACGGCTGGGTCTGCCGGGCCTGTCTCCTTGTCATGACCAGCACTTGGCCCTCTCCACGCAGCACCACAGCACCTACAGCTTCCTCCTCATCATCGTCCTTGTTACTTCCCTGCTGCATTTGTTGGACACTGCGGCTGATGGGGTCAGCAATGTTCACAGCCCCAGGCTTGTGTTTGATCTCATACTTGAACCGGGACATCAACTCAACCCACCGCGCCACGCGCCTGGATAGGTTAGTCTGAGATGCCAGGTACACAAGAGGGTTGTGATCAGTCACAATGGTCACTCCCACAGCCCCATCTAGATAGCAGCGCCATTCTTGCAGGGCCCTCACAATGGCCAGGAGCTCCTGCTCGCCTGTTGTGTACCGTGTTTGAGCCGGTGTGAACTTCTTGCTCGTGTACGCCACCACACGGCCCTCTTGCATGAGCACACCACCAGTGCCTTGGAGGGAGGCGTCAGTCCACACTAAGTACGGCTTGGAGAAGTCAGGCAGAGCTAGGACAGGGGCTGAGCACAGGGCTGCTTTCAGAGCCTGGAAGGCACCCTTGACTTGAGGGTCCTTAGCAAAGGCTGCCTGCACTCTTGCATCATGTTGTGCCCCCGTAGGTGCAGCTTGCTTGTCTTGCCTTGTCAGGTCGGTGAGGGGAGCAGCCACAGAGCTGTAGCCACGGATGAAGCGGCGGAAGAAGTTACACAGACCTAGGAAGGCTTGCAATTCCTTCAGCCCTCGGGGCTGAGGCCACTCAGCCACCACCTTTACTTTAGCAGGGTCCACTGCCACACCGTTCCTGCCCACTATGTGGCCCAGGAAAGCCAGCTCAGGTCTGTTGAACTCACACTTGCTCAGCTTTGCAAACAGCTTGTGGGCTCTCATCAACTCCAGGACCTGCCTCAAATGCTGCACATGCTCCTCAGGGGTATTGCTCATCACCAAAATGTCATCTAGGTAGACAAGGACGGAACCAGCCTTGATCATGGGCTCAAAGATCCTGTTCATGGTTTTCTGAAACGTTGCAGGGGCATTGCACAGCCCAAAGCACAGGACCTTATATTGAAACTGGCCCATGGGCGTGAGGAAAGCTGTCTTTGGGACGTCTTCGGGGGTGATCCTGATCTGGTGATACCCAGACTGCAGGTCAAGAGAACTGAACACCTTCTTCCCCCGGACTTGGTCAAGCAAATCATCAATACGAGGCAGTGGGTATCGGTCGCGCACCGTGCGCTTGTTTAACGCCCTGTAGTCAATGCACATCCTCAGGGACCCATCCTTCTTCTGCACAAAGAGCACTGGGGCCCCCCAGGGCGAAGCGCTTGGCTCTATCCAGCCCTTCTCCAGCAGCGCCGATACCTGCTTTTTCATTTCCTCAATCTCACGTTGACTTAAACGGTACATGCGTGCCCATTGTGGCAGCGTACCCGCTTCCAGTGGAATGGTGTGCCCTACACCTCGTTCAGGCGGTAGACCAGCGGGGATATCAGCAAAGACGTCATTGTAAGTTTTGACCATTTCTGCCACCGTGCTCTCAGGCACCAGCCCCGTTGATGCTAGGCTCAGCTTTATATGTTGTTCACTACCGGTTACGCACGATGTATGTGGCGACACCGACCCTTCTTCTCTTTGCACCATCAGCAGCCAACTAGGGCAACCATGCCGCACAGCTCGCGCTGCCTGAGGGGCGCTCATCAGCTCCGGTGCCATGCGCAGCTCTGTTAGCTGTGCAAGCATCTTGCCATTTGCATGTCTCGGCCGCTTGGCATACAGGGTGTGTGCCTTGCCATCAGGCGTAGTAACATGGCAGCTTTGCTCCCGTACCAGCAGCTTGGCATCATACATCGTTTGCCATGGCTTGCCTAGCACGACGTCAATCTGCCCCAGCATACCAGGCACAACCTTAAGCACGGCCGTCGTCTTGACTCCTTGCATGCACAATTCTCCTCTTGCTTCTTCGGCCATGCGTATCACCTTGCCATCAATGCTCTCAGCCACTGTTGGTTGCGCCGTGGCAATGGACACCTTGATTGAACTTACGGGTTGTCCATTCCGGTTCACTTTCCTTACATTGGTTAGCCACTTCTCAGAGATTAGGTCAAAGGATGACCCCGTGTCCATCATGACTTTGCATGGCTTGCCTCCTAGGCTGGCTTCATATACAAACGAGAGATCCACACCATGGGCGCTTGCAATAGCACCGGAAGGTTGTGCACTGGACAAAGCAGGAATCTTACACATACCATGCAGTGGCCCAACAGACAACTTTGGCCTCTTCAACGCACATGGCACGTGTTCGTGCTTGTCATCACCCTGGCTAGCGTGCACAGCAGAGTCCAGGGCAACTCCCTAGGCAGCACCCTGACCACGAGGCGACGCACAGTCACGTGCCAGGTGGCCTGTGCCGCCACAGTTGTAGCATGTCAGCGGCCGCTTGCCATTCGCGTTCAACTCTGATGTGCGGCACGCTGCGCCACCACCACGCCCAGCTGTGCCGCCACGGCCAGAGCCACGGCCACCTCCGCGGCCACCACCACGGCCTCCGCCACGAGATGGGCCAGCCCCACGGCCCCCACGGTGCGCCTCTAGAAACCGGTCCAATTCAGTCTCCTCATGTCGCCGGTGCGGAGGAAGCCACCGCTTCAGCACGGTGTTTCCCGCATGCATCTGCACACCACGGGCACGTACACGCCCACCACGGGGCCGATCAGGCCTGCCACTGCCTGCACCTCTTGCCACAGCTACCATGCCTTGAGCCTTGCTCACGCCTGCCTGCATGGAGACCTGTCTGCCCAACGCATACATCATCACATCATTCAGGTTGCTCCATGGCAAGCCATTCGGCATGACTGCACACTCACGGCGTAGGTCGGCCTGTAGGCCTTGCACATACATCTCACACAGAGCACTAGCAGGGAAAGCTTGCACCTGCTGTGCTAGCAACCTGAACGCCACGTTGTACTGTGCAACACTCTGGTCTCCCTGGACACACTCTCTATTGATCAGCCTCTTCATGGCAGTGTGTTGCACCTGGATGGTATCCGCACCCACCAGGTCTAAGAACATTCTCTCCATGTCTTCCTCTGTCATGAGCCGGCGCTCAGCCTTAGCCTGCTCGGCAATGGCAAACAAAGCTTCTTTGAGAGGGTCAGCCACATGTAGTTGCAGCGCGTCAATCATGGGCACACGTGCAACAGCTGCCCATCGTGTCACCTCACGCAAGAACATCTTCACATTTCTGCCCTTCTCTACATCATCCATACGCCACATATTAGGGTTGGGCATAACTGCTCTGAAGCCACTCACTTGGTTCTCGCCGGGCTGACTGGTGCTCGGCCCCGGGCCACCTGGCCCGGCTGCCGCCGCCGCCGCTGCCTGGCCCTCACCAGCCTGGCTGCCGCCACCTGAGCTGCCAGGACCACTGCCACCCGTGGCCCCAGGCCCACCGGGTGCAGGGTGGTTCGCCGTGCCCCCTGGGCCACTACGCGCAACCTGGCCACTACCGGGGGTAAGCACCCCACCGGTAGTGCCACCTGGAGCTGTAGGCTGGCCGACACCACCACTACCACCAGCAACACCGCCGCCACCAACAGCACCGTTGCCACCAGCAATGCCACTGCCTCCAGCGGCTACCTCTGCATGCTGGCCGGGCTGCTCATGGCGAGCACGCCTCCTGCGCAACTCTTGCTCGAGTTCCTCCAAACTGAGCTCGCCTACATTGCGAGTTGGCGGACCCACAGGTTCTGGCCCTTGGCGGACATCTGCATGACGAACACGTTCAACATCAGCGGTCGAGTGGGTCAAAGCATGCGTGTGTTGCATTTCACGCGCTACCTCCTGGGCAGCCACCGGCTGCGAGCTCGACCCCGGCCTTTCCACCCGCTGATGCTGACCCAAAGCTTCACTGCGCTTCCTAAGACGCTTCTCCGCTGTAACTGGTAGCATTACTAAACGCGAACTTTGCAAAACGCGACAAGAGGGACTAGAGGGACCTAATGGTACATACCCTCAGTATCCATCGCGTTCAGCTCCAGCTCCGCGTCGTCAAACACGTCATAGTCCGCCATCAGGTTCGGGCACGTTGTTGCTATATCGATGTCTGGCCAGAAATCTCTCAACGTCGGTCTGGAAGCCAGATTGTTACGTAGCTGGTGTATGGAGGTAGTGCCAACTCAGCGGACAAGGGCGATGTCAGTGCCTTCACAAGGCTGTCCGCCTGGGAGTCGAACCCAGCATTTGACACCGGTCATTGGCATTACACTCCGTCACCACTATTACGCAATCGCGTCATCACTTTTCCGAGACGCTTCGCTAGCACTTCGACCGGCGTTCGTAACACCCCCAGCGCCAACTCAGGTTGTAAAGTGCGCAACAAAGGCTGTACCGGCCACCTCCCCCAACCACCTGCCAACCGCCTTCGAGCCACATTCCCGCAACCGTTTTCCGATCCGACTGCATCTGCCGATGCGCATGCTCGTGTAGAGCAACCTAAGCGGCGCGGGTGGTCGCAGCGATGACTGCATGCCCCGAACCGGCTCAAATTTGAATTACTAACTTTGATGCTTTGCTGTGCACGGCCTACTTACTGGATAATTATTCTGGATGGGTGAAAGGTAGCTGGCTGGGTTGGCTACATACTGAGCCAGCTAGCATTAAATTTGGCGCAGCGAGTGCAGAGTTACAGCCATCCTACTACCAGGGGTCGGTTTACTGCCATTTTTTGAATGTTGGGGGCGCCTGAGTCGAAGGCCATCAACTCCTGAAGTTCATCCTGTGCCTTCTTCTTCTGAGCTTTTAAGCCATTGGGGCAACACTTAAATCCTGCCTTGGGTGAGGCATTCAGCTCTTGCAGGTGTTGGCGCTTCTTCTTGCTAAGCCTCTTACCCCTCATGGTGGTGCCTAGGGCTGGGAGGGGGCGGGGGAGGGGAAGGGGAGCAGGCAGCGAGCAAGGGAGCGGATGGGAAGGCTGGGAGGGGTTGGGATTGGAGGGGGTGGGCTGGGAGTGGTTGGGCTGGGAGGGGGTGGACTGGGCGGGGTTGGGCTGGGAGGGGTGGGCTGGGAGGGGGTGGGCAGGCTCGATGAGGTGGGCTCCTGCAATGATGGGTGGAGGGGGGGCGGGCATGCTGGGTCGTTGCATGCCGTGGCCTTGAACCTGCCTGGTGAACATGATGTAACTTTGAAAGTGTTAAACTGATTGAGGCCTGGGCTGTTTGATGTGCAATTTGTTTCAATAGATGGGCCAATGGGTCAAGAACAAGGTCTTTGTATCGATTTCCCTATAGGTGCAACGGGTGCAACACAGTGGTGGACACAGTGGAGGAGGGGGGGGTGTAAGCCGGTGATACCTTAGTGTGCGCCGACCGAAATGATGTATTCGGCGGAAGCGAATACAACCAGATGTTTTAGTTGCCCCGTCCAGGTGCCCTGCACGCCCGGCAGGCATCGCGTTGGGTGTCGGCCGGACATTCCATTTGTGCACAACCAGCTTACTACGCTAGGTAGATGGGGTCACAGCGATGTGGCTCACCGTGCCAAGGAGACCCGTCTCGCCGATGTGATTTGTTCGCGGGCACATGTGGCAGTACGCGAGCAAAGACTCCGATGGCTAGCGCTGATGGTCAGATAACGCGGACTAAACCTCCGATGCCAATGTGATAAACGCTATCGAGAACGGTGCAGTATTGAGGAAGTAATCGCATGCATATCACCAACCCCATGTTGGGGGCGCCTGACCTGAACCCCACAGCCCTCATGCTACACCAAAATAAAGCATGAGTTGGAATCGAACCAGGCTGCGAGCTCATCATTGTAAAGGCTACCGACAGTGTGCCTACTGCCCACTTCAGCTCAGCCTTCTGGTGTGTGTGCCTGTTGCCAGTGCCTGCGCCTGTGCCACACACATCCCCTTTGTTAGGGGTTCATTGTTTTTTTGTTGTTGGGGTCGTCTTGAGCTGTAGCTGGCTATGGCTGCTGCTTGCGCTGCCACTTGAGCAACAGGGGCTTGTCGGCTATCTCCACCCACTCCTGGCCTGGCTGGCCTGGCTTCGGCATGGCTGGGCGGTTAGGCCAGTAGCACAGCTCAGTGGGACGTGGCCCTGGGCCGACTGCACAGCGGCGGATGTTCAGCGCGGCTGACACGTCCCGGTCATAGAACCTGCACATGGTGTGGGAAATGCATGACGTCAATTCATGTGTCATGCCATGTGGGATATGCTCATGTCATGCACATTTACAGTGCGTTTCCAATGCGTGGGAGTTGGGAGCTGGGAGCTGCATGGCACTTTTCTGCATGGAGGCGTTGGAGCGGGAGCTGGGAGCTGGGAGCTCGAGCCAAACACGGTGCATGCGGCCTCCATGCGGCTCCTCCGCGCTCCCGTTTCCAATGCTTGGAGATGGGAGCTAGGCATGCAGCCCCCATGGCCTGCGCATGTCCTCCCAAAAGGGCCGCCTGGCTCCAATGGATCCCATGCTGGGAGCCCAGTGGAGCCAGGCGCGGAGAACATGGGGCGCTTGGAGCTGCATTTCAAATTCAATCATCTTGCGAGCTCTGCTTTGCGCTGCTCTGCGCTGCTCTGCGCGCCTGTGCCCCGTATCGGTCCACTGGCAACATCGCTGAGGAGACAACGGCACCAGGCCCTCCTCCGCAGTTCTATCGCAACCTCAACATTGCGGAGCAACCTTCAGCTTCTAAACCGCTGAGCTGACCGCTAGTGTGCGACCGCTGCCCTGAGTGCCCCTGCAGAAGCCTTGCTGCTTGCCTGCACCTGCTTTGCGGAGAATGTTTAGCTAGTCCCGCTTGCGCGGCTTGTACAGCTGACTTGCCTCGCCCCGCTAACGCGGAGATTATCTTAGCTTGCCGTGCACATCTACTACTTGCTACTCTGGTTGCTACGCTGCTTGCTACTTGCTACGCTGCTTGCTACTTGCTACTCTGCTTGCCACCTTCCTCCTCGCCACCACCCCAGCTAACGGGAAAGAGCGAACTTGTTGTCACCAAACCTGTAGTCCTGCAAACTGCAGCCACCTGTTCTAAGCAGAGTTGCACAACAACCTGCAATAGGCAGAGATCATAGGCTTGAGAAGCACCAGCCCACCAAGAGTCGTGTTGCAAACTTGTAAAAATGCAGCCAAAAGGGTCCATGCAGCTCCAAGCTCCCAGGATTAGCGCAATGGAAACACCAAATCGGTGCATGGGCCCATGCGGCTCCGCTCCCAGCTCCCAGCTCCCATGCAGCCTATTGGAAACGCACTGTTATAGGGTTGGGTCAATGCTTACCTGGTGATGTTGTTGATGCTTGTTAAGCACATCAGGCCCCGGACTTGGGAACGCTTTGCCATGCTTTTCACTGGCCGCAGCCACCTGCATGGGCACATGGGGCAATGCACATTTGTAAGATGTCTCATCTTGACCCTACCAAGTCACCTTGACTCCACCACCTCCCAACAATGCCAACAACTTCCTATCCTCAACCCCCTCACCTGAAGGACTCAGGCGGCGTGTCAAGGAGGGTCTCACTGGGGGTGTTGTCGGCTGAGCTGACCCGGCTGGTTCGGAACTCATCCACCAGCACCACACGCTCTGGCCTGAACTGCTTCACTGCCTCCTTCTGCATCTTGTTGACAGGGACACCCCTGCAGCCAATGGTGCCACTGCCGTATGGAATGTCTGTGTCTGTGTATGACAGTGGCTGGCCTTGCGCGTCAAGCTGGTCGGCTACGTGCAGGGTAAACAAGTCGCGCACGAGGAAGCCCAACAGCAGGCTGCAAATCACCCCCCGCTCGCTGATGGCCTTCACTCGTGGGCGCACAGCCTTGTCAAGGAAGGCGTCCCAAAGCGCTTGCGGGAGGTGGTCGATGAGGTGGGCTAACTTCGCCTTTCTTGCGTGGAACGTATTGTCCCTGCTGCGGGCAGCGCGGGCCTCTCCTGAAGCCTTCCTTTTGCGCTGTGCCTCGGTCAAGTCGGGTTGGCCTGCCTCGTCGCGGTCAACTATGTCGAAGTCGGGGTCCTCCGGCACTGCTCTAGGCCCACCCACACCGGTTCGTCTCTTCTTCCTCACCATAAACAATAGCAACGCGAGGCAGCTACATATACTAAGGATTTTCGTGCTTGCACACATGTGCTTGCACACATGTCCACATGGTTGTTTCAAGCCATTAATGTCATCGTGTCATTCAGGCCATCAAAGGTGGATGAAGAAGACCTCCACAAAACAGTTGTACGGTTGAAAATCTGCTGAGGCATGTTCGTACATAAGCCTGACAGCACGAGGCGTAGCTAGTGAGCGCCTGGTGGGAAACCAGGGAGGCAAAGATGGTCGAAGGTCATCAATGTCATCGTGTGGCCGCTGCGCATCGCAAGCTGATGCTCGGCAAGGCTTTTCGAGCCACCTCCCCCAACGGCAGGCTAGTCATCCGCAGCTCGTCTGCTCGTCTGCTCGTCTGCTCGTCTGGGAAGCATTGACGTCACGTGATAAAATGACTCATGGCAGCACACCGGGTTGCTGGTGGATCGGCACCAGGGTTTGAGAGTCTCGATGACACTCCCTTCAACAGGGCGATGCCGCAGCTTGGGCCTGCCTTGAGGGGCAGCTTATGCTCAATCGTAGCACATGTGGTAATGCCTGCTTCCTGCTGTTTCTCCGTGTGCAGGTTTAAAGAGGGGGCCGCAGCCATTGACCGCCGGGTGCTGCAGCGCATTGAGGTGCATGGCAAAAGTACGCTGGTCTGTCATATGTTCTGTATGCATGAGCTTTAACTCAAAGCCGTATAACCCATGCCATGCCATGCCATGCCATGCCATGCCATGCCATGCAGACCTGTTTTATTTCTATGGCCAGAAGGACCTGACACTGCCTGCCTCTGCACCAGCTGTGGCCCACTCCCCTGCCACCCCTGTTAGGGCAGGCAGCCGAGCCTCACGCTCTGCACCCTCCACCCAGGAACAGCCTCGGACTAGCGCAGAGCCCGCCACAGCAGCAGCAGCAGCAGCAGCAGCAGCAGCAGCAGGCGGCAGTGAGTCAGGCACAGGTGGGGCGGTAAGGGCGCCACCACCTTATACACCCGGCCAAGCCCCCCCGACCCGAGCAGGTCGCAAGAAGCGGAACAGCCCAGCCAGTGCAGCTCCGCTAGACCCCCCTGCCAGCAGGCTGCCAGAGGTGTTGGGGGGAGATGCTCCAGGAGGGGTCAAGCCAGAGGCAGGCCAGAGCCATGGACTGGGACCCTCCTCTGGGCAGGAGGCCGGGCTGAGGGGGGAGGGGGAGGGGGAGGGGGGTGGCGGGGTGGCGGGGGGTGGCGGGGTGGCGGGGGATGTGCTGGTGATGCGGGTTCACTTTGGCATGTCTGGGGCCTTCAGGGTGCATGCGCTGCCGGGGCCAGAGCCCACCCCCACCACCCGGCTAGAGCTGAGTCACAGGCAGGTGTGGAGGCTCAGGGGGAAGGGGGGAGGGGGCCGGGGCCGGGGCTGGGGCCGGGGCCGGGGCCGGGGGCCAGATGCAGGGCCAGGTGGTGGGCCTTGACGTCGATAAGTAGGGGAGGGGAGGAGAGGCAGGAGGGGAAAGAGGGGAAGGGGGAAGGAGGAGGGGGGTGGAGGAGAGGGGGTAGAGAAGAGAGGGAGGTGAGCTGTGGCATGAAGCAGGTGATGCTCACCAGCTGCAGCTCCCATCGTGCTGCTGACCAGCTCACCACGCTGCTTGCCTTAAGGCTGGTGGCGATCTACGGCGGCTTGGGTATTAGCTGTTACTGCTGCTGCTGCCGTACCTGCTGGAGCAGCTGTGATGTGCCCTGCACTGCACTGCACTGCACTGCACTGCCATGGCCCAGTCATTGAGCCCGTGTCCAGCAATGCCTGCATGCGCCTGCATGTGGCTGCATGTCCTGCCTGGCCTGAGCGCAGTGGCCTAGGCCTGGTGGCCCACCTGAGCGCCATGACAGTGGACTGGGGCGGCCTGGACCTGTACAGCCACTGGGCTGCAAAGCTGGGGCCAGACCCCTTGAGGGAAGACGCTGACAAGGAGGTGGGGGGAGGGGCAAGGGCAAGGGCAAGGGCAAGGGCAAGGGCAAGGGCAAGGGCAAGGGCAAGGGCAAGGGCAAGGGCAAGGGCAAGGGCAAGGGCAAGGGCAAGGGCAAGGGCAAGGGCAAGGGCAAGGGCAAGGGCCAGGGCAAAGGCTAGTAGTGGTCTTGGTCCAAGGCCAAACGGGGACAAGGGGGGCGGGGGCGGGCTATGTTCCGCTAGGGGGACTGGTCTGAGGCCTGAAACCGCACCATTTGGCCACACCTACAGCCAGGTGCCTAGGTTGCCCTGCACTGATGACAGCAATAGGGGAGCCTGGCAGGGGAGCCTGGCAGGAGAGCAGAGGGTAGCCTGGCAGGCTGCCTAGGAGGAGCAGCAGCTGTAGCAGCAGGGCAGAGGATGGGGGGAGGGTCAGCTCTGGCACAGCTGCAGGGCAGGGGCAACTATGTGGACGTGACAAGGGTTTCACAGTGTTCAGGATCAGGGGTCGGGGCTCTGAGGCCCTGGTGGGCACGGCCGCAGGTGTTGTGGCAGTCCATGCAAAGGTCGCGCAAGCCTATTGGCCTGGTGCTGATGAGCCAGGAGCTGGTGGCGGGCATTGGCAACATCTACCGCGCAGAGATCCTGTTCAAGGTGGGTGCTGCTGCACTGCGCCTCCACCCCAGCTAACATGGCAGTGGTGGTGTCTGTATGCCTGATCGACTCCCTGCTGATCTGATCTGATCTGATCTGATCTGATCTCCTCCCTGCACCCCTGGAGGGTGGTTTTCTGTTGACTGTGCCGGGGGCTTGCCTGACAGCCTTGCATTGCCAGTGATGGGGCAGGCTTACTCTGATTGTCTGGCTGTGCCTAGCAGCCTTCCATCAGTGTAAGGGCCTAGCACCACCCCACATGGATTGCTTGCATTGAAATGTCAACAACCTGGCAACAACTTGTCAACACTCCGTAGCCTTGGCATCACCCACTGCTTAGCCACCCCAGCCCCTTCCTGCTCTCAACTACTGTGTTGCCAACACCTTGGCAGCACATTGGAAGCGTGACATGGTTCCAGCTGTGTCCTGCTCCACCTGTCAGTGTCAGTGTCAGTGTCAGCGTCAGTGTCAGCGTCAGTGTCAGCGTCAGCTGCTTCAGGGGCACTCAGTGCCGGCTGTGCCCCGTTACACCCCATGTCATTGCCCCATCCCACACGGCAAACAGCACAACATGCACACCATCTGCCCCTGTTGCCCCCGTCGCCTGAGTGTGGCTGCATAGGCTGCAATGGTCAGGCACATCAGCTGCCTCTGTTGCTGCCTAGCATTGACTGCATAGGCAGGGTGAGGTGCAGCCCGCCTCCTGAGGGGGTGGCCTAAGGAGGGGGGGCTGGGGGGCTGCCTGGTGGGCTGAGCTGCAGGCAGGGGTGCACCCGGAGCTACCGTCAAGCAGCTGCACCCGCGCACAGTTTGAAGCGCTGTGGTTCCACTCCGTCACACTGCTGCAGGTGACACAGGCTAGGGGTGGGCAGGGGGTGGGCAGGGGCGGGTAGTGGGTGGGCAGGGGGTGGGAAGGGGGTGGGCAGGGGCGGGTAGGGTATCAGGGGGGGCGGGGGGAGGATAGGGCAAGGGTGCAAAGCAATACTGGTGCAGGTGACAGCCAGGAGGGGTGAGGGGCGGGGCAAGGGCAAAAGAGGCAGGAGGTGAGCTCTTAGGATCCTAGGATCCATCCATGCCCCCAGCACCTGCCTGCCTGCCTGCCTGACTGACAGGTTGCTGTATGGTCTGCAAGCGTGCCTGCTGTTTGTTTTCCTTCCTGCACGCTCACCCTGCTCACCCTGCTCACCCAGCAGCCTGCCTGCCTGCCTGATGCCTACAGCGGGGCTTTGTGTCCGGCTCCATACTGACAGTGGACCCTGAGGAGGCGCTGCTGCTGGGCAAACCCTGGACTCGCAGGTCAGCACAGCCTCACACCCACCCACCATCAACCACCAACCCCCTCAACCACCACAGCCAACCACCACCCTGCCATTGCATGTCATGGCCAGCGTGCGACTCACTCGCTGCTGGCCACCAGAGCCACGAAGCAGGGGACGGGCAGGGGCAGGGCTGAACCTAATTCTCATCCATGGATATGTGCTTGTCTGGTCCCCCAGCCCCAGCCCCGCCCCTGGCCCCCCCCTGGCCCCCCCACTGGCCCCCCCCTGGCCCCCCCCCTGGCCCCCCCCCTGGCCCCCCCCTGGCCCCCCCCTGGCCCCCCCCCTGGCCCCCCCCCTGGCCCCCCCCTGGCCCCCCCCTGGCCCCCCCCCTGGCCCCCCCCTGGCCCCCCCCCTGGCCCACCCCCTGGCCCCCCCCCTGGCCCCCCCCCTGGCCCCCCCCTGGCCCCCCCCTGGCCCCCCCTTGGCCCCCCCCTGGCCCCCCCCCTGGCCGCCCCCCTGGCCCCCCCCCTGGCCCCCCCCTGGCCCCCCCCTGGCCCCCCCTTGGCCCCCCCCTGGCCCCCCCCCTGGCCGCCCCCCTGGCCCCCCCCCTGGCCCCCCCCTGGCCCCCCCCCTGGCCCCCCCCTGGCCCCCCCTTGGCACCCCCCTGGCCCCCCCCCTGGCCGCCCCCCTGGCCCCCCCCCTGGCCCCCCCCTGGCCCCCCCCTGGCCCCCCCCCTGGCCGCCCCCCTGGCCCCCCCCCTGGCCCCCCCCTGGCCCCCCCCTGGCCCCCCCCTTGGCCCCCCCCTGGCCCCCCCCCTGGCCACGTTGCTCCCCCTTCCTCCCTGTGGGCAGGTACATCTACAACCAGAAGCAGTGCGGGCGGTGCAAGGGCGCGGTGCGCAGCTGGAGCATGGCCGCGCGCACTGTGTACTGCTGCGAGCGCTGCCAGCCCCTGGTGCAGGGCAAGGCTGACGGCAGCGGGGCGGGGGGCGCGGGGGGGGAGGCGGTGGAGCAGGTGG
Source organism: Haematococcus lacustris (assembly GCA_030144725.1). NCBI lineage: Eukaryota > Viridiplantae > Chlorophyta > Chlorophyceae > Chlamydomonadales > Haematococcaceae > Haematococcus > Haematococcus lacustris. The sequence goes on from JASKMD010000031.1 coordinate 2,717,608, forward strand.
GCTGGGCAGCTGCGCAGGACCCTGTCGCCTGGGCTGGCTGGCTGCCCCCTGGGCGTTTTGTTCCTCTGGGCGTTACAGCCTGACGTGCTGCTTGGCTGGCTGGCTGGCTGGCTGGCTGCCCTCTGGAATGTCCCCTGCTTGCAGCATGCCGGGCAGCTTGGGGGGCTTGTGGCAACAGGGGCGCCTGCCCAGTAGCGCCTGTTTAGGACATGCAAGGGTTCTGTTTCGTTAGGTTCATTCGTATCCTCCTCCTCCTCCTCCTCCTCCTCCTCACACATTGGGAGTGCAGAGCAAAGGGAGGTGCTGGGCAGTGGGTGCTGCAGGGGCAGTTGGTGCTGGGGTGATATGAACCTCAGCCAGGGTGTGGCCGGTGTGCGGTGCGTCAGCAGCAGGGGAGGAGGAGGAGGGGGTGGGGGGTTGCTGTGTGTGTGGCTGCAGGCTCTGGCCCTGCTCAGCCCTGTCAGGCGCCAGGCCCTGGCTGCTGCTGCCGCCCCCCGCCTGTTCACGTCGCACTGCGCCCCAGATGACGAGGACAGCCAGGCGCTAGACCCTCACAAAATGACTGTGACGCAGCTCAAGGTGGGTGCAGGAGGGGGCCCAGGGGAGGGGGGGGCAGGGTGGGTGCCTGCCAGCGGGGGAGGGGGGGCCAGGGGGGAAGGAGGAGGGGTGGAAGGGAGGGGTCCTGTCTCAGGGGTCAGAGGCTCCATGTGTGACCCTCTATGGGATCAGCCTTGGGCGTGGGTGCCTGCCCTGCTGCCCCCTCGCGCGCGCTGCTGCCCGCCTGCCCTGCCTGCTGACATGCTGCTGCTCCTGGGGGCCTCTGTGAGCATCACTGCAGGGGCAGCAGCAGGCCAGGGCCAGCAGACCAGCTCACTTGTGAATACACATACCAGCACATTGCTTGGCCCGGGCGTATGTCCTGTCGTTTAATCTTCTGGGTCACTCATGCATAGTGTGGCTAGGTGGTCTCACCCCTTTGTCACACCTTGCTAATCTGCCTTATGCCCACACCCTAACATTGCTGCTCGCTGGGGCTGGGGCTGGGGCTGGGGCTGGGGCTGGGGCTGGGGCTGGGGCTGGAAGTGATCTGCCTCTCCCACCTCCTCCCAACATCACCGACCCCCCTCCTCCATCCATCTCGCCTCCCTTCCTCCTGCCTTCCCCGCTCTCACTCCCTGCACCGCTGCCAGGCCCGCCTCCTGGCGCTGAACATGGCCACCCGCGGCAACAAGGCACAGCTGGTGGCCAGCCTGGCTGCAGTGCTGCCAGCCCTTCAACGCTCTGGCCCCCCCCCCCTCCCCACCGCCCCCTCCCCCTCCCCTGCCCCCTCCCCCACCACCCCCACCCCACCCCGCAAGAGAAAGGCTGCCGCCAGGACATCCCCTGCTGCAGCTGATGCCCAGGCTGCTGAGGCTGCTGCAACCCCCAACCCAAACCCCGACCCCAGCCCCCTGACCAGCCCTGGCCCCAGCCCTGGCCCTGGGCCATCAACGGTGCTGGAGGTTGAGGGAGAGTCAGGGTCAGAGGATGGGTTGGACCAGGCGGAGGCTAGCCTGGCAGCAGCCCTGGGGGTGCCGGCCTCCAGCCTGGGCATTGGGAGGCTGCAAGGCTGGAAGGGCCTGGACAGGCTGGCTGCACCTGGAGCTGGGCTGGAGGCTGGGGGCCGGGCAGGTGGGCTGGGTGGACTGCCAAGGGCCAGGGGAAGCGCAGGGGCGGAGACATCACCACAGTGGGGCAATGGGGTGGGTCAGGCGCAAGAGGCGGGGGGCCAGGAGGGGAGCCAGCCACAGGTGCAGCCGGGCACGGCGTGGCTGGTGCAGGACATGGTGTCGGCAAAGGTGGGTGGAGGAGTTTGGGTGAGGTCAGCAGCGCACTCCCGCAACCCTGCCTGCCTGATCGCTCGCTTGCCCGCCGGCTCGCTCGCCCGACTACGCGCTCGCCTGCCCGCCTGCTCACCTACCCGACTACTCGCTCGCCTGCCCGCTTGCTTGCCTATCCCCTTGTCTCCCTGGCGAAGACAGGCTAGGCGTAAAGGATGCTAGGTTGTTTGTTACATAATGCGCACAGGATGCCGCGCTAGAGAAAGCAGCGGCCGGTGAGAACCGCGCTGTCGAGCACGTGGCGCTGGCGGATGACGACACGGAAAAGCTCATCGCCGTGAAGCAAAGGCCAAAGCGAAGCCGCAAGCTTGTGGCGTCCACATAGGGAGAGGCGGGTCGTAAGACGCAGCTTCGTGTGATCAGCAGGGGTGAGCAGGAGTGCTCTCGTGATCGTAAGGTTTATTATGTATACTGCATGGTATGCTTTGCATGAACATGCTGCTAACAGTCAGGTCCCACAAGGTCAGGTAAAATGGCTCGAAAAAATGTGCCGTCACTTTTTGTCGCGTATACTGCACTCCAAGAGGTCAGACCGCGACGCCCCGCTGCGGCGTGGTGCTCCGCAGCTTGGCCTGCGAGGGACGGGCTAAAGTCCACCTTGCCCCCCTCCGCGGTATCCTTGCACCTGTGACTCCTTGCACCCTGACGGTAGTGCACGTGCACACAACAACGCCGCAACGACGAGCGATGCAGAGCGGTCACTAGTCGGGCGGTCGGGGTGCCGTGATGGGGTGCCGGCATGCAAATCTGCAGTGCTGTTTTTGAGGTCGATTTGCTGCTTGTTCCTGCTGCGCATCCGTCTAGTTTCTGCGCCATAGCGTTGACGTATACTCATAGCTCCCACGGGAAGCTATTGCAGTGTAATATATCTGCCCTGCGCGGGTTGGGAGGTTTTTGACATTCCAGTGAGCTGAAACCTAATTTCTAGGCGGGAAGTGCATCAAACGCCGTGCTGACCTCATGTAGAGATGCAAGCGGTGTGCCCCGAGAACCTCTACCACTTTGAATAGCGTTATTCTTAGGATTAGCACCCATAGATCACCCAGACATACCTACCATGCTCATGTCTAAATCACCCCAACATCTCGCGCTCACTAGGGTGCGAAAGTGGTAGAGGTTGTTCTAATACCTCCAAGCTACCACCAGCGTTCACCAGCGGCGCAAATGATGCAGACTGGCGGCCATAATTAGCGATGGGCCGACGCAGTCAGCGTAGTAAGAATAGGAAGGATCGGAAAGCATAGGACAGCAAAGGGAAGCATAGGGAAGCATAAGAAAGCATAGGAAGCTCTCGTCGTTCATCAGCCCTCTCAATAATGTCGTCGAAGGCGAGACCAGAAAAAACAATTCCTTCGGGCATGCTGCCTGCAGGTCGTAGTATATGCTTTGATGTGGTGGAGGAGTAGGGCCATTGCAAAGCTTAGGCATGTTGCGAGCGAGTTGCGGCAGCCCGATGCGAGATGCGAGCCACCCCGTTACCGAACATAACCGCCGGCCCTCGCGCTAGTGCTGTTGTAGACCGTACCTACTGGCCACCGCTTGAAAAAGAACGCCGCATCCATCTACAGTAACCTTGCCACCTGGACACTTGTCGACACTGGTGGGCGCCCAGGCCGTGCAGGCCCTTTGATGCAGTAGGCATATCGGGAAGGCTCGCTGATCACGGCTGTGTAAGCGCGGCATCAAATGGCTCACGGTACACTTTGCCAAACTGACCTGACCTGACCTGACTAACAGCTATTTGACCATACAGAACAATAAACCACTCTTAAGTGAAGCAATAATTGCAATCAAACAAAGGCTTCGAGACCATTGCTGTAATTGGTACTGTTCTCTCTCTCCGCCATCGTCGGAAAGTTTCGGACCTCTTCCGAACCTCTCATTCGCGACTGATCAGGACTTCTAATTGTGCACTGAATGTGAGGTTCGGGGTCGCTCTGAAAATTGCAATTTGGCATTGGAAATGACAGGTTGCCCGACCTCTAAACATGGTCTGATTCACAGGTAGTTCAGAGGGGTCTGAATTAGTGCTGGATGTGAGCTTGGAAAGCTATGTATTTGTGAAGAATCATAGCTGATTCATAGGGCTCTAAATCCCCTCTAAAAAGCGGTGTATTAGAGGTAATCCAGCTGTAGTTTAGTGGTGTATCAGAGATGAAACAGCTGTGCGTGTGTGTTGTTTAAGAGGTGATTTAGTTAGTGATTTGGTGGCGTATTGGAGGTGACTCAGCTGTCAATCTGTGGTGGATCAGAGGTGACTCAGATGTGAATCGTTACTGGTTACTTGCACAAGGAAACTGCAAAGTACAACGCAACGCAACACCTCGCAAAGGCACTACAGTACACACGTCACTACGCTCAAACACCTTGCAAAACTCCGCAAAGGTACTGCAAAGTACATATTTCCACGCACAAACAACGCGCAATACAACTCACTACACCAATACACCTACCTCGCAAACCACTATAAAAGACGTGCATCGGCGTTAACCCCTCACTAAGAACACCTCCACACAAGATGACAATTTACTACATCGCAACAAGGTGACAAGGTAACACGACACAACACAACATACCACACCACACCACAACACAATGGGGCTTGGCTTGGCTGGGCCGGGCAAGGAGAGCGTGGTTGTATGGCTGCAGTCCCCTGGCTGCACCTCCCCACTATACCTCCCCACTATGGCTGCAGTTTTATTCATGCCTTGCTGCCCCTGCCCCATAACACCAAACTCATGCCTGCTAGCACCACACTGGTTGCTGCTCAATGCTGCGCCTCTTTGCCTCGCGTCTTGGCTGCTCCCCTTGGCCCCTTGGCTGGCTCCTGGGTATGGGAGGGGTAGGCAGTCTCAGGTTAGAGTCTCAACCAGCCTGTCATGTTGGATGCTGCTCTACTCCGTTGCCGCCATGCTTGCCATCACTGGGCCATGCTACACTGTCATGTTCCAGCTGTCTCCAACTGCAAGCAATCACCAGTAAGCTAAGGCTCAGCAAGCAGACGAACAAGGGCATGCATGACCACAACTGCGCAGGCTGGGCTGACACTACAGCAGCCTCTTGCCCCACCTTGGCTGCGCCTCCTCTCTTGGCAGCTGCTGATTGGTTTACTCAGTAAGATTACATTCTGCACCCAGCTGCGTCTCCTTCATGGCTTCCGATTGCCTCTCCAAGCTCCTCCACTCCTCCTCGTCGCACAGGCTCCAGGCTATATCTCCTGGTTATGCCTTCTAGCTGCACTTCCTGCATTCCTTAGGCTGCAATGCTGCATCGCTGCGTCGCTGCATCGCTGCACCTCCTGCCATTTTCTGGCCCTGCCTCTTGATTCTATCGCATCGTTGCTGTGGCTGTTGCATCGTTGCTGTGGCTAGTTGCGAACGCAATGGTTGCTGGCTAGCGATTGCTGGCTGGCTCGTAGCTGGCTGACTGGCTGCTCCTGGCTGCTCCCGACTGCTACGCACCTCTATGGCGCGGCAGAACGCTACGCTACGACTTTCTTCGTGATTCCTTCACGAAACCTTCATTGGATGTACACCTTCATTGTACACCTTCATTGGATGCAACTGTAGCGGGGCTCGAGGGGACACCTCCAGGGCACTGACCAGCTTGGTGTACTGCTTCTCGCTACTCCTGGCTGCTCCTGGCTGCTCCCGGCTGCTTCTGTGTAACATACCTGCGGAGTTGCACGCTACGACATTCTTCGTGATTCCTTTGCCGAGCTTCATGCAAGCATCATGGTGATATGCAAGCTCATGGTGACAGGCTGCCCCACCCTTGGATGTACAGCTTGGATTCATGCAAGCTCTATGGTGACAGGCTGCTACACCCTTGGATGTACAGCTAGTGTCAGCGATACTTCAAGATACAGCACTATGGCACGGAGCGGCTTGGTGTACTTAGTAAAATTAGACAAGAACGCATCATGCCCATACCGCGCAAATCATCGATGTTTCAGTCCTAACAAGCCTCTGATTCACTACAAATCGCCCCCCCCTGGCCCCCCAGCGATTCACTACATATTGGCCTCTGAGTTACAGGCCGTGAATGTTGCCTTCAATGCCTCTAAAGTTGCTTTGATTCAGCTCTAATTTAGCGCTGATGGACCTCTAAACCACCCCACATTCAGAGCCCCATGAATCCCACGTAATCAGTACTGTATTGACTGCCATAAAACACCTCTGATTCGCCGCGTATCAGCAACCGCTGAAATGCCTCGCAATTACAGCGCTCTGAAAAAGTGCTAAGCTGCGGGTCATTAGAGGTACGAAACTTTCCGACGATGATTGTCACACTCTCCAGCTTTGCGTATCTGGTGTGCGTGCCTCGATTGCTAGCACGAGCTTCAAGAAGAAGAAAAGAAGAAGACTACTCCGGTATTCACCGGCGTGCATTAAGGGAGGAGCTACCGCCTGGGGCGCGGCCTGCTCCCACCAATCAAGTCAAGAACGAGGCGACCCCCCTACCCTCCCTCCCTCTTGGTAGCCCTGAGTCTGTAGCTTGTCTTTGCAATGGAGTGGGCTGTCTCCACCGCGTGTCTTGTTAACTTGTGTAATAGTTTAGTAGTGTTATCTTGTGAGACCCCCAGGGCCAAGAGGTGTTGCCGTGTGTGTGCTTCATACGTTATGCCACCTATGCCAAGGAGGATGGGTCTAATCTCCACCATGTGGCCTTCCTTGCGTATGGTTTGAGCTAGATTGGTGTGTTGGTTGAGTGCCTTGTCTAATTGGTCCGTCCACCTTGAGTCCGAGCAGTATTTGATTTCTATAATAATGACCCGTTTAGTGGCTTTGCCATGTTTGCTCGTCTTCGTTGTTGGCATCACCATGAGAATGTCTGGTCTGGTGGTGTTCTTGGTTGCTGCTGTCTTCAGTCCGATTGCTCGTAGTGCTGTGTGTAGTGTGTCGTTAGGGAGGTCGAGGTCTTCTCGTGTGCCCTTCTCCCAGCTGCCGGTGTCCGCGAAGCTGATGTACCCGCCTAGGGTACCCTTGCTTATGGCTTTAGTGATGAGGCGGCCGGCCCCGTTATGCCTTTCTTGCACCATCGGTAGTGTCTCGCTGCAGCCCGAGAGGAGGTGAGTGGCACTGTCGGCTTCCCCGCAGAGTGGGCACCGGTCGTCGGTCGCCCGTTTCCAACGCATGGCTAGCTTTTGGTTATAGAGTCCGCCGGTACGGTAGAGAAGGGCAGTTCGTTGCGCGGGTATGGAGATGTTCGTGTCGGTCATCACCCTTTCGCCAGCCCCTTTCGCCGCGGCTTTGGTGATCTCCTGGGACATCTTGTAGTAGATACTGTCTTGGTTGGCGAGACCGAGGCTGTGCTTGCGGTGCATGTGTGCTCGCACGCTTTGGCGGCAATCCGGCAGTGGGGCAGGGGTTTCGCCGTCGGCTTCGTTGTTGAGCCAGGTGTTAGTCTCTTTCCGTGTGGTCGGGCGGTAGGCCGGGGTGTTGGCGAGCTCTGGGTGTAACGCCGCGTGCTTGGCGAGGGCGTCGGCGCCTTCGTTGCCGATAATTCCCGAGTGGGCCCGGACTTTGTAGAAGTGGATCGTGTCGGGGCTGTCGATGATGAGGGTGGCGATAGCGGTCAGAATGTCGTTGTGTCTGTGTGTGATGAGCGACATCGGGTTGGCGAGGGCTCGGCGGATCTGGTAGATAGAGCATAGGCTGTCGGTGGCGATGCGTTTGACCCCCGCTGTGATTGCCGCGTGTATCGCCGTGAGTTCTGCCTTGTTGATGGTGTTGCATTCTGGGTCGTCCAAGGCGACGGTGATGAGAACGTTGGTCTCCGGGATATAGACCCCCGCCCCGATGCTCGCTGGGGCTGCCCCCGAGGTCTTAATGCAGCTGCCGTCCGTGTACGCGATCGTGGCCCATTCGGTGATGGCCATCCGTGGCTGCGTCGTGGAATGTTGCGTGAGCTGTTGGTGGCTGCGTTGGTGCCCCGAGGTGGGGAGGTCCTTGTCCAGCGGCAGGCGCATGTGTTGTTTGTGGCCGCTAGGGGGTGTGGCCGGCTGGCTTTGATTCGTTGGTCTGTTGCGGAGGGGGTGTGTGTCTCGTTGGGGGTGGAGGGCAGTGGCAGTGCTAGCCAGCCATCCTTGGGGGTTGCCTTTGGTGACGAGTTGTTGTCCCGCTGCATTCCAGATGACGTAGACGTGGAGGTTGGCGTGCTTGCCTGGCTTGGAGCAGTTGGTCTTGGTGGGGGGTATGCTAGCCAGGTGCTGGCAGTATTCTGGGTAGCGTCTTAGGGTGTCAATGTGTTTGGGGTAGGAGATGCCCTTTTTACCAGGGATCAGCATGATGGTGGCCATGGCCTCCTCCTGGGTAGCTGAGTGTATAGCATGGTTGACGCATTTGAGTGCCACCGCATCGTCTGCCGGTACGTTCCATGTGGATAGCCCAGTGTGGCGTACCAGTAGGCAGTTGTAATGTGCCCCAAAGGCCGTGTCATTGATGTCAGGGCTCCAGTAGGTAGTGGTTTCTGGTCTAACTGTGAGTGGGTCAGCCCACCTCTGGACGGTACTTGGAAAGTTGCGTGTGTTGTGTAGGGTGGTGAGGGCTTTGTCTTGTGCCGCTCTCATGGGGTGGTGGTTGCTCTGTGTGTCATGTCTCCTTAGGAGGGCCACTAGTTCTGTGGCCAGGTTGCGTGCGTGTGGTTTGTGTTGCAACCAAGCGTGTAGGTGTTGGTGTTGTTGTTTTGTTAGGAGGCCTGCTGTGCGGCCCGCCTCGTCGTGAACCGTTACGTGTTGCACTAGGTCGTGCTTTGGCATGATGGGGTCCCCCGTGCTAAGGCTCGTCGCGGGGGTGGTCATGTGCGGGTGCAGTTGGAGAAAGGTTTCGCAATTGCCCGTCCCGACGATGTCCGTCTGCGGGTTGATGGGGTACGTGTGGAAGGTGGCCTGCGAGTGCAAATTGGTGCACCGGGGTAGCCAGGTGTGCGGATCCGGTAATCCCTGCCGGGTGTGGTCCGGCAGGTTCGCGTCAGGCCTCGCATGCCTGGCCTCTTGTATCTGCCTGTTTTCCTCGTCATAGACGTTGCGCTTAGCCGTGTAGTCCAGGTGTGCCGTGATGAGCGGTGCCGGTTCCAGGGTGGGGCGCCAGTGTACTCGTATGAGGTCCGAGTGCGCTGACTGACGCATGGTCGTCTTGAGGTCGTTGCTGCCAAACTTGCATATGGGGCACAGCCAGTAGCTTGCTTCCTTGTGTCCTGATAGAAGGGCTTTCTCGAGGCAGGCTGGGTGGTAGGCTCTCTTGCAGTTGTGGCACATTGGGCTGTTCCCTCTTGGCAGCCAGCATAGCTCACATGTGCATACGTCCTTAGCCTCTTCCCTACTGATGGTCTCTATGTGTGTGAGTGTATAGCCTTCTTTTGCACATAGGTGTAATGCCCACCGTTCTATGACTGTAGGTTTCCAGTGCACCTTGTAGTAGCTTTCCTTATTGATGCCATCCCATTGCCACCCGTCTATGTTGGTGATGACCTCTTGGTGGTCGAACATGGCCCCAAGTGTGCGCCCTAAGTCCGTGAGTTTGCACCGGCAGGCTTTATCCACCTTCCAGCTTGAGAGCCCCGGGAGGTCAAGGCCTGGTATGCGCACGATGTCAGCCGGGATTGTGTGGACATGTCTGCCGTCCTTGTGCCGTTTAGTGCCCGCCTTGGGCCGGGTAGGCTCCGTTGGGTTCGGGGGTGTTGCTCGTTGCTCTCTGTGCAGCAGCCGTGAGCTTGACCTAATGGCCTCGTGGGCTGCGGGCGCCGCTGCTGCCCGCTCCGTCGTGTCTGGCCGCGTTGCGTGCATGACCGCATACGCTTTCATATCCATATAGCGGGTTCTAGTGTCCGGCACGGCAGGTGTGGGCGCAAGTTCCGTGAGGCCCGCGGCCCATGGTGTGATTTTGCGTTGGTCGGGCGGTAGGGTGAGTGATGTGTTGCGGCTGTCCCGGATGGTGCGCGTTGCGGTCGCGTCAGGGCATGTGGGCTGGGCCGCCATGGCCGCAAGTTTGTTGAGGGCAATGATGTGTTTCTCCTTGACCTTCTTTCCGTACTTCGATGTGAGCATGCTACCCGTGATGATGTGTGTGTTGCCCTCGCAGCTGAGCTCAGATGCGCGGGTGATGCCTAGGCTTTTGAGGCAGGTGATGCTAGCACTAACGACATCGTGTGCATGAGAACTGTTGGCTTGCGTGATGAGGCGGCCGAGTGTGTGGCATTCCTCGGGGTAGAGGGGTAGTCCCCCTTCCGTGGCTGACAGCCCGGCTAGTGAGGTATAAACTAGTTGCCGTGCCCTGAGGGTATGGTGAAAGAGGGTGAGCATGCGGTGTCCTTGAGTGTTGGCCTGGGTATTGAGCCATGTGATTTGCTTGTGTAACATGCTCCTTGATATGTGGGCGTGCGTCACATCTGTGGACTGGAGGCTGTGTGTGAGAGCTGTTGTGTTGCGAGCGTGATATTCTTGGGCTGTGGAGCTGATGCCCATGCCTAGTTTTCCGGCGTCTTCTCTGACGATGGCGTTGGGCGTTCCCAGGGGGAGTCTGAGTTTAAGCTTAACGCATTGATTGATGGACCTGTCATACAGCTCAAGGTCCCCTGGGGTGCAGGGCACGGCGCAGAAGCTGTAGGCTAGACTGGGTATGATGGCCGTGCGGATGATGTGTATGGCCTGTCTAGCGCTAGCAAACGAGCGTCTGAGTCTCTCTAGTTTTTGGCGTAGCTGGGTAATCATAGCGGTGTGTTGTGGTTTCCAGTCCAGCGTCATGGTGATGAGCACCCCCAGGTAGGTGAAGGGTGAGGTCGGGCTGTGGTATGTGACGGATTTCCCTTGTAGGCTTACAGTTTGGAGTTGTTGGCGGGCCCACTTATCCGCTTCGGCCGCGTTGCTGCACATGCCGGTTTCGATCGAGTGATGGAGCGCCGCTGTTGCGAGGGTTTTACTGTGTGAGATGATGAGGTGACCCCAGTCCGAGAAGGCTGAGAGTTTGTCCGCTTGACAACGGAGGTTTCGGAGTGTGTTGCAGAGGATTGCTATGTCGTCGGCATAGTCTATGCTGCTGACGATGGCGCGCTCTCCGCTGTCAGCCGTCGCTGATTTGAATTTATAGCCCCTCGCGCCCACCTGCAGCCAGCGCAGGAGGGGTTCGATATAGATGAGGAACAGGAAGGGTGAGAGTGAGTCGCCCTGGATGGTGCCCCGGTCTACGGGGACCGGGTCGGTGGGGCCGTAGGGAGTTCTGAAGCGCGTTGTAGCGCCCGTGTAAAGGTCTTTCACTGCGTCAGTCGCGTCTGTGGGGAAGCCTAGGTCGTGCATGATCCATAGTAGTTTGTCCTGGCAGGTGGTGTTGAACGCACTGGTAAAGTCCACCAGGAGCGCGTAGATATCTGCCTTAGCCAGCTTAGCATCCTCAAGGGCCATGACAAGCATCTGTAGCTGTTGCGTAGTGTTCCTATGGGAGCGGAACCCTGCTTGGTTCTTGCTGAGCATCCCATTGGCTTCAGCATACTCAGAAAGTATCTTAGTTATGAGGCTGGTCCACAGCTTGTAAACGGTGTTGGCTAGGCCCACTGGCCTGTAAGAGTTAAGGTCCGTTTCCTGGCCCTTGTCTTTGTAAAGCAGGCATGTGTCGCTTGTTTTCCACGTGGTTGGTGTGCAGCCTGTAGCCCACATGATGATGAACAGCTGGTGTATGGTGTCCCTCATCTCCCATGGCAGCATCTTGATGATCTCGTTCTCAATGCCGTCTGGTCCTGGGGCTTTGCCCCCCGACAACCTACTGAGGCATTCCTGAAAGCCTGCCTTGTCCATGATGGCTGTGTGTAACCAATGTACGTTTTGGCAGGTGTGCATCGTGAAAGGGTCGTCCGCTTTGGCGCGGGCCCACGGGTAATTTCTTGTCTGCGTGTTTGTGTAGTGGCCAGTTTTGGGGGTCGGCGGCGCCAGCTTCGTTCCGTAGGCATCGGTAATTATCCGGTTCAGGTCGGCCGGGGCCGTGCATATCCTGTTGGTGATGGGGTCGGCTAGCGCCTGCAGGCCTTTGTTGTCAGTGCGGGACGGGCGTAGGATGTATTTGTTTGCTTTCTTAGGCTGGGTGCTTATTAATTGTTGCATTCTGACACGGGCTTGGGCGATGGCGACTGCGGAGTCGTCGTCGTCTAGCTTGTGGATTTGGTCGCGGTACGAGTTGGTCAGCTGGGCGAGCGCGGCTTGCACGTGATTTTCGGTTGTATCATCGCCCTGGCGCGCTTGCACCGCCTCCCTTATCTCTCCGTTTGTCGCATCTGTCTCTGGGATGAGTTCATCGATGGTTGGGTGCACGTTGTTTTGCTTGAAAAACAACCTAGCCTTCCGGCTGAGGTCTCTGGTGGTTTTGAGCTTTCTGCCTAGTGCTTGTCTAATCCTACACATGGTTCTGCGTTGGTAGTGCTGGCCTCCCCTTGTTAGGGTCTTAGTGTTGCATGTCTTCATAGCTGTCGTCCTGCAGGTTTGCAGTAGGTTTGTGAGCATGGTAGCTGCGGTGTCTATAGCTTCCCTGGCTGGGAGGCCTGCTACCAACGTTAGGCGCTGTGGTTGTTGGGGGTTGGCCTTGTCGATAGTGGTCAGGAAGTGGATAGCATCAGTGTACATGGGAGCGAGGTATGCTGTCAGGTGCGCATGCAGTTGTGGGGCACCCGAGCTGGGTTGTTGCACCGCCAGGCGGTAGGCTTCCCTATCCTTGTTGGTAATGGGGGTGGTGAGGATGGTGTGGCTGTGCTTCAGAGGTTTTTGTGGGGCCGCCAGGTCTATGCCCAGTCGGGTTGTACTAAGTGTGGCGGTGAGTGGCCTATGGTCACTGAGATATGCGTTTGTGTCGACGTGTGTGCGATGCCCAGGGCCTTGTCTCGCGTCGCGCGTCAGAATGGCGTCGATGCGGCTGTTGCAGTGCGGTTGTTGGTAGGTCCAGGCCCTGTCGCCTGAGTCAGCTTCGGACAGTCGCATCTCTGTGGCGAACTCCCTCATCATGGTGTCTTGCGTATATTCGGTGTGTTCGGAGCGATCCTCTGTTGTCATCGTGGCGTTGATATCTCCCGCCAGGATGAGTGAGCCGGGCAGGTGCCCAGTGGCTGTTCGTATATGCTCTTGCATCTTCTTCCGTAGTGGGAGCGCGTCGTCGTTATTCCCCGAGGGCCAGTACGTGGCGACGAGCGTGAGCTCTTCGCTTTGCCTTTGGCGGAGGCTCAGGATGACGCAGCGGGTGTTTACATCCGCATCTGTGCACGGTTGTAGCATGGTAGCTTGCATCTGGATGGCTAGAGCATGCTTGATGCCAATGAGGACTTCGCTGTGGCCTTGGTGGCGGTGGACAGTATAGTTGGGCATAACCCTCTTCAGCCAGCCAGAGCTAGGGTTGTTGCTCCTGGGTTGGGTCATGGTTTCAGTAAGGATTAGGATGTCCGGGCTTTGGTTGTGCACGAGGTTTAGGACATCGTTTCTAGATCTGTGTAGGCCTCTGACGTTGAAGGTTGTGAGGGTGATGTGTTGCCGGTTGAGGGTGGGTGGCGGTGGGGGCACTCAGGATAAATAAGGCCGACGCGTCAGTCTTTTTTTCATCGGATGGACATTCCGCTCCGATAGAACGATAGAAAAGTGAGTTTAAGAGGGACCTCGCTCTGGAACGAAGTCCTAACTCACAGCGGTTGCGGAGATATAACGATCCGCGCGAGAGGTACCCCCCCCCTCCATGTGCGGCTGCGCAGCAAGGGTATAAAGTGCAACCTTGCTGCGCAGCAAGGGTATAAAGTGCAACGTTGCTGCGCAGCAACGGTACAAGTGCCTCGCTGCTGCGCAGCAAAACCAGGCCCTTGCTGCGCAACAACAAAGCTCACCCTTGCTGCGCAGCAACATAAGGCCCTTGCTGCGCAACAACAAAGCTAACCCTTGCTGCGCAACAACATAAGGCCCTTGCTGCGCAACAACTAAGCTCACCCTTGCTGCGCAACAACATCAGGCCCTTGCTGCGCAACAACATAAGGCCCTTGCTGCGCAACAACAAAGCTAACCCTTGCTGCGCAACAACATAAGGCCCTTGCTGCGCAACAACAAAGCTAACCCTTGCTGCGCAACAACATAAGGCCCTTGCTGCGCAACAACATAAGGCCCTTGCTGCGCAACAACAAAGCTAACCCTTGCTGCGCAACAACATAAGGCCCTTGCTGCGCAACAACAAAGCTAACCCTTGCTGCGCAACAACATAAGGCCCTTGCTGCGCAACAACTAAGCTCACCCTTGCTGCGCAACAACATCAGGCCCTTGCTGCGCAGCAAGGGCCTGATTCAGGTTACAAAACTTTGTGAGGTTTTGCGATGTGTTTTGCGAGGTGTTGCGAGGTATTTGAGCGTCGCTTCATACATTGTGTCTTTGTGTATTATTTACATCGGGGCACCACTGAGCATGAGCTCTTGCTGCGCAGCAAAGGATGTAACGTTGTTGCGCAGCTGAGCATGAGCTCTTGCTGCGCAGCAAAGGATGTAACGTTGTTGCGCAGCAACGCATGAGACCTTGCTGCGCAGCGAAAATTGTAACCTTGCTGCGCAGCAACGCATGAGACCTTGCTGCGCAGCAAACAGTATAACGTTGCTGCGCAGCAACGCATGAGACCTTGCTGCGCAGCAAAGGATGTAACGTTGCTGCGCAGCGACGCATGAGCTCTTGCTGCGCAGCAAGCGATGCACTTTTCAGGACACTTTTTGTCGGGCCTTTTTCGTCGCGATGGTTGCGAGTTACAACGTAAGATTTGTACCGTTCGAACGGACTAGATGCAAGCTATCCAATGAGCTATGGTCGATCCCATCGCAACCGGTCCTTATTTATCCTGAGTGGGGCTGTGATGTTGGTTCGTGCCAAGGTCGTTGTCGGGCGTGGGTTTAGGTGTCTTGTCTATGGTGGAGGCTGGCTCAGTGTTGTGGGCCTTGGCGGTGGGTTTGCACAGATATTTAAACATGAGGGTTTGAGTGTGTGTGTCGTCACCGTGTCTCTTGGTCACTCGAGTGCGCTTTGTGGCAGCGTCTGTGACGTTGTCGTGGGGCGTAGACGTGGGTCGATGGGTACGTGGTGTTGCTTGTGGACGGAGAGTGACCGTGGGTGTGTCCCGGCGCTGTCGCAACCGGGTAGGCTCGTCGTGTGGGAGGGTGCCCTCTGCTGTCGCCCTGCGCTTACTGTCGGTCGTGCAGCTGGTCTCGGCGTAGGTGGTGATCACATGCAAGGGGCCAGGGGTCTCTCTTGCCTCTGTGTGGTCAGTGGTAAGATCGATCGGGTCCAGGTGATCTTGGAAGTGGGCTGCTAGCTCGGAAGGGGTGGTGGCCTCCAGTGGGTCCGCTATCCAGATCTCCCTCCTAATGAATCTTGTGTGTCTCACGTCGCCTGTGCAAATCGTGAGGATGTTCCCTTGGAGGCTGCTCCAGTCGTCATGTGTGGAGAGTGGTTTAGGCGCCCGGTTGAGTGAGTCCAGTTGGTGCCAGCCATGCGTGGTGTGCTTGATGGCAGTAGCGTGTTGGTGTGACAGCAGGATGACAGCCTCAGTGTGTGTTGCACCGGTGCTTGCAATAGCGTTAGTGATCGTCTCAGGGGTGATGCTCTGGGTGGGTAGGTAGGTTGAGGCTGGATGCAGGTACATGTGCTTCTCGTGGTGTTTGCGGTGAAGGTAGTGGTTCAGTGTGTCCGATGAAAACTTGCCTCTCGCATGGTAGATGTGGTCGGTGTTGAGGGTTTGGATTGTGTGCCCTGCGGCTCGTGCTACTTGTGCTAAGTGCTGTAGGTGCTCTGCTAGCTGCTTGCAGTGGCTGATGACTGCGTGGTAGTCAATACATTTTCTTCCCATGGCCATGTTGAAAGCATGCACGAGGCAACACTCTTCGTGTTGCCTTTCCATGTAGCCGGGGTCTAGGTGACGGGCCGTGACTGTTGAGTGAGCGGGGTCGACTGTTGTGGCATTGTGACCGTGTCCCGTTAGCTCCACGTGGCTGATGATGTGATGAATGTCTTTTTCAGCGCACATACGCATCTGTTCCCGTGAGCGGGTGTTGGGCGTGATGACAAAGAGTTGATGCATACTCCGCATGGTTGCAGCGGAGATGTGGGAGAGGGGCGTCGGTGTTGTTTCCATGGAGTCCAGCAGATTCCATGTGCCATCAATACACTTCATGGCCATGCTATGGCCTGTCTTTTTGCATAAGAATGTGTGTGTACCATATTGGCCAGCAAGGTTTCCCAGGTTGTCCGCAGACCAGTCACTGGGTTGGTTGAGTTGGGCAATGCTCTGAACTGCCAGGCCGTAGTGGATGCGTAAGTACATCTCAATGACTTCATCGGAATAGCCGTCAACGCCTCGTGCCATCAGCCAAGCGCCCCGCTCAAGGTGGTCAGTTAGTTGAGGGAGCCTGTTCTCGTAAAAGGTGTCTACGTCATGCGTGGTGACCCATTCATGTCCCGCCGCATTGTTCAGAGAGTAGATCTGGCATGCAGAGCTATCTTTGTCTTGCATGAAGTGCCTGGTGGTTGGCCCTGGGTTGGCCTCAACGTCCCCAGCGGCTAGTAATAGCCAGGCCACGTAGACAGCTCTTGTGGCAGCTATGGGATTGGAGGTGGACGGGGGCCAGTTATCTTCGCCTGAGGTTGTTTGGTAGCAACAGTAGACATGGAGGGTGCTGTTGAATTGGTAGACTGTGTACGGGCGGCCGCTCTTGGTACCATGTATAGAGAGGTGGAATCGGTTGGCAAGCTTGCATAGAGCGCTAGAAGCGGAGAGGGTGCCATCTATGCCCGTTAGTAGATTGTACCCGATAGCTCTTACATGGGATCTATAGGAGCCTAGTCGCTTTCTGTGCCGTCTAAGGCATTGCTTGGATTCTATAGCTGTGGGTTTGTGGCGGCGTTGGAAGCCTGTGTTGCGGATGTAGGTGGCAATGGCGATGAGAAGGAGTTGTGTTATTAGATTGCTCTGCTGGTTGATGATTCTACCCATCGCGCAGCCATGTCCACCACCTCCTCCTGCTAGCAGCCCACGCGGACATATGGCATATCGCGCAGCCATGTCCACCACCTCCTCCTGCTAGCAGCCCACGCGGACATATGGCATATCGCGCAGCCATGTCCACCACCTCCTCCTGCTAGCAGCCCACGCGGACATATGGCATATCGCGCAGCCATGTCCACCACCTCCTCCTGCTAGCAGCCCACGCGGACATATGGCATATCGCGCAGCCATGTCCACCACCTCCTCCTGCTAGCAGCCCACGCGGACATATGGCATATCGCGCAGCCATGTCCACCACCTCCTCCTGCTAGCAGCCCACGCGGACATATGGCATATCGCGCAGCCATGTCCACCACCTCATCCTGCTAGCAGCCCACGCGGACATATGGCATATCGCGCAGCCATGTCCACCACCTCCTCCTGCTAGCAGCCCACGCGGACATATGGCATATCGCGCAGCCATGTCCACCACCTCCTCCTGCTAGCAGCCCACGCGGACATATGGCATATCGCGCAGCCATGTCCACCACCTCCTCCTGCTAGCAGACCGCGCGGACATATGGCATATCGCGCAGCCATGTCCACCACCTCCTCCTGCTAGCAGCCCACGCGGACACAGGGCATATCGCGCAGCCATGTCCACCAGCTCCTCCTGCTAGCAGCCCGCGCGGACATATTCCTCCTGCTCACCTCCTGCTCACCTCCACCTCCTTTTTCACCTCCACCTTCATCTTCCACTACACCTCCACCTCCTTCTTCACCTCCACCTCCATCTTCACCTCCACCTCCACCTCCACCTCCACCTCCACCTCCACCTCCACCTCCACCTCCACCTCCACCTCCACCTCCACCTCCACCTCCTTCTTCACCTACACTTACCTCTTCACCTACTCCCCACCCCCCATCGCCACATACACCCCCATCTCCATCTCCACCCTTACCCTCATCTTCGACCTGGACCCTCGTTGGTCACCCTACCTCCTCCAGCCCCTCCTTCAAGCTCAGCCTTTGACCCTCCCCCTCCTCCCTCCCTTAGCCCCTCACCCACCTGGACCCCTCGTTGGTCACCCTACCCCCTCCAGCCCCTCCTTCAAGCTCAGCCTTTGACCCTCCCCCTCCTCCCTCCCTTAGCCCCTCACCCACCTGGACCCCTCGTTGGTCACCCTACCCCCTCCAGCCCCTCCTTCAAGCTCAGCCTTTGACCCTCCCCCTCCTCCCTCCCTTAGCCCCTCACCCACCTGGACCCCTCGTTGGTCACCCTACCCCCTCCAGCCCCTCCTTCAAGCTCAGCCTTTGGCCCTCCCCCTCCTTCCTCCCTTGACCCCTCACCCACCTGGACCCCTCGTTGGTCACCCTACCCCCTCCAGCCCCTCCTTCAAGCTCAGCCTTTGACCCTCCCCCTCCTCCCTCCCTTAGCCCCTCACCCACCTGGACCCCTCGTTGGTCACCCTACCCCCTCCAGCCCCTCCTTCAAGCTCAGCCTTTGACCCTCCCCCTCCTCCCTCCCTTAGCCCCTCACCCACCTGGACCCCTCGTTGGTCACCCTACCCCCTCCAGCCCCTCCTTCAAGCTCAGCCTTTGACCCTCCCCCTCCTCCCTCCCTTAGCCCCTCACCCACCTGGACCCCTCGTTGGTCACCCTACCCCCTCCAGCCCCTCCTTCAAGCTCAGCCTTTGACCCTCCCCCTCCTCCCTCCCTTAGCCCCTCACCCACCTGGACCCCTCGTTGGTCACCCTACCCCCTCCAGCCCCTCCTTCAAGCTCAGCCTTTGACCCTCCCCCTCCTCCCTCCCTTAGCCCCTCACCCACCTGGACCCCTCGTTGGTCACCCTACCCCCTCCAGCCCCTCCTTCAAGCTCAGCCTTTGACCCTCCCCCTCCTCCCTCCCTTAGCCCCTCACCCACCTGGACCCCTCGTTGGTCACCCTACCCCCTCCAGCCCCTCCTTCAAGCTCAGCCTTTGACCCTCCCCCTCCTCCCTCCCTTAGCCCCTCACCCACCTGGACCCCTCGTTGGTCACCCTACCCCCTCCAGCCCCTCCTTCAAGCTCAGCCTTTGACCCTCCCCCTCCTCCCTCCCTTAGCCCCTCGCCCACCTGGACCCCTCGTTGGTCACCCTACCCCCTCCAGCCCCTCCTTCAAGCTCAGCCTTTGACCCTCCCCCTCCTCCCTCCCTTAGCCCCTCACCCACCTGGACCCCTCGTTGGTCACCCTACCCCCTCCAGCCCCTCCTTCAAGCTCAGCCTTTGACCCTCCCCCTCCTCCCTCCCTTAGCCCCTCACCCACCTGGACCCCTCGTTGGTCACCCTACCCCCTCCAGCCCCTCCTTCAAGCTCAGCCTTTGACCCTCCCCCTCCTCCCTCCCTTAGCCCCTCACCCACCTGGACCCCTCGTTGGTCACCCTACCCCCTCCAGCCCCTCCTTCAAGCTCAGCCTTTGACCCTCCCCCTCCTCCCTCCCTTAGCCCCTCACCCACCTGGACCCCTCGTTGGTCACCCTACCCCCTCCAGCCCCTCCTTCAAGCTCAGCCTTTGACCCTCCCCCTCCTCCCTCCCTTAGCCCCTCACCCACCTGGACCCCTCGTTGGTCACCCTACCCCCTCCAGCCCCTCCTTCAAGCTCAGCCTTTGACCCTCCCCCTCCTCCCTCCCTTAGCCCCTCACCCACCTGGACCCCTCGTTGGTCACCCTACCCCCTCCAGCCCCTCCTTCAAGCTCAGCCTTTGACCCTCCCCCTCCTCCCTCCCTTAGCCCCTCGCCCACCTGGACCCCTCGTTGGTCACCCTACCCCCTCCAGCCCCTCCTTCAAGCTCAGCCTTTGACCCTCCCCCTCCTCCCTCCCTTAGCCCCTCACCCACCTGGACCCCTCGTTGGTCACCCTACCCCCTCCAGCCCCTCCTTCAAGCTCAGCCTTTGACCCTCCCCCTCCTCCCTCCCTTAGCCCCTCACCCACCTGGACCCCTCGTTGGTCACCCTACCCCCTCCAGCCCCTCCTTCAAGCTCAGCCTTTGACCCTCCCCCTCCTCCCTCCCTTAGCCCCTCACCCACCTGGACCCCTCGTTGGTCACCCTACCCCCTCCAGCCCCTCCTTCAAGCTCAGCCTTTGACCCTCCCCCTCCTCCCTCCCTTAGCCCCTCACCCACCTGGACCCCTCGTTGGTCACCCTACCCCCTCCAGCCCCTCCTTCAAGCTCAGCCTTTGACCCTCCCCCTCCTCCCTCCCTTAGCCCCTCACCCACCTGGACCCCTCGTTGGTCACCCTACCCCCTCCAGCCCCTCCTTCAAGCTCAGCCTTTGACCCTCCCCCTCCTCCCTCCCTTAGCCCCTCACCCACCTGGACCCCTCGTTGGTCACCCTACCCCCTCCAGCCCCTCCTTCAAGCTCAGCCTTTGACCCTCCCCCTCCTCCCTCCCTTAGCCCCTCACCCACCTGGACCCCTCGTTGGTCACCCTACCCCCTCCAGCCCCTCCTTCAAGCTCAGCCTTTGACCCTCCTGCCTCCCTTAGCACGTGTCGCAGTATTTACCCTTACTCTATAAGCTCCTTTTCCTTTGGTCCCAGAGTTCTCTTCTCCTAGTTTGTTTCCCTCTTTTGCTTTACGTTCAGTTCAACTCTTCGGCTTTCTACCTTTGGAGGTTGGCTTGTATCCATCCAAGCCCTGCCTCTTCAGTGTAACAACTACTACTACCCATGTGAGTAGAGGTGTGGTAGTGGGTGTAGTAGGCGGTCCCCTCTCTGTGCAATTGTTGTCTGCTCAGATGCAATCTAGTTATACGGGCTACTACTAAGGTCTGTGACATGGCGTCAAGGGCAGTGGGGTGTACAGGCCAGCGTACCTCCGACCTCCCTCCCTTGCTATGTGAGACTCCTTCTCTAGTCGGATGCTGATGCTTGTCCCAAGGCCTCAGGTGATGCTCAGTGCACCTTGGGTGCGCAAGACATTGCATACACTCTTTCCCATTCTTTCTCCAGCGGGTCTCTGCCATGAGGAGCTCCTTCCTCCTGCACGATTGGACAGTGTACATCATCAGGGGTTGGGTATCAGGTGGGGCAGCACGTGGTGTGGCCGGTGGGGCGGCAGGTGGGGCGGCAGGTGGGGCGGTGGGTGGGGCAACTAGTGGATCAGCATGTGGGGCAGCATGTGGGGCAGCATGTGGAGCAGTAGGTGGGGCAGCAGGCGGAGCAATGGGTGGGGTGCCCGGTGGGCCCGCAGGTGGGTTGCCCAGTGGGGCAGCAGGTGGGGTGGCAGGTGAGGCTGCAGGTGGGGCAGCATGTGTGGCTGCAGGTGGGGCTGTAGGTGGGACTGTATGTGGGGCTGTACGTGGGGCTGCAGGTGGTGGGACAGGTGAGGCAGCAGGTGGGGCAGCAGGTAGGGTGGAGAGCGGTGTAGGGGGTGGTGCATCACATGGGGCAGCGGGTAAGGCGGGAGGTGGGGCAGCAGTTGGTGCAGCCACTAGGGCGGCTGGTGGAGCGGCAGTGGTGCTGCAGGAGGTAGGCCTGAAGAGAGGGTAAGTATGCGGGGGAGGGTGGACAGTGGTGAGGTTGAGTGTGTGTGGGCATGCAATGGCGTGCTGTCCATGTTGCGCAACCTGTTCCCTAAGATAATGTACCTGACTGCGTTTACTCGGCCATGGCCTTAGCTGCGTCACTTGCGGCAGCCTCCATGTCCGCAGCCAGGGCACGTGATGTGGAGGCCCCGTGGGTGGGGCTCCGGGCTGAGGCTTGGCGCTTGGGCTCCCGCTTGGACGAGGGGGAGGGGCCCTGCAGCACCAAGGGTAGGTGGGGCACGTGCGGGTGAAGACATGGTGGGGGGATTGTATTTGTTGAGTGTGGGGTCGGCTGATGTGTAAGCACGCAGGTTTTGGTGGGCTGGCTGCAACTGTTGGGATGTATCGGTGGCAATCGGATTCGGGCAGGCTGTAGGTTGGGGTGGGTTGTGTTGCTTTGCTCACCTGTGACTCGGCCGGGGCAATGGCAGCAGCTGCAGCTGCCTTGTCAACTGGGCGCGGCTGCTGGGGGCGCTGCTTGTTCCCCTTCTGATGATGGGCAGCGGGGAAGGGGCGGCGAGGGGCCGATGGGGCCTCCTTCATGTGCGCATAGATGGTGTCCACTGTCGTGCGCATGCTGCCACGGTGTGTGGCCTTGTCCTCCCTGTCCTCAGCTTGTGTGTAGGCGGCAATGGCAGTAAGCAGTGGTTGGCAGGCTTCAAAGATCTTAGCGAGGGACGTTTCCTGCGCCTCGGACAGGGTGTTGTGAGCCAGCTTGCCGGCGTCTCGAAACTGGTGGAACGCCCCCTCCAGCTTGCTATGAATGCTGGTGATGGTGAAGTCCTTGCCGCTGTCTCCTAGCAGCAGGTGTGCGGCAGCTAGCGTGGTGCTGGCGGCTGTCAGGCTCTGGCTGGTGGCTTGGAGAGAGCCCATCGTGCACGGGTGGCCCACCACCAATCCCCCTCCGCAGAAGCTGCTGGAATGCATGGCTGCGGTGATGGGCCGGCCCGTGCTGTCCTTGAGGATGGTGCGATGGGAGCGCGCCATGCCTGCCACTGTACAGATAAGGGCAGCCGACATGCCCACATTGGCAGGAATCAGGCACAGAGGCACTCGCTTGCTGTCCCGCCTGAAGGAGGCAAGCTGTGTCGCACCGCTCAGCAGCGAGACTGGGCCCGTGCGGGTGTAGAAGCCCACGAAGTGGGCCACCCCGCTGTCGCCCTCCGCTGTGACTTTCTTGGCATCAATGGTCTGCGGCGTCCCTTGGTTGCTGAATCTTTTCAGGAGGAAGGGGCTGCTGATGGCACTGCCCAGCCGCTGCACTGTGGCGGCCAGACCCCCCTGGCTGTCCAGGCTGCTACTGTTGATGCTGGCCGGGCTGACCCCCAGCTCAAGGCATGTGCGGGTGTTCAGGCCTTGAGCCTGGCTGCTGGCTGCAGGCGTCCACTTCATGAGCACAGAATCTGTGGCCTGGATGGTAATGGGGCCTGCCTGCTCCACTGCTGAGGCTATGTAAGGCGAGGTAAACTGCACCTTGAGGTAGTTGCCCTCCTCTTGGGCTGTGGCTACGGCGCTGCACAGGATGAAGGCTTTGCTGGTAAGGTGGGCTCTGCTGGGGCTGGTCCTGGCCTTAGTCACTGCGTACTGGACAGCCCCAGTGAAGCGGGTGGCAACCTGCCCCTTGGCCCCCAGCTTGCTCACTGCTTGCCCTGTAGGGGAGCCAGCTACAAAATTGGCATCATACTGCACAGAGATGGCCACCTGGGGTAGGGTGGGAGGGGTGCAGGTCAGGAGAGGCCGGCGGGTCACTAGCGTGTAGCCTTTGCCCTCCTGCTGCACGCAGGGAACAGCTGCCAGCTTGCCCTCTGCAGTAATGATCTCCCCCAGCAGCCCTAGCATGGCAGCCTTGTGGTTGGGGTCTCGGCTGCTGGCTGTGACGGTGACTTCAAAGGCTGGGAAGCTGCAGTTGGGAAGCCGGTACGGCTCCTCCGAGGGCTCAATGCTGCAGAACTTCAGCCCAAAGTCCTTGCGGAGCAGGTTTGTTAGCGTAGTGATGAAACCTGCATGTGGCATGAGGCACAGCAGGGCCCCCAAGCGTGACATTGGAGCATTGTAATGTATTGGTGCAGAATGGTGTGTCATTAGGTGCAGACTACGTATTGGGTTGATGTGCCCAGCCCCTAGTGGCCATGGTGGTTTGGTTGGCAGGTCAGCAGGGGCTGAGGAGTGCGGTGGGGCAGGGGTGGCCTGAGGGAGAGCAGGGTTGATAGGGGACAGTGGCGGCAGGAGTTGCAAGAGGGGAGGGCTTGAAGCTTTATAACCAGTGCGGCAAGATCTCACAGGCTGAGGGGGGTGGATGGGACAGGGGGCAAGGGCTGCAGTGAGGCATTGTGGCGTTGCTATGATTCTTGGTTGGTCACCTGTATGCACTTGTATGGGTTGGACAACATCACCTGTGTAGTTGTGCTCGGTGTGGTGCATATCTTTGAGGGTGAGGGTTGACAGGTTGTCCAGCAAGTGGCTGAATGGGCCCAGCACGTAGCCTTCTGGGGAGGCGTCGCATAAGCTGGCGATGATTAGTCGGCAGCTCTCAGTATTCAGCGTGTTGTGTTTAGGGTCAGCGGAGCGCGACCCGCTTGGATAGGGAGCGATAGATCTCGGCGTGCCCCTGTCCGTGCGGAATGCTTGCAGAGCACGCTGAGATGTGGGATGGTCCTGAGGGAGGAGCTGAAGGCTCTTGCAATACTCAGCAAGCGCTGTGCTGAGCTCTGTCGAGCCGGATGCCAGGGAGAACTCTGGTTCCGGCGCGTCAGGCTCAGGGCCTGCAGGCATATGCCCAGGGGACGAGATTAGGCTAGGCCGGTTATACCAGCTGTTGCGCAGATTTGGGCTTGTGCCCGGAGCCAACCTGCCGCACGGTCACCGCTTATGGTGCCTTCTGGATGGATTGACAAGCGGCTGGGGGTGGCTTTGGTAGGCCAACCCCCGAGCACGCCCCAACTCCACCCAGTGCAGGTCAGGGTCAAGATAGCAATGAGGAGAAGGAGAGCAGGCCTGCGTCTACCTGCTGCGCCTCCCATCGCTTCATCTTGACCTCGCTCGGGTTCGGACGAAACTTGGCTCATTCTGCTCCTTTTCTGACGCTTCGTCGGGCCCTGCTACCCGTTTAAGCTGTCGTCGTTACTTGGGAGCGTAGTCGTGAGTTTACTCTACGACACAGCTACTGCACGAGCTTCAATATAACCTGATCAAACACATCACCTTCACAAGGGGTTCGGTATTTCATGGTACGGTTAGCTTGTTGTAGCTGGCTGACTTCTTGTAGCAAGGACTGAGGCAGGGAGACTGAGGCATGGAGCCGCGAGCTTGAAAACATTCTCCTTCTCAGACTACGTTGGTTCACGAGGTACAATGTGTATTGCTGCATCAACAACAGTGAAAACCTTGAGGTGAACATGCGCCAGAATCGCAAAAGCGTCACACCCGTCCGGATATCTTGCAGCAGCTTTTTGGTGTACGCGCGGCTTTGCGTTCTTCTTTAGTGTCCGCTGCAACGACATCAAGCCGCGAAATCTAGCCTTTTTCCGTAGCCGCACATTCTGCGCACCTCAGTTCCTCTTGTGTTATAGGTCATCTTCAGCTATTGTGCAAGGCTAGCTGTCACCGCCCTTGTCGATCCGCACCTAGCGCTTGGGAATGCTGCAAGGTAGACCGCTTCCGGGCTTGAGGGGCCGGGCCTTGCCCTGTGAACATGGCCCGCGGCCACTCCTTCCACCACGTGGCCCTCTAACGGGCAGCTCACGTCTGGGCGGGGCTTGCCGGAGCAGAATCCCACACAGGCGCGGAGGTCTTGTTGCCGTCCGCGAGGTGAGCTCTAACGCTGCCCTGTTGAGCTCAGCCATGAGCACATCCCCTCCTGCTCATCACCAGCACACTGGGTTACCCTTCTAATGCAGGCAGTGGCAACGGACGTGATAGAAGCTAAGGCAGAGGCTGTTGTCACAGCTAGTGGCACCAGCAGCAGCAATGGCAACGGCAATGGCAACGGCAACGGCAACGGCAACGGCAACGGTCATGCTACCCACTACAATGGCAATGGGCTGCATCATTCTGAGGCACCTGTAGTCATGCCTTCCCAGGCAGCTGTTGAAGCAGTGGCTGCCCTGGCAGCTGTTGCTGCTGTGACCGAAGCAGCCAAAGAGAGCAGCATTGGTCTCCTGTCAGACAATGTCAATGGTTCTGGGAGCAGCAATGGGAACGGCAATGGCAATGGTAATGCCAACAATGGCGTTGCCCAGAGCAGCAGCACCACGCTGCCCCCCAGCCCCAGCTCTACCCTGCCCCTGCCCCTAACCACCACCACCCCAGCCATTAGCGCCCCATCCCCACCCTCATCCCCATCCCCTGCCGCCTCCACCCTCGCCCGCTTGGACAGCTTAGTGCCCAGCCCCCCTCCCCCAGTGCCGCAAGCGGATGCTGACAGCTCCTCCAGCATTGCGGCTGCTGCTGCGGCGGCGGCTGCCGCTGCTGTCAGTGGCAAGCGCCTGAACAAGAGCGCTGCAGGCACCCCCTACACAGCCCCGGGGGGCCGCTGGAGCAACGTCAAGTCTTTCTCCACACTGCAGGTGTTGACTTTGCTCTGATGCGGCTGCGCCTGCCGCTCCTGCTCCTGCTGCTACTCCTGCTCCTGCCGCTCCTGCTCCTGCTGCTACTCCTGCTCCTGCCGCTCCTGCTCCTGCTCCTGCTCCTGCTCCTGCTGCTGCTGCTGCTGCTGCTGCGTGCTTGCCGTGTGGGTGCACCCTGGTCTCGGGTGGAGCTAGTTGGCAGTCATGAGCGCCAGCCATCAGAGTGGCTGGCACTTCAGGTGTTGATGCTGTGGTGTGCGCTGTGATCCGCTGGGCGCTGCCTGAGGCTCCCCCTGGTGGTGGAGTAGGCGCTGCGTGTGCTAATGCTTCGTGATGGGTCGTGGACTGTGGGCTGTGGCCAACTAGCTGCTGCCCCTGTGTGCCTGTGTGTGTGTCCCCTGCAGCGCACCTTGCAGATCTGGACGTTTGCGATCCAGTTTGGGTTCAAGTACTTCCTGCTGAACCAGAAGTGGACGTACGGCAAGGCAGGCATGACCAAGGTGGGTGCTGCACACCTGCCAGGGGTGAGTGTTGCGGGATGGCAGGCGAGTCACAGCTGCTGCCTGCTACGCTATCTACGGCACCTGCCTTCTACCCTCCACATCACCAGCAGCAGCAGGGGCAGCAGCAGCAGCTGCGGCAGCAGGGGCAGCAGCAGCATCAGGGGCAGCAGGGGCAGCAGCAGGGTATGCTGGCTGCCGCACACCACAGCATTCTGTACCACTACGGCATCTGTCTTGCCCTCCACATCACTACCACCACCACAATCGCCACCGCCACCGCCAAACAGCACCACCGCCTCCGCCACCCTCACCTCCAACCATACATTGCTGCCATGGTGTGCAGGAGGCAGTGTCGGCGCGCAAGTCAGAGCTGGCAGTGTGGCTGCGGGAGGGGCTGGTCAGCCTCGGTCCTACGTGAGTGCTGACGCTGCCGACCCCCCCTGCTGCTGCTGCTGTCGTTGCTGCTGCGGTCACTATGGACAGCAGTGGCGCAGTGCTGTGGAGGGCCTGCTGCCCACTGGGCTGGCAGTAGCTGAGCCAGGGCCCACCCTCCAGGCAGCAAGCCATGCGCAGCGCTGCTGTTGCCTGTGTCAGTAAGGGCGGCAGTGGTGCAGTGCTGCTAGAAACCTTCATACCACTGAGCCTACAGAGCCTAAGCTGGGTCGCATCCGCAGGCTAGGCAGCAGGCCTCGCTGAGAGGGTCTGGCTGGCTCTGCTGGTGCACAGCAAGAAGCAGCATGCAGTGTGTCAGCGAGGAGGGCAGTGGGGTGCATCAGGGTCATCCGGGTGGCAGCATGGTGCAGGCAGCAGCCCTAGGCACAGCACTGCATGAGGGCAGTGAGGTCCAGGTCCTACAGCCTACTCCTACTCCTCTATCCTGGCGCAATGCAGCAGTGAGGGCAAGAGAGGGGCGGTCTGGACTCGGAGCGGGGCAGTAGGCCCCAAGGTGGCTGAGCGTGCTGGGTGTTGGTTGTGGCCGCCTGCCCTCTTGCGCAGGTTCATCAAGATTGGTCAGCAGTTCAGCACCAGGGTGGATGTGCTGTCGCCAGAGTTCATCAAGGAGCTGGAGGTCTTGCAGGTACAGGGGCAGGGGCAGGGGCAGGGGCAGGGGCAAGAGGTAGGTGTAAGCCTCAGGCGTAGGGTCAAACAGGGCTGCAGTGGTGAGCTAGAGTTTCTTCCTTTCACCTGCCCATTCGGCACCTACCTCCTCCGCCCTGCCCTGACCTCCCCTCCTGCATTGCTACTCTTCACAGCCTGCTGCTCTGCCCCGCTGCAGCTCGCCACCCCTCCTTAGCAGGGGGGGTACAGCTCTGGCCCCTGCCCTTGCCCAGTGCGCCATAACCTGATGCCTGCCCTACGCCCTGCTGCCTGCCTGCCCCGCGCCCACTGCCTGGGTGCTCGCAGGACAACGTCCCGGCGTTTGACAGCGACACCGCGCTGGAGATCGTGCAGTTTGCGCTGGGCAAGCCGGTGGACCAGGTGTTCGACACCTTTGACACCACACCCATTGCCGCCGCCTCCCTGGGCCAAGTCCACCTGGCAACCCTGGGGGGGGAGAAGGTGGGGGGTGGGGTGCCCAGCTGTTAGCAGGCCAGGGGCATGAGCGCTTAGTCAGTACAATGCTCCAGGCAGCTCTGCCAGCTTGACTAGGTGCAGCTTAGCTGGCTGCGCTCAAGCAGAGAAATCCTTCTTTTGTAGTCGTAACGCTGAACAGGGTGATGTACGCCACAGCTTGACAGGGCCAGCTGCACAGGGCTACCTTGACCAGCTGGCTGCCCTGCCTCAACCCTGATCTCCTGGTCCTCATCCAGGGCTACATGCGGGCGCTGCCTTTGAGATGCCGCTTTGACCTCCTGTGACCTTGTCCTGACCTCAGTGCAGCCTAAGGTTTGACCCGGTGTGCCCTGGTGTGACCTGGGTGGCTGTGCCCTGGTGCGGGGTGCAGGTGGTGGTCAAGGTGCAGCGGCCTGGCCTGAAGGCGCTGTTTGACATCGACCTTAAAAACATCCGCGCACTGGTGCGAGGGATGGGGGCAGGGGCAGGGGCAGGGGCAAGGCCAGCAGGGGTGTGGCCAACATGAGCAGCAGGGCAAGGGCCTGGGGCTGGGGCAGGAGGCAGAGCCAGGGGCAGGGGCAGGGGCAGGGGCAGCTCAACTCCAGAAGCCCCAGGTCAAGAGTAGCCAAGATGGGGCGTTGCAGTCGTCAGGTTGTCAAGGACCCTCGTGCAGAAAGCACTCTTCAGCACAGAGGTGCATTGTGAGTAGGCAAGGCGTGTCGGGGGGCGCTGCTGCTTGCTGACGTGTGGCAGTGGAGCGTGTTGTGGGTGTGTGTGTGTGTGGGTGTGTTGCAGGCGGTGTGGCTGCAAAAGGTGGACCCCAAGACGGACGGTGCTGCACGTGACTGGGTGGCTATCTATGACGAGTGCTCGCGCATCCTGTACCAGGAGATCAACTACACGCTGGAGGGGCAAAACGCTGACAGGTGTGGGGGGGCGGTGCAGGGGCGGGGGCGGGGGCAGGGGCAGGGGCAGGGGCAGAGGGGGTGGGAGGGGCTGGGCGGAGAAGAGCAGGGGTGGTGAAAGGGGAGGGGGTGAGAGAGCGTGGGGTGCGGGAGGGGCTGGGGGAAGGCTGAAGGGGTGTGTCATATGCTCCATGCAACCTGGAGCCTGAAACCTCTCCAAAGGATCGAGCCAGGCCTGCTTGCCTGGGCGTTTCCAGGGGGCCAAGCCAGCCAGTCAGCCAGCCAGCCAGCCAGCCAGCTGCCAGGGTATAGCCTGCTCCTGGCCTGCTCCCGGTCTCACTAGCCAAGTACCCCTCTGTATGCTCACTGGCTGTGCCGTCTGCCTGGCGAGTAGGTTCCGCGCCAACTTTGCGGGCGTGGACTGGATCAAAGTGCCTAAGGTGTTCTGGGAGCTGTCCACGCCGGAGGTGCTGGTGCTGGAGTACGTGCCCGGTGCGCTGCTGGCAGGGCCTTGTGGGGCAGGCCCTGGGCCTAGGGCTGCATGGGGGTGCAGTGAAGGCCTGTGCGGGCGTGGCAGCAGCCACTGTGGCCCAGAGCCTAGGATCTTGAATGCCCGTGTGCCACTGCAGCAGCAGCAACAGTCGTGCATGGTGGCCCCTTGCTTTATAGAAAACGCCAGTTGGCAGCTGCCAGGGTGGCTGCTGGCTAGGAGGAGGAGGTGGTTATTGTGGTTATTGTGGGCATGGGAGCACTGCATGGCAAACATTAGAAATGCCAGCCATCATAATGTGTGATGTTGGCATGCAAGCATTGGCGCATGGTGTCATGGGGCGCAGGTGTGAAGATTAATGATGCGGCGGCCCTGGACCGCATGGGCCTGGACCGCAAGCGCCTAGCCAGGCTGTCAGTGGAGAGCTACCTGCAGCAGATCCTGCGCCACGGCTTCTTGTGAGCGCCCTGACCAGGGTCTGGTGAAGGAGGAGGAGCTGCTGGGCCCCAACAACAACCCCCCTCACCTTCTCCTGCGCACTTTGCCGCCCCCCACCTCCTCCCCCTACATCTTCCCTCCCTTCCCCTCCCCCTCCTCACCACCCTTCTCCCCTCCCTCTCCTCACTCCTCTCCCCCCTTTCTACTCCTCACTCCCCTCCCCCCTCACCCTGCTCCCCCTCCCCCTCACCCTCCTCACCCTCTCTCGCTGTCCTTGTGTCTTGGTTGCTGCAGCCACGCCGACCCGCACCCCGGCAACGTGGCAGTAGACGCAGCAGGGGGTGGCCGCCTCATCTACTACGACTTTGGCATGATGGGCGCCATCGCACGTAAGTAAGCGGGCCCTGGCCCTGGCTGTCGCTAGCCACTAGCAGCCAGTACCCAGGGTGCCCAGCCCTGGGTAGCCGGCCCCGGCCCTGGGTAGCCGGCCCGGGCAGCCAGTAGCAGCCACTAGCCAGGTGGCTGCGTCCTGCCAGGCGCTCACTGCTGTCTCTCACCGCCCAGTATCAGGCACAGCGCACAGCCCTTGGCAAAACTCACTGGCACACACCATGATGGTAGCGCACAGCCTTTGGCAGAGGCACAGCACTCAATGTAAGCAATGCAGGAAGGGACCCCCCCCTGGAGAAACTGCCTCACACCTGACTCAAGTTTGCTTAAGAACTCTGTTGTCTGACTGACCTCACCCTCACTCTTAACTCAAACTCCACTCGGGAGCTCTGCTGGTTTAACTGATCTCGACCTCCTTACTCAGCACAGTGCCAGAGCAGCCCCCGTGCGCCACACATGAAGGGTGGCCACCTCACAGCTGCGCACAGCTTCCTCAAGCTTCCCAGACAGGCTGGCTGGCTGGCAGGTCCTAGACCTGTTGGCATGCCTACAGCAGCAGCACCCTATCCACCTTGCGTCCTCCCCTGCCCACACCCCTCCCCCCTCGGCATTGAGTAATTGATGGCGACGTGTTGCCTGCAGCCCCTGCCCACACCCTTCCCCCCTCGGCATTGACTAATTGATGGCGACGTGTTGCCTGCAGCCCCTGCCCACACCCTGCCCTCCCCGCCGCCCTCTCTAATCCAGCTCACCCTGCCCCCCACTGCCTGCCTCCTTCACCCCCATGTCAGCCTAAGGTCCCTCAGCAGCCTGCTGCAGCCTAAGGGCCTCCTCAGCAGCCTGCCTTGGCCCCTGTGGCGCCTGGTCACTGCCCCGCTGCCGCCCTGACGTCCCCCCTGACGCCCCCGTCTCCCCTGTGGTCACAGCCCAGGTCAAGGGAGGGCCCGCTGCGGCCCCTGCCGCCCCTGACGTCCCCCCTGTTGCCCTTGTGACCCTCCTGTGGCTGCAGCTCAGGTCAAGGGAGGGCTGCTGGACCTGTTCTACGGCGTGTACAACCGAGACCCTGACAAGTGCTTGGACGCCCTGGCTACAAGTGAGGGGGCTGGAAAAGGCTGCGCAGCACAGACCCCCTCCAGTGGCAGACCTAAGCATAGCTCACAGCCCCAGCAGTCCTGCAATGACAGCAGGCTTGCATGAGCCATATGATAGCAGGCTTGCATGGAGGCACTTGAGGAGGCACTTGAGCAGCCATGGTCACAGCCTGCTATAGGTAGCTGTCCACAGCGTCCACTGTGGGCAGCCACAGCCATACAGCCAGACATGCGGCGCATGACAGGATCTGATCTGATCTCATCTCATCTCATCTGATCTTGCTATGGTGGTGGTGATGGTGTGTGGCGGGTGCAGTGGGCGTGTACGTGGCTACTGGGGACCGCACGGCAGTCCGGCGAACAGCAGAGTTCTTCCTGCGCTCTTTCCAGGTGAGGCAGGGCAGGGGCAGGGCGGGGGCAGGGCAGGGGCAGGGGCGGGGGCAGGGGCAGGAGCGGGGGTGGGGCAGGGGCAGGGGCAGGGTTTGTGGCCAGACATCCTATGGCGTAAATCTTCCTCAACTTCATCCTCTGGCTTGGTGGCTTTGCCTCAACCCTCCTGTTGCCCCTGGCCCCTGCTGCCTGCCCCCCTTCCACCTAATCATCCTTCCCTGTTCCCTTGCCACCTGACCCCTTCCCCTCCCCACGCTGCTACCCGCCCTCACAGGAGCGATTGGACGCGCAGCGCAAGGAGCGGGAGGAGGCTGGGGCGGCATACGGTACAAACTTCAAGCCCCAGCGCACCAAGGTACGTCATGAGTCATGCTGCAGGGCGGGGCGGGGTTGGTCAGGGCGGGGTCGGACGGGCGGGGTCAGGCTGGGCGGGGCAGGACGGGGCGCATTGTGTTATGGACTGTAGTAAAAGGCATTACAGAAATCAGTCCTCGTCCTTATTGAGTTGCATGCACCATGCTTGCAGCGCTTGGCCAGGACTTACGTGCCTGCAGCTCCGCTGCTGCTTTGACTGTTGGCTTAGTTGTCCTGCTGCCTGGGTGTGGCCCACAGGAGGAGTCGGGCATGAAGCGCAAGCAGATCCTGTCCAGCATTGGGGAGGACCTGCTGGTGGCCTCTGCTGATCAGCCCTTCAGGTGACAGACCTGGGCAGCAGGCCAGCCTGGACCCCTCACCCTCACAGCACTGACAGCAAGCTCTGTTAGCTCCTACACCCCACCCCTGCCCTACCCCACCTTGGCCCCACCCCACCCCAGCCCCACCCCACCCCTTTCCATATCCTTGCTGTACCACTACTGCACCCCTAGCCTCTGATGCCTCCGATAACCTAAGATTCCTAATATGTAGCCCTGCCCTACTCTGCCCTGCTCTAAGCCCAGCCCTGCCCTGCCCTGCCCTGCTGCCCCCTGCTGCCCCTCCAGGTTCCCCGCCGCCTTCACCTTTGTGGTGCGCTCCTTCACGGTGCTGGACGGCATCGGCAAGTCCCTGGACCCCAGGTTCGACATCAGCGAGATTGCCGCGCCCTATGCCCGCGAGCTGCTGCTGGAGGGGGCGCCTGTGGTGGGTGCTGCCAGCCGTCATCCCAGCCCTCATCCCAGCCCTCAGCATGCTCAGACAGCCCAGCCCAGCCTTTCTCTTCACCCCCTCTCCCAGCCCAGGGACGCACTGACTACATCGGCAACAGGCAGGAAAACAAAAAGGCCACGATCCTTCAGGCTGGGCTACTCAGTGAAGGGCACGGGGCCTATTGCAACAGCGGTAACAAAATGCCATGTTGCCTGCTCATCTGCCTGCCTACTCACCTGCTGCCTTTCCGCCCCCGGGCTCCAGTGCCCGCCCGCCCGCCTACCTGCTGCCTGTCTGCCCGCGGGCTTGAGTGCCTGCCTCACTGCCTGCCTGCCTGCCTGCCTGGCTGGCTGCAGCTGAGCAAGGTGACAAAGGCGCTGAGCAAGGGCTTTGCGCTCCAGAACCGTGCGGTGGCCAACCTGTTCACCAACCCCAACAAGATCGAGGACATCTCCGCCCTGCTGGGCAAGCTGGAGCGGGGTGACCTGAAGCTGCGTGTGAGGGCGCTGGAGGCGGAGAGGGCACTCAGCAGAGTGCAGGTGGGCAGGGTTAGCCTTTCTCAGACATCATTGTTTAGCCTTTCTCACACATCACTGTTTAGCCTTTCTCAGACATCACTGTTTAGCCTTTCTCACACATCACTGTTTAGCCTTTCTCAGACATCACTGCTGAGCCTTTCTCAGACATCACTGTTTAGCCTTTCTCACACATCACTGTTTAGCCTTTCTCACACATCACTGTTTAGCCTTTCTCAGACATCACAGTTTAGCCTTTCTCAGACATCACTGCTGAGCCTTTCTCACACATCAGACCACAGGCTGTGGCAGACCTGTGCCAGGCGAGGAGGAGGAGGTGGTAGTGGCAGGGAGGAGGGGGAGGCTCAGCGTGCAGGAATGGCAGTCAGGCTGCGGCCACTGTGTAGCCTTCTTCAGACACCAATGCCCGGAACCCGGTACTTGGCACACTAGTTGACCACGTTATTTGCCCAATAACAGGATAACTGGGCAAATGACGGAGCACTGGAAATCACAGGCCGCTGGCCTGTGAGTAGGTAGTTAAGGGTGGAGGGGCCTGGTTGCTCGACCTGCTGCCTGGTTGCCTTGCCCTGTCAAGCTCTGATCAGCTGTGAAAGGACTACTGACCCCGCACCCCCACCCGCCTGCCCCACTCCACCACCTCCATTCCCCTCACGTCCCCTACCATACGTCTTCATGGATGCAGCGGCCAAGCAGCCTAATGGCTGACGGCTTAAGCGGTGTAAGCCACCTATCCATCCTCGCGTCCCTTACCACACATCGTCATGGATAACCTCCTCGTTATGCCTGCTGCTCCTCATGTTTCAGTCCCGCTGCCGTCAGCCTGTCCCTGTCGTATTGTGCTGAGGGTGGTGTGGTGGCCCTGGCTGGCTGCGGCAGGTGTGGCAGCAGGTCATTGCCGCTGCCCTCCTGGCCTCAACCCTGGTCAACGTGGCCACGCTGCTGAGTGTGAGCGGCATCACTACAGGCGCCACCGCGGGCTTTGTGGGCGCGGCTTTCTTCGCCCTGCAGGTGGGGTGAGAGAGTGAGCTGCGGGATGATGAGGGGGCCAACACTGGCGATGGAAAGCCTTGGGGTAGGGATTGGCCAGCTAAAGCAGGCAAACACTGTGTCTCCCTGGTAAGGCAGGGGCGGGGGCGGGGGCGGGGGCGGGGGCGGGGGCGGGGGCGGGGGCGGGGGCAGGGGCAGGGGCAGGGGCAGGGGCAGGGGCAGGGGCAGGGGCAAAGGGGAAGGGGAAGGAGACCTCTGCACAGCACTGCTGCATACCGAGTCAAGGGGTGCAGCAGTGTTGCAGTAGGGTGCCAGCAGGGGGTGGCTGTGCATGAGTGACACATGGTGTTGCCTGCCTGCCGCAGACCCTGAAGGGCTACCTCCAGGTCAGGTCCATGGAGAAGAAGGAGCTGTCACTGAGGTCTGCCTGACCCCGCTGGCCAGCAACCACACTGCCACCTTCCCCAGGGTGGACACGGCCTGCAGGGATGCAGAGGTTGCTTCACAGGCTGGGGTCCTGCAGTGAGGTGGTTGGAGGTGGTTGAGCTTAAAGGGTCATAGCTCAGAGGTGGTGGAGAGGGGCAAGACCTAGCAGCGTATGGTTGCAGGGGATGGGGCTGTCTGTTGCAGCCTGGGATGTCCAGCTGCAATGTGCACCTGCTCACGTCCAGTGGTGATTGCTGGGGTGGTGGGAAAGCGGGTCCACACGCTGGCCGAGGGCAGCTTCCTTGGGAGTGCTGGTTGGCAAGGCTTGGTGGGCAGTCTGGCAGCTGCAGCTGCAGGGGGCCTAGGAGTCGCCTGGACGCTCTCCACAACGCTTCAGCCGTCAGCAGCTCAATGACTGCTTCTTCCCCCTTGCCCCACTGCCTGTTTGTCCAGCCCTTGCCCTTGAGACTAAACGGCAGGGGTGGGTGGTGTTGTGTGTTGGCGCAGTCAGCTCACAGCAGGGATCTCAACACTGGTCCTGGACAGGGGCACTGACTACATAGGGCTGTGAGGGCCCCCTCCAGTGCCCCACCAGGGATGGGTTTGCAGCTGTCAAGCGCGTCCCATGGACGCAGTGGTCTGCAAGTGGAGGGAGATTACCCACAGGCCAACACCCTTGCAGGAGATTTCTTCACGTACGAATTCGGTCCTGGCTACCATGCACCGCAGTGTGTATGGGAGTGACTGCATGGCTATTGGGAGGGCTGCTGTTACTGGGAGTGTGCTAGTGACATTGTGAAGGGGTATGGAGATGCGGTATTGCTGTCCATTCAGGGCCAGTTGGTGACCCTCAGCAGCCCTGGGTGGCATGGCGGTGAGAGGAGTGTGCAGCGAGGTGGGGAGTGGCTATGGAGTGATGACTGGTGGTCCAGAATGCATGACGCACGAGACCAGAGTAAGAGCAGAAGTTTGAAAGGTCAACGTTGCGAGCAACAGAGTTGTAATAGAGATCGTTCATCGTCAAGGTCATCTTCATCACCTGTGTGACGGTGACCAAAGTTATTACAGGCGAGGCTGGGGATCTGTAGCCTTCACCATGGCGGCAGAACCCCACGGGCAATACTGATTAAACGTGACACTACATTCCTATGCTTGCATCAAGACCACGGCACCCAAACCATGGGAAAGCGTGGCCCATAGCTACTTCCTGCCTTGACTTCCTACAGAGTCCTCTTGTGAGCCAGGATCGCCTGACGCATGCAATGCAGTTACTGACCCCATCCGCCCATCGTCTATCACACCTAGCCCTGCAACATGCGGCATGCTATGATGGTGCATGCATGCCGCATGTGAGACAATTAGTTAATCGTGTGTTATCATGTGCCCCATACTGCAATCATGTGCACACAACGAACGCCCGGTTGTCAGGCATGTACAGGACTGGCGGCAGCCTGCCCTTGTGTGCGGGCTTGTCGTAGTTGTCGCTGCAGAACTGCAGGAAGCTTTCCAGGCGCTCCGTGCTGATGGCCATGCCCTGAGCCGTCACTCTGGCCTGCAGCACACAGCAGCTAGGCCCATGGTGAATGTAGCCACAGACATGCAACGAAGGAGGGAACAAACATGTGCATGACGCTGCTGATGTACATGGCTGCCATGCCACCGCACATATATCCACACCACGCCTGTGGCCAGCAGCTGTTAGCAGGCAGTTGAATGTGCTGAGCATGTCAGGGTCCAGGCGGCAGCTGCCCCACCTGCAGCTCCTCCACTGGGATGGTGTCATCCGTGAACTCATCCACCAGGGAGTCGATGATGGTGCGCACCAATTGCAGCTGCAGCAGGTGGCAAGTGTGACCGGCATGTCAGGCACGGCACAGCAGCGGTGCGACCAGCAAGACACAGTGCATGCAGCAGCAAGGCGAGCATGTCAGGCACTGGTGTGATCAGGTGAGAGGCGATGTGGGAGGCATGAGGTACTGGGTTGAGGACAAACAGCCAGCAGGCTCGGTGAGCATGGCTGGGATAGAGCTGGCAGCACTCTACCAAGGATTATGATCAAATCCAACCCAACCCTACCCTTCACCCTGAACTCCTGGAAAGCAAGGCTGGTTGCACAGGTGCACGGCTGGGTGAATTAAGAGCATGAGAGTGAGGAGGGCCTCTCACACCTGTGAGTCTGTGAGCCCGCCTGCCAGTGCGCTGCCGCTTGCCGCTCCCGCTGCTGCTGCTGATGCTGCAGCGCCCCGGGCTGATGCCAGGCCAAGGGCTGACACCGCCTCACGGGCAGCTTGGGTAGCCAGCCTCTTGGTCCCAGCCGCCCCTGGTGCACACAGTCAGCAGCAGGGTGGCAGCCACAGCTCTTGTTCCGTATGTGAAGATATATGAAAGAGGTAGGTAGACCAACAGCTAGTTTAGGATTTACCAAGCAGTATTAGCCAACAAAATAGTATGGATAGATACATGAATGTGGCTGGGCTGTGATGCCAATCATAGAAAGGAGAGTCATGGCACCGACAGGGCTTGCAGGGTGGCGGTGCCCTGTGCCTGGGCTGAGGGTGGGCCTTGAGACTGTGGAGGACATGTCAGAAGAAGAGAAGAGCACTCAGGTGAGCCCTGAGTGAGGGGTGAGCAGGCGAGATGGCAGAGGCAGAGGCATGGCAGGGGCAGGAGCTGACCCTGATGTGGCGCTCACCTGGGGTGGCACCTTCAGCATCAGCCGGCTCATCACCTCCATCCTGATCCCGCCCTCGCCCGCGCTTGTGCCCCCGCGCTGGCCTGCGGCAGATCCGGCTCTAGGCTTGAGCAGCCACACCATGTTGGCCTGGCGGCTGGCTGGCAGGCTCCTTCACTGCACCTGGACTGGCCTGGTGGTGACCAGGGCTGAAGGGCTGGTGAGAATGCGAGCTGGAGTAAGGGTTGCCCCATGTGCTTGCCAGTGATGCCCAAGGGAGGCAATATTGTCAAATCACACACCTCTCACACTAGTGTAACTCTGTAAATGCAGTAAGCCACTCACTGTGCAACCTCCTGCTGGGCTGGAGGCGGCTGCTCAGCCTCGTCCTCCAACTCCTCATCATCAGCCTCTGCAATGAAGCGACCACAGTGCAAGGAACCAGCAGCATAAGCGGCTGAGATGCCCAGTCGACAGGCAGGCAAGCTTACACTGCCCATGGGGTGCCTGTAGCCAGTGTCACCAATGAGGTGCTAAAGACTGGACTAAAGCCACTCACCCTGCCCAGTCTCCCCAACGGTCTTCTTCAGGCAGTGGTCCAAAACGCTCTTTGCGATCTCAACGTCCCGGCGGTCCACTGTGAAGCGCAGCCGCAACTGCAGCCACGCAGGCACCAGTGATGATGTAATGCCGTAGTGTGCCTGGAAGTGTGAAGATCACTTAGTGCCATGCATAACCTTGATTGAGCAGACAAGCCAGGCATTGTGACTTGCGCGTGGCAGCGTGTTGTCATCTAACCACGCTTTGTAATTGACATCTGAGAGCTAGGTCGTGGAAGCAGCTGCATATGGCACTACACAAAGAGTGGTGCTTCGCACCTTGCACGACGAGGTGGCCAAGCGAATGATGGTTTCGAGAGTACGGGCGGTGATGGGCAGGGCACGGTCGCGACTGAGGCGACGCAACTCGGAGTAATATGACACGATCTCCTCCGCTGCCTCGTCCTCGATGGCAATCTTTACGCCCTCGCGAGCATACCTGCGTCAGCAGTGCGCCAAGCGCAGGGATCGTGATCATACCACAGTCGCAGCCGTCGAACCACTTCCCAGTCCAAGCTGTCGACTGAAAGCATCAGGGCACGCTGGTGCACCTGCCTGCGGCGAGCGTAGATGATGTATTTGCGCAAGAAGTCAGCGGTAAGCAGTTCTGCCCCCGCTGCGCCGCCTGCCATGCGCTTGTCGGCCTTCAAGAACGCGGCAGGGCCCTCGCTGGTCTCGGAGTCCATTGACAGTCGGCGGTCGTGGATCGTTTCTTGCACCGGCGCGCCCTTGCCGTCCTCACCAGCCGGACGGTACCGGTGCTGGGCCAGGACGTGGAGAGCCATCTGCATCAAGTGCCGCGGAAGCAGTGCGAGACCGTCAAGAACAGTGCTGGCTGCCCAGGCCACACAAGCCCCACACTGTGCCCGCAATGACGCCATCAGTACTGGTCTGCATGTCAAGGTCTGCTCAGCTGCGTGCGCGGTCTGAAAACGCCATCAGCTGGTGCACACTGCACAGAAGGCACTGCATGGTAGGCATGGCAATGGTGAGCCACCCACCTGTCGGTCCTTGGCTTCGTCCATGCAGTCCAGGACCACGAAAAGCATGTCAAATCGGGACAGCAGAGAGTCTGGCAGGTTGACATTGCGTGTGACACTGATGCTCTTGTCATAGGAACCATACCTGCATGCACGCCATGGTCAGCTCAATATGCACCGCACCAGGAACAGCAGGGGATCCCTCTGGATCTGTGGTGCTCATCGAGAGTGGGCCTTGTAGCTGGCCTTGTGTTGTGCCTGCAACTGACTATACTAGCTGTAGGCCAATTACCATGCCAGATGCAAAGACTGTCTTGTTGTAGCTTGTTGTGCTCACTCACAAAGGATTTGCTGCAGCCAGGACTGAGCAGCGTGCGTTAAGGGAGCAATGGATGCCGGCCTTTGCAATCGTGACTGTCTGCTGCTCCATGACCTCGTGGATGGCCACACGGTCCTGGAGTGCAGTATGCAGGACATCGCTTTGGTCACCAGACACACACATATACCCTGTACGACGGATGGTGCAGTCCATGCAAACTGCACGAGTCATGTGCTGAAATCCAGTAGGCATTGCTGAGTATGATAAGTCCAGGGCTGATCACCAGGCCTAGCATGATGTACCTGGTCGCTCATCTTGTCAAACTCATCAATGCACACCACACCACGGTCAGCCAGCACCATGGCGCCTGCCTCAAGCCGCTTCTCCCCTGCACAAGCAGAGCCAATGCAGAGCCACATGTAAGACAGCTGCTGCATCATCGATGCATGCGTGACGACAGGCATGCCTGATTGCAAGCATTCGTGGGTCTTGGGTGAGCGCGTGGTACTCGCTTCCGCGCACCTGTCTCGGAGTCCGTTGTCACCGCAGCCGTGAGACCAACACCGGACGATCCCCGGCCGGTGGTGCTAACGGCGTGCGGCGCGATGTTCATGACCGCGCGTAGCATCTGCGACTTAGCCACACCCGGGTCGCCGACCTGGCAATCACGTCGTGCGCAGCCGCAGCAATGTTAGGCTCACGAGTGCACTGTTCACAAGGTCCAAGTACCGACGAAGGATGCCGCTCACCAGCAGGCAGTTAACATCGCCACGCAGGTGGGTTCCGTTGGCCAGGTTTTTCTCCAGCCCGCCAAAAAGCAGCATGGTGAGACCCTTTTTGATGACGGCATGACCGTAGATGGACGGCGCAAGGGACCGCGCCAGCAGCGGCAGCGCATCTGGCCGCTCTGCAATCTGCAGTCACTCGCGAGGCATCCGCACGAAACAAGGCTCGGTATTGCATGGCTTTACCCATGCATTTTCCCCCTTGCCCCGCGCCAATACCGCATCTCACCTGCCGCATGAGACGTGCCTCCTCGACCGTGTACTTGACCTGGCTCTCCTTGCTCAGCTTCTGGACGCTAACGCCCACCACCAAGGCCCTGAAGACTCCCGTTGTGGGGCCAGACACCTTGCCTGCCACCGCCTTGTACACCCCCACCAGGGCCACCCTGTCACCAGGCTTCACCTGCAGCCACCGCCAGCCAGGGTGGGGTGTGTAATGCTTTGCTTGCAACACGAAGCTGCGCGTAGAGGCTGAACAGGTGCTGGGCAGGTGGAGGCTAGCAAGGCCAGGGGATCAGGGGAGATGTAAGCAGCAGGGGGAGGTAAGCAGTACGCAGTAAGAGATGTACGCAGCGGGGGAGGTGAAGGCCAGGGGATCAGGGGAGATGTAAGCAGCAGGGGGAGGCTGCATGGCGGTAAGAGGGCAGGGGTGCGTGAGGCACGCACCTGGTCTACTAGATCATCTTCCAGGACGACCTCAGCAGAGTGAGGGAGCTGGCCAGGGGGTGCGGTCTCAGGAAGCTCCTGTGGCCAGTGGCAGAGGTCCTGGTGGGCTACCACTTTCTGACTCAACCTTAACACGTAGGTGCCCATGTGCGGATGTGCCTTGCTGTACCCTGACTATACACTTGCTGTGCATGTTTCCTGGTTGCGTGAGGCACACATGCCATGTACTGCCCACACTATGCTGAAGAGTGCCCTGCGATTAGTTGGGTGGTGGGGTTGGCTGCAGCTGTGATGCAGTCCTCACCTGCATGGTGATGGTTTGACTGTCTTTGTACTTGCTCAGACCAAACTCTGTTGTCAGGAGGTGACCTGAACTGTCCTTGGTGGGATACACAACACCTACAACCAAGCCGACATGGCAGGTGCTGGAAGGCGTGACATAGGCATGTACAGGTGCATCAGCTGTGCATGGGCATGTACATGTGTCACATCTGCATGTATAAGTGCATCCTGGGCTCGACAATCAGCC
This sequence comes from Haematococcus lacustris, assembly GCA_030144725.1. Taxonomy (NCBI): domain Eukaryota; kingdom Viridiplantae; phylum Chlorophyta; class Chlorophyceae; order Chlamydomonadales; family Haematococcaceae; genus Haematococcus; species Haematococcus lacustris. The sequence continues at coordinate 2,758,970 of JASKMD010000031.1, forward strand.
TGCAAGAACGTGAGTGAGTGATGCGTTGAGGACGAGATGAGCGGAGTATGTTGGATTGATGACGTGTCAGCCATTACTGTGCAGCACACCTGTTGGCTGGCCTGACAGTGAGGTCACGTCCCTGTAATCCTGGGTGGTGAACGCCTTGGTCTCTTCACAATAGTGCACCGTCTTCACAAGCTGCGAGGCGGTGGTCAGGTGGTCAGATGTGATTCTCAGCAGAGCTGGTCAGTGCATGATGTCCTGGTAGCTGGCTCAGCCTACCTTAGGACGCACAAGGGAACACTTGGTGACAATGCCAAATAGGCAAACCAGCTGACCCAGGCATGAGGACGTTAGCTCTCTGGGCGACACTTCATGACGGCCAAAGTCCCCCTTTAGCCCAATATGGATTTCCTCATCTGTCCCCAGCAGCTTGATGAGAGTAGGGTCCACTCCACTCTTGATGTAGTCATTCAACGCATCCTCAAAGGCTGGCAGACATTCTGCTGGCCTTGTCAGTAAACTTTGAAGCAGGGACTCGTCAAACTCGCGCAAATGGTGCTCGCTGACAACCACTCTGCGATTGATCAGCTTGACTGCTTTGCCTTCATCGTTGGCGGTGTATAGGTCAGCCAAACCCTTCCCATAAGACCACTGTGGGTCCTCGGGTGTGGCATACGGCCGGTCAAGAAAGTCAGCGAAACGCCGTTTAAGCTGGATTCGCTCGTCTGATGTTTGCTCCACAGCCATTGCAAGGAAGTCCTTCAGGAGCACTGAACAGTCAAATTGACGTAGCCTATTTGAATACGAATGTAATGCCCCTAAGCTCTGCGGAGCCGGAAGACGTGCACGATGTGAGAGTTTCAAGCTAGGCAGAGAGCGCAGTAGTGGCTTGAGCAAAGCAAAAAGAGTAACATGGATAGATGAGAGCCCAGGGCTGGCGCAGGGTGGAGCATGAGGCAACTGTGAGTAGACACGCTGATATGGTTGCGTGGTTCTCCATCCGACCGATGATCACTGCACCTACTGTGGGTTCATCACCCGAAGTAGGTGCCTGGCCTTAAGGCCGCGAGGCCTAGCCATAAGTTGGATGGGTGCATCGACGTTGCACTCATGCCGCCCCAACATGGGGTTGGTAGTGTTCATGCAAATACTCCTGCCAGTGCGGGGCCTGATGTGCCGCAAGCCCCCACAGGCCCCATGCAGTAGCCAGGAAGCCACACCGGCAGCAGCCTCAGAGCCAGGGCCCAGCAGTCCCCTGCCAGCCAAGCGCAGCAAGCGCACTGAGGCTGGGCAGCCAGCTGAGCCCACCCAGCCTACCAAGGACAAGGGCAAAGTCAAGGCCAAGGGCAAGGCTGCCAAAGCCAAGCCAGCACCACAGCCAGGCAGGTGGCTGGACAGGGACTGCAATGCAGCGCTGAACATGCAGCGCATTGGGGAGAGCAGGTGGCGCCCGCTGGAGATGTGCCAATTGGCAAAGAGTACCAGCAAGGCTACAAGCTGGTCAATGAGGCAGCAGCAGCAAGTGAACAAGAGGCCAAGGTAGCAGCCCTCCCCAGTGCGCTTGTTGAGGCACGGGTTGGTGTCCCAATCCATAGGGCCTTAAGGGCAGCCCTCAAAGTCTTTGAGCTCTCTCAGCAACAACTTACCTGCCCTACGCATGAGAAACCAAGCAGCTTCCCTGTCATCCCAGCAGGGCGGTGCGGGCGAGGGCGCACGGCCGGTAGGCCCGTGCGGGGGGCCCTGGCCGAAAACAACGGAAAACCTCGTAACTTTGTGGAGCGCAGGCTCACCGATGCGCGCGAACGCGCAACGTGGCGCCCAGCGTAGATTAAGCTACCGGCCTGAAATTTGGAGCGGGGCGGGGGGGAGGCACAAAAACACAGACGGCGACAGATAGTGCCCTATTTTGTGTTTGGACAGACAGCTCAATGTGTGTCTCGCAAGTCGCAGTCCACCCACGACCACGCAAGGGCCTGAGTGATTTTTCCCTACCTTAGCACCAAACGCCCCACGCAGCAGATGCAGGGAGTTCCAATTCGCTGGGAGCGGTATGCTAAATGCTGGAGCGCTGCGCCCCAGCCAATAGCCCCCACTAAGCATAGACCACGACAGGTGTGGGCTGCGTAGAGCAAGCTTCACAGTGAATTGCGTTACTTCTGGCGTGCCGAAGTAGTGCTTGCTTAGCGCCAGCACCCACCCTAGGGCGTGAAAGCGTCCTGTCAAGCTGCCAGCGTTGTCGGGCGTCAGAATGCGCAATTGTAGTAGCGCTGCAGACGACGCTTCAGATGGGGTGCAGCGCTGTAGATGGCTGCTTGGTCCGCAAGTGGAGCCGCAGCTTGGCAGCTTATGTCTTGTTGCACCTGCTCCTTGTTCATGGTCTGCAGCAGCTAAGCCTGAGGCAGCAGCATGGGCGCGCTGTGGGACGATGCCGGCCTCCGCGAATTCTATCGCGCCTTCAAGCAGCACGGCTGCAACTGGAGCAAGGTGTGCGACAAAGGATGGCATTCTGACGCTGACTGTCATCATGAGTTTGAAGACCCACGCATAGACAGCTGCATCTGTTTTGGTAAAACTGATACATACAGGTGCAGACAGGCAAAGTCACTTGCCACATACAAGCTCTATGTTATGTTATGTGCAGGTCAGCAAGGCTGCTGCTCGGCAACCTGAAGCATGTGAAGCATTGTGGCGCAAGCACCAGATTTTCCTAGAGTTGTCCAGCCAGCCACAGCTGGAGGTTGCTTTCATTGCAATGGTGAAAGACCATTACAACAACATGAAGGTGTGGTGATTGAAGTGCACAAGCTGCACTTATGGGCACACACATCAACCACAAGTCCTTAGCTGCAAGGTGCAGGGTGGAGATAACTCAGATGTCGAGCCTGACCCCAACCTCCATAGTACAGCAGCGATGCAAGAGGAAGGAGCAGATACAGCTGGCAAGACTGCTCGTGGGAGAACCGCCCCTGGCTTGTGTCTCACAAGGGCTGACAGCAGCACAGCAACAGATGGACCAGATCCTGTCGAGGAGCAGCTTGGCAGTGCAAAACAAGGCGTGGCCACTGGTGCAGCAACAGACAGCAACGAGGCTGGTGAAGGAGAGGCGGAGGGGTCCCTGCAGCAAGGGGCGAATGGAGGTGGCAGGCCAGTGCGCAGCACGCGAGGCATACCTCCTCGCAATCATAGCCCGTCTAGAGCAGCACATGGCCCAGCAAGCGCCCCAGCTGCAGTGTCACAGCCAGGTGGTGGTAGCACCCCGTTGAAGGGGTCCGAATTGCTAAAAGGCACCATGCCGAGTCCCTCTTCAACCAAGGGCAAGGCAAAGGTAGGCACGCTCAGGGGCACTGTGTGACAAGCCTGTGAGTCCCTGCTGCCCCTCAGTTGCTGAAGTTCAGGTCAGACAAGGCGAGAGTGGTGTGCTACCCTAGGCTAGGTGCGGCACTGCACTGCAGGGCTCCCTGCCACTTGATGCAAGTGAGGCACGCAAGCGTCGAAGTCGCAAGCTGTATGATGAAGAGGGTGAGCTCCTACTCTACCTGCAGTAGCTGCTGTCTTGCAATGGGGACCGCAATGGGGTATGTCACTTTACATTATGTGTATACATGTATGTACTGGGCTGGCCAATGGATACCAGGCCAAGACGCCAGCTGCCTCTTAGGACTGGCAGTCCACGTGCATGACCTCACCAACGGCTAGGTACGTGCTGCCTGCATGTCAGGAGCCTGCGTTGCTGTGTTTCCTGCACAGACCCACGCAGCTCTCAACGTGGCGAGCTGCATGAAGGGGTGGATGCTCTGATGCAGCTGGCGCTTGCTTCTTCCATGGATCAGGTTAGTTGTCAATCTGTTGACTTCTAGCATGACTCTGCAGCAGAACAAGGCGGTTACTAGGGGTCTTTGCAGCTGGCAGCCACACTGTAGTGGCCAGCTCAGCCACAGAGCCACATCCCCTAGCTCTACCACCACTGCACCAGCTGAAGCCGGGAGTTGTTTTCCTTGCTTTCCCACCCTCCCACACCTCCGGCCTGTTGACACTGGTGCCCCTGTCCCTCCCCTTCACCCTTACGTTTGCAGCTTCAGTATCAGGGAGAGGATCCTGAGACCACAGATGAGGAGCCAGGGCCCAGGTCTCATGGCCATGACCGACCTGGCAAACGGCGTGTGCGCCCCCCGGCTCGCCTAGACGACACAATCAGTTCCCCAAGCAAGGCAGGCAGCCGGGATCCCTGCCCTGGCGGTACTGCTCTAGGAGTAACAGCAGCAGGAGCAGCAGCCCCCACCACAGCAGCAGCAGCAGCAGCTACGGGTACAGCCCAGGGAGGGGAAAGGCCTGGCTCTCCTGGTCAAGGCACCCCCAGTAAGAGGTCCCGGCTGGCTGCTGATCCCTGGACTCAGCTTCCCACTGCTATACCAGGCGGCTCACCCTTGACTGGCACTAACCAGGCGGTAGGGCCTCAAAGCCCAATGCGACATGTCAGCACTACTGCTGGGCCAGGTCAGGCAGCAGCGGGTGGCAACACTGGTGTGAAGCCAACCAGAACTGGCACACGGCTGTCAGCAAGCAAAAACAGGGCAGGTGTAGTGAAGGCAACCACCATGGATGTGGAGGAAGGGGGTGAGGAGAAGGGTGAGGGAGGGGGGGCCTCTGGCTCTGCTGCTGTGGTGGAGGACGATGGAGCTGATGGCAAAGCTGACATGCCACAGGGATCTGGGGAGGGGGCTAGTGCTGGAGGTGTGGCTGCTGCTGGGAGCGGTAACAGGGCGGATGCAGCAGCAGAAGCATGCGACGCGACACTCACCAGCAAACTGGTCCCACACCCGCCAGGTAAGCACCCAAGCTGCCAGGCATGCAGCCCACGCAGCAGCAGTAGCAGCATAGCTTCACAATCAGCTACAAGGCACCAGGCTCAGCCTACCCTTCAATGCTTGTTTGTGTGCCAACCTTTGTGTTGCTCCAGCATGACATTCCCAGAAGCAGCTGTCGAAGAACAAGGCAGGCTCCCATGCAGCATGGCCTCACAGCCCTTGCCTTGTCAGCCAAACTGTGTAACACAGAGTCACACCCTGCTGCCTTTGCAGCTGTCGAGGGTGTGCCCCTCCTGGTGGCCCCCGTCCGCACCTCCTCCCTCGTCCCTACCAGCAGCAGCAGCCCCCTGCCCCGCTCCGCTCGCCGTGGCCGTGCTAACAAGCAAGGCTCTGCCTCTGCTGCTGCTGCTGCTGCCAGTGCTGTTGACAGCGCGGCAGTGGCGCAGGCCCTAGAGGCCGCTGGCTTCTCTGCCCTTGACCCAGGTGCCCTGCTGCCTTTGCCATCAGATCAGTTGGGCAGCGCCACAGCTTTCCCTGGCAGTGGAGGTGGGGGCCTTCTTAACCTGCCGTTTTCTGACCCTCAGCAGCCTGGCAGGAGGGAAGCTGGAGGGCCAGGAGACTGCCTGGTGGATTGGGAGCGGTTGCAGGGGCCTGACGGTAAACCTCTGTTTAACAAGGCTGACCTGGCGATGTTCAGCCTCGGAGTGCTGGCTATGCCAGAGTTGGGGTCAGGGGGCCTGGACAGTCACCCCAGCCTGGGCCTGGGCGATGCGAGTGGGTGTGGGCTGGGCTTGGGTCAAGGGTCTGGGCCGCTTGCTGGCTTTGACCACCACACACCAGTGATGAGCAGGGGGGCTGGGGCTCGTGGGACATCCACAGCCCACACCCCAGGCGGCATGTCAGCCAGCCAGCCAGGCACTGGCAGCACTCGTAGGCGGCGCAAGCCCTTGCCAGAGCATGCCCCAGGAACTGGGCAGGGCCAGGCCGGGGGCCACACCCCACAAGCTTCTTTGCAACAACAGGCACAGGTAAGCAGTGTAGGCCATGCACACCAACATCTGGGCATGGCATCAGGCAAGGTGCAGGCCAAGTTCAGCTAAGCTTTTGTAGCCTAGTCACATGGAAGTTGCATTTGGGGAACAGGAACATGGGAAGGCCGGTGGATGGATGCCTGCTGTAGCTAGAGCTATATACCATCACAACCATTTCCCAACTGTCATCCCACTTACAACCTACAAATGCAAGATGTGGGCATGCAGGAGTGGTGCTGGATGCGTACTTGTGTGCTAAATGCGTACTTGAGTGGCTATGAAGCACTCTTTGCTATTTCATGCCCCTTCACCCTCACCCTGTGCCCCTGAGCCATGCAACCAACCCTGCTGAGTGCTTGCAACCTCACAATGTCTGTGCCTGCCTCACTCCTGCCCTCAGGTTCGCACCCTGATGCTCATGTCGGGAGGCCTCTCATCCCACATGCTGTCACCAAGCTTCGCCAGCCCTGGCCCCCTCCACGACACAGCTCTGGACGCCGGCATCGCCAACGGAACAGCCCCCCGCACTGGCAGCCTGTCCCTGCTGCCGGCCAGCCCCTTGGGTGGTCTGCATGGCTTGGGTTTGGGGCTAGGCTTACCTGTCTCTTCCCCTGGCGCTTGCCTCGGCATTGATCGGGCGACAGGCTTGGGCCAAGAGGCTGGGCTGAGGCTGCCAGAGCCAAGGCACCCTGCCCAGGCAGCGGTCAGCCATGCCCTGTCCAGCAACAGGGTCAGGCGCTGGATAGTCTACGAGTGGCTGTACCCGGCCATTGACCGCTCCTGGTTCATGCGCAACGAGCTAGAAGAGCTGCTGACCACACTCAACCTGGATGCCGTGGGGCCTCTGACCAGGGGCGAGTGGAGCCTGCTACGCAGCGCCTTTGGTCGACCCCGCCGCCTGTCCTTGGCATTTCTCAAGGGAGAGCGCATCAAGCTGCAGTCCTACAGGTGTGGTGCCACAGCAGGGCCAGGTGTGCCCGCTGCACCAGCACCTCACAAGGCTCTGGCTCAGCATGTGTATGGTAGGTCATGACACTGAGGCAGGGGCTGGGCCTTGGAGCCATGGCTGCAGACACTTGTGGGGCCCTTGGGCCTTGAGACTTTGTGTCTGATGCAGGGCCTGTACTGGGTCTTGTGGTGCACCCCTACTGCAGGCAGGCTGTGCGTGCTAAGTACAAGGAGGTGGGCCTGGGCGCTGAGGTGCCCCCTGATGTGCCCAGGCCGCTGACAGTGGGCCAGCAGGTGGTGGCGCGGCACCCAGTGACCCGCCAGCTGCACGACGGAGTCATCCTCACCATAAAGGGTTCAAAGTACAGGTATGAGGGCCTGGTGCACATGGGTTGCAAGCTACATGTGAGGGTATGACAGGTACAAAGCATGGCAGCAGGCAACAGGTGGGGTTGGGACAAGCATGATGGAGGTGTGCGCCAACAGGTGTTACGAGGACAGTGCTGCGGCACAAGTCTTTGAACCGAAATGCCTCCAGAAGTATGCGCAAGCTCCAGCTCTGTCCTTTACACACCACGGTTGTCTTATTACTGGCATGATACATGTGTATATATATAATCAGAGGAGTGTAAAATGACTAACAGACACCTAGTTCCTGCCATGACCTCCATCTCTCCATCCTCTGCCCCCTTCTTCATTCTCCCTTGGCATGCCCTGACCTGCCCTGGCCCTCTTCTCTCTTCCCTCCCTCTCTGCAGGGTTCAGTTCCATAGGGCTGAACTCATGACCGAGGTGGTGGCAGACACCGAGCTGATGCCCGTCAGCCCTGGCGACAACCTGCCTTTGTCGCTGCTCCTGCGCAAACCCCAGCTCATGAACGGCCGTGTCGTGAGTGCCACCAACAGCAGCGCCGCAACCCGCGCAATCTACCAGGCCCTTGCATTTAGAGAGATGTACAGCAAGATTAAGGACAGCCACAGTGCTGGCCAAGCAAGCACACAACAGCAGCAGCAGGGTGAGGCGGGTAACTTCACCACCCCAAGGTGCGCCATCCAGGCTCACTCAATGGGTACAATCCTCAACCTGCCGCCGGAATCTGCTACGGCTTCCACAGCGGCAGCAGGCGCAGCTCGGCTCGCAGAGGCTCTCATGGGTGCGTCTGACAGTCAGTTGAGAGGCGCTGGGGAGCTGGAGCAGCTGCCTGGCGAGGGCACCCAAGCTGCTGAGGATCAGGAAACAGAGGAAAATATGGCGCTGCTCTCTCAGGTGAGTGCTTGATGGTGAGGCGGGACGAAGGGAGTGGTAGGTGCTGGGTACGCATTAGACAGTGCATCTCGCCACCGTGCTGGGCAGTGTGACCCTTGACAGTAGTTGTCAGTGCTCATAAGCACTGTTAGCATCGCGCGTGTCTATTATGTAGTACCCACTGCTACCTGGACTGCTGATGTTGCCTGGACAGGTGAACAATCTGACCGACAGGAAGGTGGCGCTGTTGACCCAATTGAAGCAGCTTAATGATCAAGCAGAGGCAGCCAAGCAGCAGGATGGCCTCAACCCTGCGCCTGAGCCTTTCCAACTCGCATACAGTCAGGTGTGTGGGAGCAAGACTTGGAGCAAGAGCACAGGTGGCTGTGTAGCACATGAGCTCAGATGAGCATCACAGAAATGATGTCGTGCCAGGTGCTTGTGGTCAGTGGCTCAGAGCTGAGCTGTGGGTGAAGGCACTGAGTGTGCCAACTTTGTCTATGATAAGAAAACTTCCTTGCCATAGCCCCTGCTACGTAGGGGCTAGGGGTCCTCGATCCATTGTAATGAACTATACTTAGTGCTGAAGCTGGGAGTAAAGGCACCGAGTGTGCTAAAGCACTGGGTATTCTGTTTATTGACCATTGCATGAAGCATTTGCAAGTACAGTCATCACAGCTGAGCTTTACTTCTGACACTGTGGAATGCCACAGTGGGGTCTGCAGAGCCTGTGGGTCATGCATGGCACTTGGCTACCTGTGATACTGCATCAGTGCAGCAGGCAAGTCACCTCATCCTCCCAGGTTTTCACAACACTGAGGCTGCCGCTCTGGTCTATGCAGGCCATCTTGCAGCTGAAGGAGGTGGCAGCAGAGCTGGATACTGCAATGCAGCGCCTACACGCTCGCACACACAAGGCTGCATGCGCGCTCCTCGTCTCCCCTGCGGGCACTGCTGCCAACATCACAGCTGCCATAGCTGCCATCACTGCCCACTCCGCAGCCACCCTCGCCCCAGGCTCAGCCCCTGCCGCCCCAGACCCTCCAGCTGCAGGCCCAGCTCTTCCCGCCACCCAGGTTGGCACTGAAGCAGGGACAGTGCCAGTGCAGCCAGTCGCTGCCCAGGCAGGGAGCACGCTCCCTGCCCCTGCGCTGACTGCTGCCGCACCTGCAACTGGGACTGGCAGCACAGCCCCGTCCGGTTTAATGACCTCGTCTGTGCAACAGCCAGTGCTGGCCCCAGGGCCTATCTTGAATTCGAGTGTTTGTGCAGCCTCCCCTACCGCTGACCTGCTGGCAACCACCCTAGGCGCTCCAGCGAGTGCTCCACAGCTCAGCCAGCAGGGTCTGCAGCCAGCTGCCCCATCAGCCCAGGGCTTGGATACTGCAGCAGCTTCTGTCCAAGCGGGACCGCATACCACCAGCCAGCTGCTGCTCGGGGCGCACGCAAACGAGCTGGACAAAGCAGCTCTGGCCAGAGAGATGGAGGCCCAAGCAGCTGCAGCAGTGGTGTGCTCTGCTTTCGCAGACGCAGCAGTGGTTGTGGAGCGGTGCCGTGGGCAGGCTGCAGGGGCCCGAGCAAAGACTTGCATACCCAGCCCAGGGGACACCCTCCTGCACCAGCAGTGTCTCCAGTACCAGCAGCAATACCTCGAGCGGCAGAGAGCCGGGGGACCTGACCAGCTGCTGCGCCTGGCTGCCCCCCAGCAGCAGCAGCAGCCAACGGCAGCAGTTGATTATAAGCAGCCAGGGGAGGGTGCAGCAAGAGGGATGGTTCAAGCAGCAGAGGGGGTGGCAGCACAGGGGGTTGCCGTCCTGGCGCAAACGCTGACGCCAAGCGGAGTGAAGCGCAGTAACCAAGGCACTGGTCTTGACTCCCTGGGAGGAGAAAGCGGCCCAGCTGGTGCCACAGCTCCTGCTGCTGCTGCTGCTGTCTCACCCCAGCCACCAACCCCTGCTCAGCCACCCCAGTCCATAGCTCCTGAGCTGGACGTCCTGGTCACTTCCTGCCTCGCCCTCATTTGTGCTATCAGCCGGATTTGTAGCAATCAGCTGACTGGCAGCCTGGCCGACAGTATCCTGGAGGGGGTGCTGAGCCAGCTGTGCAGCCTAACCCAACCCAGGCAGCAGGCAGATGTGCCAGGCAGCAACGCGTCAGCGAGCTGTGGGCAGGCTGCCAGCATGACGCAGCGCACCCCTGGCGAGGGGGGTAGGGAGGAGGGTGTACCAGCAGATGCGGGGCTGGTGCATGAACCTCTTGGCCAGCAGGACGTTCGGCTACAGAGAAGGGGCAATGCTGTGGAGCAGCAGCCTTTGCATGAGGGTTTTGTGCAGGGCTGCCCCAATGCAGCGCTCTATGCAAAGATACTGGAGGTGACGCGACGGCTGAAGGCCAGGCTGGCTAGCACATGATGCCAGTGCAAGGTGGCCATGCTTCATGGGGGCTGTGCAGCAGTGAATGGCCAGCAGCCCTGTGGTGAGGAGCTGGACCATGAGCAGCCCACCAGGCCTGCAGGCTGGAAGCCCCCAGCAGGGCAGGTGGAACACCGCCTGTTGTGCCCAGCCTGGAGCCAGCAGCGTGACCAGCCAGTGTGGGGCCTGATGTGGTGCCTGGTAGTGGCCCCATGCAGCAGCCAGGCAGCCACACAGCCAGCAGCCCCAGAGCCAGGGCCCAGCACTCCCCCGCCAGCCAAGCGCAGCAAGGGCACCAAGGCTGAGCAGGCAGCTGAGCCCACCGAGCCCACCCAGGGCAAAGGCAAGGCCCAGGGCAAGGATGCCAAAGCCAAGCCAGCACCACAGCCAGGCAGGTGGCTGGACAGGGACTGCAATGCAGCGCTGAACATGCAGCGCATTGTGGAGAGCAGGTGGCGCCCGCTGGAGCTGTGCTGGTGGCCACAGCAGGGAAAGCTGCCAGCCAAGGGCAAGGAATACCCTCAGCTGGGCCACAAGCGGCTGCGAGACTGGCCACCCAAGGCCCAGCAGCAGTAGCAGCAACCTGCTGGTGCACAGTAGTGTGTGCCCCCCTCTCTTGAGCTGTCATTAGCTCACAATCAGTGCATGCAGGCCATGCCAAACCTAGCCCCTTGCCCTGTCACAGGTGTAAGGCAAGGTGTAGGTGGTAGGTGCCCGTGCCATGTGCCATATGCCATGTGCATGGGAACATAACTCCACACAGCCCCTTAACACCAATCTGAGTTGTCCCTAGTAGTCTCTAGTGGTCCCTAGTGGTCCGACTCAGATGGATGGAGGGGCGAGGGAGTTGTGCAGGCATAGCAAAAGAGAATGCATGGTTGGCACCTTGCGCATGGGGTTCTGCATGTCCATGACATCACAACCTTGTGTTCTTATTGTGGCACACTGTCAGTGCCATGACTCAGTTGGACCCTGCACATAATGGCAGCAGTTGAATAGCAAAACTACAATAACATGCGAACCTGGTAGATGCTTGCTAGGGACGGTATTGTCCCATATGCTTCTGCACCGGTGAACAAAATGCTGCCCCGTCGGTTCAACAGTGTGGATGTTAGGCTGCAGGTCATTTGTTCAGTCCATGGAGTGTGTGATGCACGACGCAATGCAGGCCCCATTCACAACCTGCAAATGTGTGATGCCAGCCTGCTCGGTGCTTCTTCAGCTTCATTTGCTTGGCACGCACGCCTGGCTCACTTGTCCCCTTGGCACGCTCGCCTGGCCCTTGTCTCCCTTGGCACGCTCGCCTGGCCCCCTCGCCTGGCTCCCTCGACTTGTTCTTTACCAGTACTGTCTCAGCTGCCGTATAACTGGGCTGCTCACCGTGCAACCTCAACGACAGTGATCGGTATTCTCGCTTCAGGCGCCAGATGCTGGCCTGCTTGGCCGCCATGAGCACCCACACCTCCCTAAAGTCCCAGCTATGTGGTTGCTGAGGCTTACCATGGAGCAAACCTTGGCTGTGATGCAGGAAGCCAAACACAGCTTTTACGCCACACTCGTTATGAACTCCCCGCCCAGGGCCCCTATGCTGCACCGGCCCCTTTGCCCCCCCCCCCGGGACTAGGACACAAGCCCATGCCGTGGAGGTTAACAGACTTCGAACCATTAGGTCACCCCCGCCATTGGCTGCACCCCTGATAACTATCCGACTGATCTTTAAGAGTTTTTCAGCAATTTTTGCGCAGGGCTGTGCAGCTCACGAGCGCGAGGCTAGCGGGCTGCTCGGGCTGATATGCACCTGTGCCGGGGCGGGCGGGGGTGTTGGAAGATGGGGTCGCGTTGTTCCAGGAATGGGCTGCTTAGTGGGGCTGTGATCAGGAAACAGCTATCGCGCTCGGTGGCTCCGCGGCATGGACGCGTGCAGTTTATTTTGTGTCACGTGACCCCATGTCAAGTTTTACAAAATGTGGGCCTTTTTGCGGTCCACTTAACTGTCCAATTAGGAAGTCAAATGCTGGGCTGACAAGCTTAATTGGTTCTTTGTGGGGAGTACCAACGTGTCCCTTTGACAAATGCGCGATGCCCTCCTTTGTGGGCCGTCTGTGCTGCTGTAAAGTTGACTCTCATGCACCATGCACCCAGTCACAATCGGCCATTAGTACGCTGCCGATCAGTTTTATGCTGTTTTTATGATTCTGCAGATTCTGCAAATTGACTCTTCGTGCACCTTACACCCAGCCATATCAATTTTCCGCCTCATATTCAGCCTCCAGCTGCTCACTTTGTAGCTCTCTCAGCACCAAACGACGCAATAACCGGCGTCCCTCTTGCCTCTTCCACCCCATCTAGCACCAGGTAGCGCCGAAACATGATGTGACCACGAAGCCTGTGGCTGGCACTGGTGTCTTGTGCATGGCATGGCACAGCGAAATGCCGGTTAGCCCAATCTGTCAGCACAACAGCCCCACACACTTTCCCCACCAGCTCAGGATGCACTAACATCTGCTCCCTCCATTCCCTCTTAATCACGCCACCCTCAGAGTCATGCGTGCTCTTGAAATGCGATGTGGCACCATATGAACCACCACACCTCTGCACCCCCAGTGAGACGACCTGCAGCCCATTGAGGCTCAGGCATGCGACATGCGTTGAGGTACCTCGTCAGAGACCGCGCCCAGGCTCTCACAGCCAACTCAGTGGCTGTGCCCCCATGCAGAGGTGGTGGTGGCAGGCAGGAAGGGCTGCTTGGCGCTGGCTGGGTTGGGTTGGACAATGCGGGGGCCACAATATGATGCCTGCACATGCACACATGCATCCCACAATGCAAGGGCGTCAGTGTGGTGTCATGGCGTGCCCTGACGTGCACCGGGCAGCGCATGTGAGCATGTGGGCAAGAATCATGGCACAAATGTTTGGCAAGGGCCGGCTCAGTGATTGGCTGTTGCTGTGGCACTTGATGGCATGTGCATCTACAGGCAGTGTGCAACCACACAACTCACCCTTGAAGTGGGCTTGCCAACCTTGTGCGAGAGCATGGAGAAGGGTCTGGGAGGGGGTGGTTGTTGCTGATAGCCTGCAAAGAAGCCAAAGGCTGCTTCTCCACCTGCTCTTTGTTTAGTAGCAGGTCTGTCTGCTGCTGCTGCTGCACCTCGCGTTGCACTTCAGCCACCTGTTGGGCCTTGAGCTCTTGCTGTAAGCTGTGAAGCTGCTGTGTCAACGTCTGGATGCGAGTCATGCGTGCCACCAAATCAGCAAGTTGTTACTCCTTGCGCTGAAGCTCACTCCGCTGGAGGTCCTGGAGTTGTTGCTGTAGTTGCTGCATGCGTAGGTTGTGAGCAAGTTGTAGCTCCCTGTGCTGCAAGTCTGCCTGTAGCTGGCGCAACTGCGCATCAGCCTCATCAGCACCAGCATCAGCCTGGGCCTGAGCCTCAGCAGCAATAACCCCTGCTTGCGCCCCAATCTCAATGGGACCAGCAGCCTCTGCAGCCCTCCGCTGTGCCGTAACCTCCCTCGCTTTCTGCACATTGGCACAGTTAGCCTTCACTCCCCTTTTCTTGTCAACCATGGCTTTCACTAGCCTGCACAACGGCAAACATAGTTATCAGCTCAGTCCCTTCATGTTTTTGACTAAATTTTACTGCCCGTTGTTGCTCGGGAGCCACAGGCACCAATGCGTTCAGCATCTTGTGCAACCTGTAATTCGACGGCTTGCACCTGCCAGCAATCCGGCGTCGCAGTCATGCCCCTAGCTTGGGTAAGGGTCTCAATGCGTGCTGTGACGTAGCAACACTGTTGCGTGCCGACCTGAAAACTTGCAATGTCCAGTCACGATGCGAATTCACTCCGCGCTGGGTCCAGGCTGCCTACAGCAGTTGCTAGGAGTGTCTACGAGGCCCAAGAACACGTCGCATGTTGGGGGCCAGCCACCCGGCAAACCGTTGGGACTGGCAGCACACTCGTCAGGCCACAAGCAGCCCATCGCACCAATCGGCGGCTTCATCCGTGCAGAAATGAGTTAGATGTTATCTCTTGAGCCATGGGGGTGCAGCCAATGGCGGGGGTGACCATTAGTGTTCAAAAGGTGCAGCATGCAAAGCAAACCCATTGGTCACTCTGGCTAAAGCTATGTAACAGCAACCTTGTAACAACATACAGAGAGCGTAGCTTTGTTGTCCTAATATCGCGAGCATCCAGGTCCCAGTCTTTCACAATGCTATGGGATTCTCATAATGAGAACCCGTAAAACTCAAGCTAGGCCTCATTGGCACGACAATGAGCCTAGACACCTGCTGCCATACCCACCACCAAAACTGCGCCTTTGATGTGTTAGAGATTACAGTCAAGCCATTCCATCGACTCTTCGTCACGGGTAGTGTGTTGTGTGTGACCCGGTAGGATTTAAGCAGGCACCTGCGTGAGGCACGACGGCACGGTCGTGCCCTCGCGCAGGTTATGGGCCCACTGCCCTCCTGAAGAGCAGAGCAACCGTTCCGTCAGCCCCCGGTATCACAACCTCGGGTGACGATGAGTGCTGCGGCGCCAATGGCTGCTGCGGCAGCAGTGCAAACGCTGATGGGGCCGAACTACCCCGACTGGAGGTGGGACTGCACCCACGCGCTGGCTCTTACCGGCTACTACGACGCCGTCTTTGGCGGTGCTGAGGAGCAGCACCGGCCACGCCCGCGGGCAACGGCACTCCAGCTGTACGCGTACAGCTAAGTACACCTTCTGAGAGTTCAGCGCCCGAGGGCGACAGATCAGTGCCCGCCAGATCAGTGCCCGGCACTCCGCAGACCTCTCCTCCCGTCTCAGCCGACCTAGACAGGCGCGCGCACGCCTTCATCAGCCTCACCCTCGATCGATCGCGCTACAGATTGCTGTGTGAGGCGCACCGCACGGCCCGCGGGTGCATGCAAT
>JASKMD010000031.1:2774811-2796165 GCA_030144725.1 Haematococcus lacustris
AACAGACATACAGCATAGGACTATCAAGCCTGGGCATGGGTTCACTAGGAGCGCCCCAGTCAACTGAGCAGCCATGGGGCATTGCTGGGTATAGTTGCGGGGCCGCGTGCAGGAATGCACCAGACCAGAGGCGATGCTTATTGTTGCTGATGTAAGCAATGTCGTTGCTAATGGGCAAGCCCGAGCAGCCATACCAGGCTGAGTAGTCATAATTTGTTTGCACCTGGGGTGGGGTAGTAGTCAGGAGGCACACACACCAGATGGGCGGAGCTTGCCAGCAGCCTGTGTCCAACTACAGGACCAAAGCGGCGGAACTGCCGAAAGCTATTTCACGAGCTTATCTTGGATGGTGCAAGGGGTTCGGGAGAGGCAGGGAGCATTGCATGTCACATTGTGGATCACATGCAAGCTGCGTTGTTATACTAAAACAACGGCCGGACTACGAGCGATACTGACGCTGGACAGAGCCATGAGGCAATGAGGACGGCCTGCCCATGATGACAATGCCGGTTGGCTATGGCTGATGCAAACAAACAAAACCGATAACTTATAGTATTTGTGATGGCTTGACGATGTTGTTTTCTATGGCTAAGAAAAAAGGACGAACCGTGCCTAGGCCAGTGCCGGAGGACCCGGACAGTGACATTGAGGCACACACACCAGAAGGCTGAGCTGGAGTGGGCAGTAGGCACACCGTCAGTAGCCTTTACAATAATGATCTCGCAGCCTGTGTTTGATTACAACTCATGCTTTATTTTGGTGTTGCATGAGGGCTGTAGGGATTAAAAATTGCATGTCACATCCGTCGTTTGTGGATCACATGCAAGCTACGTTTTCGTACTGGAATACCTCGAGGAGCCGTCCACCCTCTTCTAGCTACGTACAAAGCAATGTCGTCCAATGAGCCGTGGACACGCTGATTGCGATCCTCACATTATCCTGCTTTTTGCCGGACCCGCGTGGACGACTTGAGCTGCACGTCGTCCATGCGGGCTTACCGAATTCTGTCAGCACACATTCAATTACATACCCAGTGTGCTTAGTAGCTAGGCATGGCTCCCTTCTTACTACGGCCTGGTGACACCTGCTCCAGCCAGCTGCAGCCTCAGCAGCGGCGGCAGCTTCTGATGGGCAATTGGCCGAGTGCTGGTGGTCGAGCTGAGCCATGCCACACATCTCACCAGCACCACAGGTCTGTGACTGGCAGCTAGCAAGTGGAACCCCTGTCATGCTCAGCATTATGATGCAAGTCTCAGTGATTGCTGCCATGCAGTTTGTGCACCAGAGCAGTAGCGACCCCTCTGATCCAGCAATGCTCCGTAGCTGATAGCAGCCGTGGGCTTGAAACCCATGTGCAGCACGACTTGGTAGCCCCTCTTGGCCACGTCGGCATAGACGCAACAGAAATACTCAACACTGGCCTTGATGCATCTTCAACGCACAAGCAGGGCGGCCACAAGGGCCGCCAGCCCACTGCCAAACAAAAAGCAGCCACCTCCCCCTCTGGCCTCAATGGCAATGGCGCTAGCCCCAATACCAGTCACACCACACATGGCCAGAACGTCAGCAGCAGCACACCACTTCACCCCGCTAGCAGGCCCAGCACTGGCACCGTAGCAACTGACCAGACGTCACCACAGCAGCCTGCTGGTCCCAGCAGCAGCAGCAGCAGCAGCAGCAGCAGCAGCAGCAGCACGGCCAGTGACAGCAGCAGTAACATCAGCAGCAAGGTAGGGCCGGGTGGTGGGGCTGCCGCACTGGCCCGCAGCCGCCGCCTGCAAGCCCTGCTGGCCGCCGCCATGCAAAGCGCCGCAAACTCCACCGCGGCTGCACCCAACCCTGCGGGCGCTGCAGCACAGCCCGCAGCTGCCGGCCCTCCAGGTCCAGCAGCAGAAAGGGGGAAGGGAGCAGCAGCTGGGGAGCAAGTGCCTCCCAAACAGAAAGGCAGGAAAGGTCGGGCGGCAGGGCTGGTGACCTTTGAGGAGGCTGTTGCAGCGTCAGCCAATGGCCGCCACCCCTCCCTTGCAGGCAGGAAGAAGAAGGTGGGGGCTCCAGCATTGGGGTGGGCAGGGCCGGCTGGCAGGACGGGGTAGAGGGTGCTGTCAGGGCACGTAGATGTTAAGGGAACTGGGAGTATGAGTGTAGGGGCTATAGGAGCCAGGAGGTACAAAGGCAGGCAAGCAGGGTAGGCCAGAGGCTGGGTGGGCAGGTGCGCAGGCAAGAAGGGAGGTGTTGATGGAGGGTGAAAGAGTATAATGAGGGCATTTCTTGGGAAGGGTGGCAGCTCAAATGCAGTGAATGAAGCATGAGCAAGGACAGCAGTGACAATGAGGGAGGGGGTAAGTTTGTCACAGCCACCAGTGTGACTGAGCGAGCTGTGCACTGTGATGTCAAGGAGATATGCATCCTATCACGTGACAAGCTGTGGCCTCAGCCATGGCTCAGCTGGAAGGTTTGCAGCATAGCTGCAGTGGTGCAGGGACAGCAACAACGCTCCTCAAGGAGGGCGGGGTATAAGGCTGCTTGCATGACGGCTTTTGTGTATGCTTGCATCATGTTATGGCGCGAGTCACATGCCATGTGCCGACCTGACCTGGCTCGGCGTGTGTCCACACCACCCTGCCACCACCACCACCACCACCACCATCACCACCATCACCATCACCATCACCATCACCACCATCACCACCACCATCACCACCACCACCACCACCACCACCACCACCACCACCACCACCACCACTACCACCACCACCACCACTACCACCACCACCACCATCACCATCACCATCACCATCACCACCATCACCACCACCATCACCATCACCATCACCACCATCACCACCACCACCATCACCATCATCATCATCACCACCATCATCACCATTGTTATCTGTGGCTGCAGGACAACCTCCCCTTCCGCACATTGCGTGCCAAGTCTGGCAAGTGCATCTCAGTCAGCATATGGGTGGGGGGCCACAACATCCACCTGTACAGCAACCTGCCCAACACCCCAGAGGGCTTCAAGGACGCCCAGGACCTGCAAGTCAGGTAGGCCCTGGGCCTGATGCACAGGCTGCAGGCCAGTTGGGGCTAACGTCTGCAATACTGAAGGGGCTGCCTGCACATTCCTGGCAGCCCACTCTTGCTGTGCACAACCCTGCCAGCCCTGCCCATCTTACCTAAGCATTGGCCAGCCCCACATTGGCTTACCAGCCCAACATCCCGTACCCAATGGCTGAGCATCACAGCCAAAGTTGAGGGACAGCAGCCAGCCCCTTGTTCACACCTGTTCCTCGGAATTGCTGAGCTCGGCAGCATTGGGGCTGGGGGTGAGGCTACCCTGCCCGCCCGCCCTCCACTCCTCTGCCTGCAGATACCTGGCTTACGCTTCTGACCCAGCCGCCTGCCAAGGCCTGGATCCCCGCGTCATGAACCGAATCAATGCAAAGCTGGGCAGACCACTAGTGTATGACCCAGAGGCCTACAGCATGAGTGAGTGGCACCGGGTCCTCTCACCCGGCACCTGCTCCTCTGCCCCTTCACAGCGCCAGCCTCAGCCTGGCTCCTAGCCTGGCCACCACACGCCTAGCCCTGCTGCACCTTAACTCCATCACTGAACAGCAGCAAGGGCGGGGGAGGCCTGAGCGCATCAGCATAGGGTTCAATGCTTGGTGGCCGCCCACAGTGGGACCCCAAGCCTGCTGAGCACTTTGCCTGCTGAGCACTTTGCCTGAGCACTTTGCCTGTCGTGCTGATGTTTGCTTCACGCCATTGTGAATGCCCAGCGTGGTGCGCCTGCGCTGCCATGCACAGCCCTGTGGCGTACACAGTGATGCAAACCCTGCATGCGCCGCAGCCACCCCCTGCCAGCCTGCCTGTCTGCCACTCTACCTGCCTGCTTGTCTGGTCACAGGGCGTAATCCGCTCAGTACTCGAACCCACCTGCCCATTGGGGTCCACTGGCAGAAACATAAGCAGGGTGTCATCAGCCACCTGGTCGTGCCACCTGGCAAAGCAGGCACTGGGAAGCGAACAATTGTGGGTGCCTGCCTGCCGGCTCACCTGGCTGGAAACTAGCCATAAACCATGGGCAACCATGGGCAGCCATGAACCATGGCCAGGGCACATTGGACTCAGTGGGGTGCTTTGGTACATTGGAAGTGCCTTGGGGTGGGGTGTACATCCAGGGAGGGTACGCAGTGACTAGTGCACAGAGACGCAATCAAAATCAGGTTCAGGGAGACAATCAGAATCAGAACCAGGGAGGCCATCAGAACCAGAAACAGGGAGACAATCAGGATCAGGGCAACTGACATTATGGACTGGGAGGAAAGTGTACAGGCTGGTTAGAGTTTTGACTTTGCGTGTTACGGCTGATGTAGTGATTGCTTATCGTGCCTTCAGCAGCAAGTGCCAAGCTATGGAGAAGGTAGTGATGCTGAGCAGCAAATGGGTGATGGTGAATTACGTGTGCCACGCTATGGAGATGGCAGTGGTGTGTGATGTGTGTGCTGCCGCCCAGGTGTGCCTGCGCGTCCACCCAGCCACCCCAGAGGGCATACAGGAAGCAATGGAGAATCATCAAAGGTGTGGTAGGACCAAGACACGATCGCAACCCGCCAGCCTGCACCCCACAAGGGCACTTACAACAACCAGCCACCGGTCCTGCTGTACAGGTACCGCGCGTACGCCGAGGATCAGTCCCAATGCGTCGGCTTGGACCCGAAAGTGACATGTCGGATTGACACGCTGCTGCATCGCACACCGGCACTGGAAGTGCCGGCTAGGATCGCTTCCCTGAAGCACTGCAGGCATACACTGGCGAGGGAACTACCAAAGGGCGTGTACCGCAGGTCTCGCGTCAAGGGCTTCGTCATCGCTCAGCTGATCATCGCTGGGGTCAAAGTCAAGCAGACGGTGTATCTTGGACGCTTCCCAGACAACCCGGAGGGCTGGAAGCTCGCCGGAGAAAGTTACTTGAGGTACGAGTCGAGGTTACAGTCGTGTGACCATCCGCGGCTAATGCGTGATGTTCCGCACAGGGACTCAGGTCTCCTGTAGTGCATGTCTGTAGTGCACGACTGTTGCAAGACGGTTGCGTATGATGAGAATTAATGTCTGCCTGTTCTGACACTGAATGATCTGTTGAAAGAACAGACAGGTCCTCGCACACAAGGTCACACTGTGAGGCCACACCATTGGAACTCTACTAGCACAGGGATGGGAAGCACGGCAGCCCTTCTTAACAGCCCTTCCGCTGCTGCTGCCGCTGCTGCTGCTGTAGGGCTCAGGAGTATGCAGATGACCCTTCAAAGCCTACCACACTGAATGACCGCGTGAGGTTGTATATCAACCGTGGCCTGGCTGCTCGTGAACGTCAGATTGCACAGGAGCAGGCACAGGTCGCAGCTGCAAAGGAGGCCGCAGCACTAGAGGCTGCCGCTGCAGGGGAAGGCAACACATCGGGGGAAGAGGCAGCAGCAAGGGAGGCAGCAACACACGAGGCTTCTGCAGCAGGGAAAGGTCCCACAGCAGTGGTGCCTGAGACCAACCTTGCGGCCCTAGTGGAGCTTCACAGCGCCCACAACCCCAGCCCTAGAGCCACGGCGAACTCCAGGGCTGGATTGCTAGTTCACTAGTTTGCTTGTGCAACGAGCAGGTAGCCTTTTTGGCGTCAAGCTGTTAGTTTTGGTGAGGTGACCAGTGGTCGTGCCATCGATATGGGGTTTGTAGTCATCAAGGGTGCGACCGAGGTTGCTTCAACTTGTTTGGATTATTACAGTCAAACAGATTACCACAGTCAAACATGTTGTTCCATGTTGGACAAGTTTTGTTTGCCTGGGATGAGCATGCCAGTGATCAAAGCAGCTTAATGACCCACCTCGTCCCAGTGCCAGCAATTGGAAGGGGTCATATTTGAGGTGTAGGGAAAAATATAGGCGTCAATATTTTTCCATAACTCAGGTCAGTTTACCAAGGCCGCAAAGTGCTAGCAGCCAGATCCGCGTGTTCCGCAAGTGAGGCGCAAGTCGCGATTGTGCTAGTTGCATGTATGGCTTGCACGTCGCAACTTGCAAGTCGCGAGTTATTCAAAAACAACTTCCTACCGCTACTGATGCAACCTCAACGTAGCCATGCGACGCTACGCGATAGCTTATCGAACATATTGCCAGGCTGGCATGTCTACTTATAAGTGCCAGGCTGGCATGTTGACTAGAAGCTACGTCTTTCGTCGTTTTTCAGGTCGGAGTAAGCCGCTGAGGAGAGGGATGAGTTTATAGGCTAGTTGAGGCAGTCGATATGTATCGACCGGCAACGCATAATGGTCGAGCGGCAAAGCATAATGGTCGAGCGGCAACGCATAATGGTCGAGCGGCAAAGTGCACTTTTTGATAATGGTCGAGCGGCAATTGATAATGGTCGAGCGGCAAAAAGGGTACGATTCTCGCAATCAGTGTCGGGAAGCCTTTATAGAGCGGCTGTGTTGAGAAGGGTTGGTGAAAGCGTTGGTCAACGGGATATACGGTGTTGGTCAACGGGGGATGGGGGCGGTTACGGAATTGGGGAACCTCAAATATACTAGATAACCGCCTTGACCTCGCGCATTATGCGAACTAATGGTCTCGTCCTCGGCTCTGCTACCATACATCCCTCGGCTGCGCCTCGGGATGTATGTCCGCGCCACCTCGGCCTCGGCTATTATTTTCGCATAATGCTCTCGGACCGCCAATTATCTACTACATGGTGTTGTGACGAAGGCATGGGAAGAGCAACAGCAGCACCACGCATGTGTATCCTTGAGGTGAATTGAGGCACGGCCTCAACTGCTACTAGTGCTGCCAGTGTTTAATGTGCACATGACAGTCGCATTGCTGCCATACAATCATATAAATATGCCCAGCTTGATCCTGCTCTTTCCGCACATCATGTCGTTATGGCATGTACAGCTGTTGCATGTCCATCCTGCTCCTTATCCACATGCTGCCACACACACTATGTATAAGGCAGCTAGCTAGGCTTGCTAAGCTAGCTACCAGCATGCATTGGTGCACACCGAGCAATTTCATCGGGGAACACGCCTCTGAATGCCGCCTTCACTGCTGCCACTCCCACTCTTTTCCTCATCTTGCCAACTGCTGCTGCCACCGGCATTGGTTCCGGCCTTGCTTGCATCTTTCAGAACCTTTATTGCATCCTCAAAGCTGGTGATGTTTTCCAAGTCCAGGTTGGAGAGCTGGCTGGTATCCACATTGTCAGGCAAGGCCTCAGTAGGCATCTTGTACAGGCTCTTCTTAGGCCGCCCAAACTGATCCAGCTCATCATCAAACCTGCAGCAGTTCACCGTCATGCAATGTAATGGTGCAATGACACCAATGCGGCTATCTGTATCAGCACGGTAACAGCTGAGTCCTCCTTTCAGACAGCCTAGCCATTGCCTGACCTGTGGACATGCTCACATGGGCACCAGGCTGCAATGGCAAGTGTGACTCACTTTTCAATGATTGGTCGGTTCATCTGCTCCTGCTGGTAGCTCTGCAGGTTCACAGCAGCAGGCCATTGTGACTTCCAGCCACAACCTTACAGTGTCCCTTCCTATGTATGTAGCGTACAGGTGTAGCTATCAATGACAGCTGCTAGTTCACTGCAATGGCCAAGCCCTGGCTGCACATTCTGCAGCCGCTGCTGGGCTGCGATATGCCCTTCTTACCTTTGGGGAGTTGTCCTTTACAACCCTTAAGAACAGGGGGGCCTTGTATGCCAAGAAGCCCAGCAGCACGCAGCCCTGGTGCAGCAGGTCCAGGGACTGGTCTGTCAATTTGTTGAAGACAGCGACGCCCACTGCTAGGCCAATGGGCACCAGCAGGCGGTGGTTCAGGCCATGGGAGTAGCCCGCAAAGACCTTGGCAATGCTGCGAGTCAAGGGGTCTTCAATCTGCACAGGGGCGCATGGACATGGCAGGCTGCTTTGCCACCCTTCGCATACGGTGTAGCGATAATGGTGGCTGAAAACTGCCAGCGCAAGGTATATGGCATTGTTGTCACGGCACTAGTGTTACCTACAATGCTGCAGGCAGTGTTGGCACTGCATGGATTTGGTAACCACCTTGTAAGCCTCGTCCATTGCGATCTTGCTGCCTGGCACATAGCTGTCCACGTCAGCGCACAACAAACGGAGGTAAAGGTTGCCACAAGCTGACCCAGCCAGGGCGCACAGGGCAGCAACGCCATCCACTGTGACCAACAGGTATGTGGCAATGATGCCCCCTGCGTTTTGAGACACACTGAGCATCTCGCTCTTCATGGCTGCATACTCCTGCGCGCATGCAGTGGCTATTGAGCCAGCGCCCACAGCCAATAACTTGAGGTAGATTGTGCCATGGCGCCCTGCTCACCTCACCTGCATGTACGTTTCATCTGCCACTCGTGTATTGCTCTCTTTGCTCCTTTCATCCAAGTTGGCAAGGCTGGCGCAAACATGCCGGGCTCTGCAAGCAATGATTTGTATCCTTAGTTACTACCAGCCAAGGCTAGACATACACCTGGCACTTGCTGTGCACACCTGAAGTGCATTGTACGAGTTGTGGGAGCCGGGGGATAGGAGCAGGAGGGAAACGAGGAGCTGTCGGGTGGCTGGCTGGGTCTCACTCGACCGACACTATGTCTGGATGAGCAGGGCGGCTAATGGATTGAGTGGGTCACATGGAACAGCGACAGCGCCATAGCCGTAGCTTGTTGTATTTGCTGAAAAAAGGCAAGGAAACTCGGCTTACCTTGTAGACAGCGCCATAGCCGTAGCTTGTATGTATTTGCTGCACAAAGCTGCACGCGGTTGCACTTGATGCACGCGTGTGACATTTGGCGAAATATCGTCAAGCATGTCAGGAATTAATTAGCAACAAGATACACCTGTCTATAGCTGCACTAGTCCCCACGTAAAGCACCTTCCGAACCAACCTGTCGTTTTAATCCCGAAGAGTGCAGCGAGCCAGGCGGCAGCACACGCTGCCATGACTGACGTGGATGGGCCTGTTAAGGACGATGGGTTCAACAACAGGGCATACGAGACCTTAGAAAAGGAGTTCCAGGAGGCGAGTGCATGTTTATGCTCCGCGTCTGCGACCCGCAGGACTTAGATAACCGTCTTGTCGTTTAACGTAGGTACTGCAAGAACTGGTCGGGGACAAAAGCTTGGAGCGGTTTCGCGTGGAGTATGAGAAGCTACACAGGGCGTTGAAAAAGTCTCATGGTAGGGGTGAAAAGGTTCCCCTTAGCCAGGTACATGTCCACAGTGACAGGGCCAGCACCCACACCTGGGTCCCCTCCCTGACTGCACCCCCCATGTGCAGAGAGCGAGATCCGGCTTATCAAGCGCTGCCGAGAGCTGAATGCTGAGATTGTAGCAAATGCAGCCAAAGTCCAGACCGCCTTGAAGCTGAATGAAGAGGACCAGGGCACCATTTCAGCATTGAAAAAGGAGATTGAAAAGGCTTGGAAGATGGTGGATGCCAGCCACGAAAAGGAGGCCAAAGCTAAGGAGACCATTCAGCAGCTGAAGATGGAAATTGCCAACCTGACCCGCCTGGTGGAGCAGGGGTCAGGCCTAGCCTTGGGAGAGGAGTCTACACTGAACGACCTGTTGAAGCAGAAGGAGGAGCTGGTCAGGGAGCGTGACCAGCAGGTGGACCAGATCATGGCGCTGCGGGTCGAGATGATGGAGACACAGGTATGCACCTGCCGCCCAGCCTGGTGGCTCCATTGCCACACTGACCTTAGCTGCATACAAGACACATGGGCACCAGCGGCCAGCATTGAGCAAGCATTAGCTGATATGCTCGCCAGTTGACCAGCAGCCCATCATCTACTCTACCAGGTCCTGCAACTCGAGCGATGTCTACAGCAGAGCTAGCAGCTAACAGCCAATAGCGGCTACTAGCCAGCGGCAAGTGATGAATCGAAGCCGTGGCAGCACCTGGGCTCATGTGTGAGCTCCGCAGCCTGGACTACCTGCCCCCGCTACTAGCAATGGAACTGCATCTGCACCCTCCCTGCGTCACCGTCAGCCATGCTTGTCCAAACCAGATGGAATGAGTCATAGTGGCCAGGCTGCAGGGTCACAGCAGCAGGGTAACAGCACCTTGACCTCACTAAGGCTCACCTTGACTTACACCACTAGGCGTGGTCCACTACAAAACGGCGCTGTCTGTGTGGAGTTCCCATGCACATGGCATGCACATGGCATGCACATTGGCATTGGCATGGCCACCTACCACCTACATTATTGCCTGACCCGTGAGGGCTTTGTTGTAGAGTTGGCATGACAAACATGCACTAATTGTAAGCTGATGTCAGCTCAAGATAGGGGGCTCACATTTTCGTGCACCAGCAGGCTGCTGCTACTGCTGGGTCTTGGGTGGCATGTCTCGCAGCCGCTTGTAGCCCATCTCAGGGTACTCCTTGCCCCTGGCTGACAGCTTTCCCTGCTGTGGCCAGTAGCACGACACCAGTGGGCGCCACCCGCTCTCCCCATTGCGCTGCATGTTCAGAGCAGCATTGCAGTCCCTGTCCAGCCACCTGCCTGGCTGTGGTGCTGTCTTGGCTTTAGCAGCTTTCCCTTGGCCTTGACTTTGCCCTTGGTGGGCTTGGCTGGCAGGGTAGTGCTGGGCCCGGGCTCCGAGGCTGCTGGCTGCGTGGCTGCCTGGCTACATGGGGCCTGTGGTGGCTTGCGTGGGGCCACTACTGGGCACCACATCATGCCCCGCACTGGCTGGTTACTGCACCTCCAGGAGGCAGGCATCGCAGGGTTACAGCAGCCAGTGCTGACCTGCCCCTTCCTGTTGCCGTCTCAACTCTCTCCTACACAGGAGAAGCTGAGGACTGCTGAGAATGGCAAGCTGTCATTGGAGTCGGACATCAGCGCCTTGCGTGAGCTGGTGGCCGAAAAGAAGATGGAGGCGGAGCGGGAGGCGCGCAAGAAGGAGCGCATGGAGAAGGAGATGAAGGAGCTGCGCGTCAGCCTGGAGGCTAGGCAAAGCGAGATCAAAGCCAAGCAGCAGCAGGTGGCGGTGACAGAGGAATCTGTTCAGGTGAGATCTCTGAGGGTGCAGAGCAGGACTTAGCAATTCTGGAAACGGCCACAGGTCCAGCGACGGCTGTGTAGGCCTGGGGTGCGGTAGGGCAGCCCAGCTCAGCTGCAGTGCAGGTCACTGAGTCTGCTCTGGGGCCCAGGCTGCAGTGACTGGCAGCCTGGACCAGCTGGCGTACGGTCTTGACATCATACACCATATGCTTCAACCCGTGGTGCTGGTCTGGTGCAGTAGACAGGCAGGCTGTGAGCCCGGTACTCTCATGTATTCACCGACTCATGACAGAGGAGCAGCTCAGTGGGCAGCGCA
Source organism: Haematococcus lacustris (assembly GCA_030144725.1). Classification (NCBI taxonomy): domain Eukaryota; kingdom Viridiplantae; phylum Chlorophyta; class Chlorophyceae; order Chlamydomonadales; family Haematococcaceae; genus Haematococcus; species Haematococcus lacustris. Next base: position 2,786,208 of record JASKMD010000031.1, read on the forward strand.
GAGGGCAGTGCAGCATGGGCACCCAGGTGCTGAGTGCAGGCCTACCCCTGGCTACGGTTCTGGCGGCCTCTCTCAGCTCTGCTCCCACAATGTAGCAAAGCAGCAGCTATGTGCGCAACACACTGGATGGAACAGGCAGACAACTACACTCAGGCCCCTCAATGCCAGGCACTCATCCTGGGCTCCCTAGCACTAGCTAGCACTAGCTCCCTTGCTCCCTACCTCCTGCTCGTCTGCCTAACCCTCCACCACTCCCTGCCTCGTGTTTGGTTGCAGCGGCTGGAAGGCATGATGCGTGATGCCAAGTACAACACAGAGAAGATCCAGAAGGAGTACAATCAGCTGAATGAGAAGGTGCAGAAGCTGCACCACGACCTGGAGGAGCAGATCCACACAAACACACAGCTGCTCGCCGACAACTCCCAGAAGCAGGTGCGCAGGTGTGGTCAGTGTGCACTTGCACAGTTGCCAGCAGTCTGGCTCTGCTCCTAGTGGACTAGCTGGCGTTCTTGCAAACTTGTAGCTCCACTTATAACACCTATGATTCCTGAAGTGCTGAGGTCTCCCTGGTCTACGAAACTGTACCTAGGTTTGTCACCTGCATGCCCATCCAACTTGTATCCTTGGTGCCCCATAGCTGCATGCTCCAGCACCACCCTCCACTAGCTCATGTATGCCCTCTGCTCGCCGGCCACTATGCCTGGCTAGCATGCCAGGTCAGTAGGGCACTTGCTTCACCATCCTAGGCACTGCAGCAGCCATTGCAACCCTGCAGCATCCGTGCCCCTGACTGCCCAGCTGCAGCTGTCCTAATGTGTCTGCATTCTTTGTGCTGGGTTTCTTGGCTGGCACAGGTGGAGCTGCGGGTGAAGGAAGACGAGATCAGCCAGATCAAGGCGGAGGCCATGCGGGTGAACCGGCTGCGCGAGCAGACTGCTAAGAAGATCAAGCAGCTGGAGGATGGGCGCACTGAGGTGGGGCTGGGGCCAGGCTGAGGCTATGATGGGTAGCAGAGGGGCACCACAGGGGCCGAGGTGAGGCTTGGTGTAGTGGCAGGACCCAGGCTATGGCTGGGTCAGGGCATGGGTATGTGCAGAAAGTGGGGCTGGGTAGGCTTCTCTACTGAGGGTTAATAGCACTGAGGCATGGGACATGTTCCATACACTGGGCATCTCACCAGGTTTCCCCAGGGCTGCTGCATTTCACTCGACAAATGTCGCTGCGCCAGGCCCCTGAAGGGTTGTACAGCGGCACCCAGGGCTGAAGTTGCGTTGAGCTCAGCTATGGGCTGTGTAGGGATTTACAAGGCTACGCAGCTGCTGCTATTGGATGCTGTAGCTGAGAAGCAATTGTGGCCGCCTGGCTGGCTGCTGCCTGTCCATTGCCCGTTGCAGTTTGAGAAGGAGCGTGACATCCTGAAGCAGCAGATCAGTGGGCTGGAGGCAGAGTTGGACACACGCGGCAAGGAGGTGGACACTGAGAAGAAGAAGCTGGAGGAGCTGACACGCGAGCGAGACATCCTGACCAAGCTGCGCAGCCAGGTACCTGTAACCTGATGTAGTGTGCTGGCAATGGCCACTGCCAAGGCCCCAGCCCCCATTGTGGCCCTAGTATGCAGTGGGCTGTGCTCTGCTTGTTGTCAGTCTGGCTCAGCTGGGCATGTGTGGGGTGTGGGAGAACCCAACTTTGGCAGTCTGTGCAAAAGAAGTGGCCATGTTTGGGCAAGTTCCTGTGTTCCCTGACTGTCCCATTGCCTAGTTGCGGCCCTGGTGTCTGGTCCTAACAGTCTGGCCCAAACAGCTTGGTGTCAGTCTGGCTTAGATTGGTGTGAGTCTGGCTTAGCTGCCTGTACCCTGACTGTCCCAATGCCACGTTATGGCCTAGCACCCAGACTGACCTGGTACTCTGGGCACGGTCTGTGCCTGGTCACCGCTGCCCCTGACCGCATCATGGCTGCGTGGCCCACAGGCTGAGAACGCGACCCAGAAGCAGCTGGACCTGATCAAGATCAACGACAACACCAAGCGCAACCTGGAGCAGGAGATCCAGGGATACAAGATGGAGGCGCAGAAGCAGAGCAAGCTGATCTACCAGCTGGAGAAGGAGCGGGAGAAGTACTCCATTGAAGCCAGTGAAGCCGCCGCCAAGTACATGCAGGTGAGAGGAGGGCCTATGCCAAGCGAGATGCAATGCAGTGCACTAGGGATGTTAAGGAGGGAGTTGATGTTGTGAGTGCTGCTCCTATCGATCATCAGCATGTGCTGCATTCTAGTGCTCGGGCAACTGCAGTCCAGTGCGCACACACCTCATCAATCCCGTTGGCCAGGTGAGTATGAGTTGACATCAGTGTGGGTAGGCTGCTGACGTCTGGTTGCTTTTCTGTGGCTGAGCTGCCTGGCATTACCCCTCTGTGTCAGGCCCTTGAGGAGGTGAAGCTGCGAGAGATGGCCATCATCGACCTTCAGAAGCGCATCAATGAGGGCGAGGGCAAGCTCAAGCAGCAGCAGAACCTGTACGAAGCCGTGCGTGCTGACCGCAACCTGTACAGCAAGAACCTGATTGAGGCCCAGGACGAGATCCATGAGATGAAGCGCAAGTTCAAGATCATGCAGCACCAGATCGAGCAGCTGAAGGAAGAGATCAGTGCCAAGGACCTGGCGCTTGTCAAGGAGCACTTCGACCACATGAAGGTCCGACTAGGGGGCTGTTGGGCTGCAATGGCACAGCCTGTGACACAATGGCATCACCTGAAGACTGCGTGAGGTCCACGAACTGCTGCCTCAGGTGGCGCAGTCCTCTGATAGCCCCTACTCGTGCTGCTCCTCATGTTACCTCCCACTCCTACTGTTGTCAGCCTTGGTGCTACTGTGATGCTCTGCTTCTGTCACGCATGCCTCACTGCTTGGCCTGCCTTCCTGGGCCCGCACCCCTGTGTCAACCCATGTGCCAGCGGCCCAGCTCCCTGATTGACTCCCCTGTTATCACAACCCAATGGTGACAATGCCATCATCATCGCCATATCATGTGGCCTTCTTCCCACACCCACGGGCCTGTCTTTGTCACTTACCCGCACCCCAGGTGGAGAAAGAGAAGGAGGCTTTGCGCATGGAGCTGAACAAGGCCAAGCAACAGATCAAGGAGGCCGACCACGCCATCAGCAGTCAGAAGGCAGAGATTGAGAAGCTCAACCACATCATCAACGAAGCAGACCAGGAGCGCATCCGGCAGAAGAAGGAGTATGACATCGTGGTCAATGAGCGGGACATCCTAGGCACCCAGGTGGGACCACCCTGCCATCACCTGGCCAGCGTATCCAAGCCACGTTTGGTTAGCTCACTTGGGCAACACTCTGGCCAGCTCATGCCATTCCCTGGCTCTCCTGGACCCACCCTGGCTTTGGCCTATGGCCTATGCTTGTACCAGGCTAGCTGATGCCTTTCCACATTACTAGATGATGACCCTGACTGTGACCAGCTTCAATTCAGGAGAGTACAACCCCCAACACATCATGAGCCTCACTCAACATGAGCGTTACATACGCCTTGCACCCTTTATGATTGGCCCTGGCTCACCCACTGCTAAAGCAGGAGACATGCCTGCTACCAGGGGTGCATGTGCTGCTGGCACACTGACTGCGCTGCTCGCTCTTGGCCTGCAGCTGATTCGCCGCAATGACGAGTTGGCTTTGCTGTACGAGAAGATCAAGATTCAGCAGTCCACGCTGAGCAAGGGGCAGATCCAGTACCGTGACCGCTTGAACGAGATCCGTGTGCTCAAGATCAAGCTGAACGACCTGAAGCGTGAGCTCCACATCCTCAAGTCCAGCGTCGCCAACATTGACGTGCTGAAGAGGGAGGTGCACCAGCTGGGCCGTGAGCTGCTGCAGGTGGGTGGGACACTGTGGGTCTTGCTGAGTGGAGCCAAGCCATGACTGAGACGAGCCATGCTGCTGAGACTAGCCATGCCTGGGCTGCATGTTCACCTGCTCCATGTCCAAGACCAGCTCGTCTCCTGTCCCTCTTTGTCCCATCTTTATCCCACATGCCCTGGACTGCTTCTCAAATGCCTTGCTCATGCGGCTAGCAGCTTGAGCTGCAGCTCGTAGCCTGCAGGATCTTGTGCTCGCAGCGCTTACACACCCTTGCTACCTTGCTGCTGCTGCCTTGCTACCTTGCTCATGCTGCTGCCACCATGGGTGCCTGCTGTGGCATTCAGGAGCGCACCAAGGTGAAGGCCCTGAGTGAGGAGCTGGAGAACCCGCTGAACGTGCACCGCTGGCGCAAGCTGGAGGGCAGCGACCCCTCCACCTACGAGATGATCCAGAAGATCCAAACACTCCAGAAGCGGCTGATCACCAAGACCGAGGAGGTGAGAGCTGTATTAACGCCTGATGCCCCGGGGCTGCACATCATAGTCATAGTCTCTGGGACTGCTAGGACTCCACCCTGATGGTTGCTTTGCTGGTTGCCTTTCGGTGGTGGCAGTGACGAGTATGAGGACTCAGAGGCTGATCAGCTGGTGGGATACAGCTACTTTGGAACTAACATCACTGGCAGCTGGCACATGTCCCTACAAAGCAGCGTTGCACACTACGTCAAGTGTTCCTGACGTAGGTCCATCTTGCAGTGTCCAGCCAGTCAGCTGTGCTAGCGCCTGCACCCCTGCAGGTAGTGGAGAAGGATCTGCTAATCCAAGAGAAGGAGAAGCTGTACATGGAGCTGAAGAACATCCTGGCGCGCCAGCCGGGTCCAGAGGTGGCGGAGCAGCTGTCCATCTACCAGGCCAACCTGAGGGAGAAGACCAAGCAGATGAAGGCCATGGCCAGCGAGCTCAACATGTACCAGGCTCAGGTGAGGAACGCACTGCACTAGACCAGCAAAACCATAGTGCAGCCATCGTGGCGTGGCGTGGCATCGTTTCGTCGTGCTCGGCCTTGGAGGAGCTTGACACACCGCACTTGCTCGCACATTTACTGGGCATAGCTCAATAAAGCCGATAGTCTGGATTAAATGAGCGCCACCCTGCTGCATTCGCATTATTGCCCGCAGGTGAACGAGTACAAGTACGAGATCGAGCGGCTCGTGCGCGAGCTCAACGATATGAAGCGCCGCTACTTTGAGCAGAAGAGACGCGAACAGATGGAGCGGGAAAAGACCCTGCGGCCGGTTGTCCCGGCACCATCAAACCCTTCTCAACCACGCTTCACTGGAGGCGGCTTCTCATTGTCGCAACAGCCGTGAAACAAGAGCGCCTTTGTCATGCAGCATGGCTGGGTGTGCTGTGCCACGCTTGGGGTTGAATGCAGTGGGGGAGGGTGACAGGGAGGGAGGGTGGGTGGTGTTGCATGGCCAGTTACCATGAGCAAATGTAAAGGCACCAGGATGGGTGGAACAGTAGAATGGTTGACAACGACTGTCACATCTTCGTTAGGTGGCGGCCCACCTGTGCGCATGCTTGGCCAGTGTCCTTGTGTCTGGGGCCGTTGCTAGACCGTGGATAAGATAAGATACGATACGCTGTCATGTAACACAACAATTATATACAAGCTTGGGTTTCATACGCCTGAATAGCACGCCAATCCTTGGATGAACGTGACCTCGCATCTCACCCTCAAACTCCAAGCCTTTGAGTTCAAGGCAAGGGTCAAGGCTTACTTGACTTGCTACAACTTAACTTGCCATCAAATGCGCATCCACTGGGTGATGCAGTCTATCAGTCCAACGCATGAAAGCGTGGCATTGTTTCGTCGTGCTCGTGCCTTGGAGGAGCTTGACAGGCACTTGCTCGCACATTCACTGGGCACACTTGCTGAGCATAGCTCAATGAAGCCGATAGCTTGGATCAAATGAGCGCCACCCGGCTGCATTGCCATGTATGGCCGTAGGTGAACGAGTACAAGTACGAGATCGAGCGGCTCGTGCGCGAGCTCAACGACATGAAGCGCCGCTACTTTGAGCAGAAGAGGCGCGAACAGATGGAGCGGGAAAAGACCCTGCGGCCGGTTGTGCCGGCGCCATCAAACCCTTCTCAACCACGCTTCACTGGAGGCGGCTTCTCATTGTCGCAACAGCCGTGAACAAGAGCGCCTTCGTCATGCAGCATGGCTGGGTGTGCTGGGTGTGCTGTGCCACGCTTGGGGTTGGATGCAGCGGGGGAGGGTGACAGGGAGGGAGGGTGGGTGGTGTCGCATGGCCAGTTGCCATGATCAAATGCAAGGGCACCTGGATGGTGGAACAATAGAATGGTTGACAAGGTTTGTCACATCTTCATGAGGTGGCGGTCCACCTGTGCGCATGCTTGGCAAGTGTCATTGTGTCAGGGGCTGTTGCCAGACCGTTGCCTTGTTGAAACACAACGAGTATAGACAAATTTGGGTTCCACACTGCTGTATAGCACGCCAACCCTTGGAGTCAAGGCAAGGGTCAAGGCTTGATTATGATGAAATCCGCAACGTTTTCACGGCAAAAGAATGTGGTCATTGCGCGACAGGCCCGCGCTGCATCCCTTCAGCAACACGTACAGCGGGACGGGTCACAGTGTAGAGTCGCACTGCCGAGTTGCAAAACCCTCGGAAAACCATGGCCGCCCCCGATGCTGCCATCCAGCTCGCACCGCGCTCCCTGGTTGTGTCGCTTGATATTGGGACGCACGGCTGCGGGTTTGCGTTCGCCACCAGTGCGGGTGGTGGGCCCGTGCGTATGCACGAAAACTGGCCAGATGCACCCGCGCCGTACCCAAAGACTCGCAGTGCAATACTGTATCGCGGCAGGTAGAGATGGGGAAAGGGTGCGCAAGTAGGGTTGTTTCACGGTTGACAGCAGAGGGCGCAGCAGCGCCGCTAGGGTGCTTGCTAGGGGTGAATGTCACGCGGTGAGAAGCGCCGCGATCGCGTCTTACCAAGCGTAGCCGCCCACCTTCGCTTGCAGGCAACCAGTCGAAGGTGCATGGGGATACTCAGCAATCCGCGTCCTGAATGAACTGTCTGCCGAGGAGAAGGCAACGGGGAATTATAAACTAGTACTAAACTTTAAGCTGGCCCTGCAGGACCCACAGCATGCTGCCAAGTTGCCAGTGGGACTGAGCCCTGCACAGGTCTGTCGATTTGTTGATTGTCACTTTGTTGTTGAAGTAAGCTTCCCAAGAGGGAAAAGGATAGATAGGGGACAAATCCTCACTGCTGCTGTCACCCTCTTGCCTGGCAGTAGCAGTAGGCAGTAGGCAGCACGAGGCATATTAGGCCATATGGCATATTCCAGCCCACCCCTGTCGATGTCGTGACATCAATATCATCCCCATGCATCTCTAGAGACAATAGAACATGCAAGGGTGTCAAGGCCCATGCTTTGCATCTTCCATGCCTTTTCCCATGTTGCTTCAAATGCATGGGCATTTTGTTGCAGGTCATGGCAGACTACCTGAAGTGCCTTCGCAAATACACCCTGGAGCAGCTGGCCCTTGAGCCCACGCTGGGGATTGCCCTGGCCCGGCTTGAGAATATCCAGTGGTATGGCCGACTGCCTGCCTGCCCTGTCCCCTCTTCACATGGAAAACTTGTTGGGCAGCCTGCTCCTCCCTCCACCTCCACCTGTCACTACCATGTGCGTTGAGCACAAATGCCATTCCATTGACATCGCAGTACAACTCCTACAGGATATAGTGGCACCAGTGACTTGTATCACAAAAGAGGCTGGACTGGCGCCTAAGTAGGATTGGCACCTGGTTTTGCCAAGGGCCCTGCCCTGCCTGCCTGCCTGCCCTGCCTGCCTGTTGCAGGTGCCTGACTGTGCCCGCCATGTGGACTGAGGCAAGCAAGGACACCATGCGCACCGCTGCCCTGAGGGCTGGCCTCATTCGCACTGCTGACAGTGAAGCTTTGACCATCATCCTGGAGCCTGAGGCGGCAGCACTGCATGCCCTGGAGCACCAAGCCCCACCCTTGGTGCCAGGTAGGGTACTCACCTGCCCCTCACCTGTTGGCTGGCCAGCAGAGGGATGGGCTGCTGCATGCCGGCTGCAGTGTAGGGCAGGGCTCAGGCTGGCCCTGTGCGGCCTGTCCTTGCTGTTGGCTGTTTCATCATCAAGCACCAATCAGCACTGGGGCTGGTGTGGTGTGCTGCAGGCATGTCGGTGATGGTGCTGGATGTGGGTGGTGGCACGGCTGACGTCACAGTGCACAACTGCGAGCAGCGGGGCGGGCGTTGCGTACTGGCAGAGTCGACACGGGCCATGGGAGGGCTGTGCGGCAGTGTGTTTGTCGACAATAACTTCAGGTCAGGATAGCGCCTAGGAAAGCTAAAAGGCGGGGCACGCAGACATGACTTTGCCTGTTGCCTACCAGAGGTGGTTGTCGCTTGACAGGACAGCTGCTGCCCATGCCCAGACCTCCCCGTTGCCTGTCATCATACCAGAGATGGTATCTTCTTGGCAGTGAACCTACTTAGAAGCTGCCATGCACATGGCTGCATTGCATAGACCCTCTCGAGCTCAGCATCCATGAGGCTGCCATGCATGTTATGCTGGCTGCAGTGAGTACTACCGGGAGGCAGTGGGGCCGGCCGCCTTCGACACCTGGGCTAGTGCTTGCCCCTCCAGCCTGCAGCAAGTCATGGACGGGTGAGCAGAGGAGCTTCCTGCCTCAGCTACGTTGCTTCCCTTCACTCATCTGCTTCACTCACGTGCTTGCCCCTCAAGCCTACAGCAGGTCATGGACGGGTGAGCTGTGGAGCCTGCCCTCGTGCCTCTCTCCTGCCTGCACTTCTGCTCACCCACCCGACTGACATTGATGGCGGGCACATGCTGGCAGCCCATGCGTTGCATGCATGTGTGGTTGAAGTAGACCGTTGTGTGATGCTGGCTGGGTGAGTATATTGGTGATTATAGTGGTGTATATCATCGTGTTTAGGATGTTGTTATCAAGGGAGCCTCACTTGCGCAGCTCAGCCTCCACCTGTGGCCAGACCCCTGTGCCTGCGCCCTGCATCAGCCCCTGCCGTGGCCCCTGCTTTCATCCCTGGCCGGCAGGTGGGAGGCTGTGAAGTGCAGCTTTGTTGACGGCCTTCTGCCTGCCGAGGGTGCAGCCACCCTCGCGGGTGGTGGCATTGAGGCTTTTGGGTTTGAAGATGACGGAGAGGTGGCGGGTGCTGGCTACAGGTGCGCCTAGCCCTGCCTGCCTGCCTGCCTGCCTGCCTGCCTGGGCCGCTGTTCCTGGCTGCACCGCCCTGCAGCTGCATGGATCCCTCCGGCCATACCTAGCATGGCTTTCTCCTGCTCCTCCCTCACCCCACTTGTGCTCCCCAGCCACCCCAATGTTGTGCAAATGGTGTGCAAATGAGCTGGGAAGCAGGCGCTGTGCAGTGGCAACCATGATGGCTGTCACCCTAACACCACCTTGTGCTCCTGCCTCTGCCCATGTCACTCCAGGGTGGTCGTCCCGCCCCAGCTGTTGACCCGCATGACCCAGGACGACCGTGCGGCCTTGCTCACGCAAGGCAGCGCCAATGACGTGCTGCTAAGCGGCAACATCATGCGCCAGCTGTTTGAGCAGCCAGTGCATGAGATCTGTGCCCTGGCTGTGAGCCAGCTGGAGGCTGCAGCTCAAGAGGAGGGCACAGGACCATGCTCCATGGTAAGGGCAGGAGGGAGGAGGGCCTGTCCACTGCTCAGGAGGGTGTGCAGGCTTAGGAGTAGGCGGTGAGGGAAAGAGGGACCCCTCAGGGCACTGCCAGAGTGGCTGCATGCGGCACTTTCACGAGGTTGAAGAGATTGTAATGTAAAGGGACAACCCTCTCCAATATATGCCCTCCTTGCTGCCTGCGCAGGTGCTGCTGGTGGGCGGGTTTGCACGCAGCGCCTACCTTCAGGCCAGAGTCAGGGCGGCGCTTCTGCCCACTGGGCTGGCTATGGAGCTGGTGGTGCCCCCTGCCCCGCATGCAGCCGTGCTGGGAGGTGTGGGGCTAAG
>JASKMD010000031.1:2796665-2885663 GCA_030144725.1 Haematococcus lacustris
CCTCCATTAGCCCCAACTGCTCAACTGCCCAACTGCCACCGACCAGGCTTCCTTGCCCATGCGCAAGCCCTCACTTGTGCCCACTTGTGTGACACCAATCTGGCCTCCGACCCAGCACGTCACCTGGCCCCCGACACAGCAATTGCAACAGCACTCATTCCTAAGCCACTCACTCCTCAGCACTCACTCCTCATCACTCATTCCTCAGGACTCAGCTGGATGTGCTGGATGTGCTGGTTGTGTTGAGTGGGCTGTGTTGTACACCTGTTGCAATGTGTTGCCCTCCTTGCTGCCTGCGCAGGTGCTGCTGGTGGGTGGGTTTGCACGCAGCGCTTACCTTCAGGCTAAGGTCCAGGGCCGCGCTGTTGCCCACTGGGTTGGCCATTGGACCTGGTGGTGCCCCCTACCCCCACATGCAGCCGTGCTGGAAGGTGGGTGTGGTGGGGCTTAAACCCGGCAGTAAGCGACTATAACCACCCTCAACCACCCTTTCACCACCTTGTTCAACAACCTTCCTACCCCCTCCACGACCCACCCTCCCTAACCCTTCTGCTTCTTAAATGTTGCACATCTTGCACGTCTTTAAGCATGCAACAGCAAACTTGCTACATGCCCAGTGTGCACACACCCCACCCTCTTTATTGACTCTGGGCAGAGGAGCTGGCAGGCCGAAATGACTAGGTGCCAGCATGCTTGCATGGCGTGCGTTGCTTGGCAGGTGCCGTGACCTACGGGCGCTGCCCAGAGCTGATCCACGCCCGGCGTAGCCGACTGACCTATGGTGTGTTGCTGGCTGGCCTGATAGCCACCTGTGCCTGTCCTAGCCTCCTAGTCCTGCCCTGAGGAGTCCTGCCTGTTTTTGGAGCCAGCCTGGCTTGGCTTGGCTTGGCCTTGGCTTGGCTTGGCTTGGCTTGGCTTGGCTTGGCCTGGCTTGGCTTGGCCTGGCTTGGCTTGGCTTGGCCTGGCCTGGCCTGGCCTGGCCCTGGCCTGGCCTGGCCTGGCCTGGCCTGGCCTGGCCTGGCCCCTGGCCTGGCCTGGCCTGGCCTGGCTTGGCTTGGCTTGGCTTGGCCTGATTTGGCCTGGAGTAGGTGCAGCCAGGGGGCCATGGTGAGAGTGCTGTGCTGCTAGTCTTGCCAGCCAGGTCAAGGCTAGGGGCTGGCTGGCAAGGCCTAGTGTCAGCCTGGGGGTCACAGCCCTGTAGACTGGCTGGGTGGCAGGTCAGGGCTGGACCCTGGATGAGTGCACGGGGGTGGCAAGTCAACAGACCCTGGGGCTGCGGTGCTGTGGTGGTTGCCTGAGCAGGCATTCGTGTCTGGGCCCGCTATGAGGATGGTATGCCCAACAAGCAGTGGGTGCAGGAGAAGGGGGGACTACTATTGCAACTCAGTGTTCCATCCCTTTGTGCAGAAGAACCAAAAGGTGCGTGGGTGGGGGAGGTGAGGGGTGGGCGGAGGCGGCGGGGCGGAGGAGCAGCATGGAGCGGTTGTCTATGAACTCCAGCAACAGAGTGTGTAAGGACAAGCTGGCAGCCTGACCCCTGCCCCCTGGACCTGCCCGCACTGGCCCTGAACCCCCAGTCCTGCCCCCTGGCCCCTGGCCCCCTGGCCCTGCCCCCTGGCCCCTGCCCCCCTGGCCCCTGCCCCACCCCCCTGGGCCCTGCACCGCCCCCCGTCTGCCCAGACCTGGCCCTGCCCCTGCGCAGGTGGAGTGGAACGAAGGTTGTGGTGCATATCTGCAGCCCCCTCAACAGCAACCAGGCCAAGGCCCGCATCATGCTGTATGCCACTGACAACACCGACACTCGGTGGGCCCCACTGAACCCTGCATGCACCTCCATGCACATTCATGCATCTGCTATGCTTTCACCTTGACAAGAAAGGAAGGAGCCAAGCACCCCAATGGCTGGCAGTGGATATGACACATTGTCTTACATGCAATCCGCATCCAGTTAAAGCACAGAACAATGTAGTATTAGCCAGCCAGCAGAGAGACAGTGCACAGGCTCAGTAAGCTGTGCGGCTGTTGCCCCTGCCTTTGCTCTCCTTCATTACTGGCGCCTAGTATATTTTGAGAGCTGACACCTGACCTGACTACCTGTCATGGCAGCTGACAATTGACAGCCAACCCCCTGACAGCCACCATGACTACCTGCCTATGACCTGACACCTGACAGCTGACAGCTGCCCCTGTGCACCCCTGGCTGCCAGGTACGTGGAGGACAGCGACACCAGCATGCGCGCAATGGCAGAGCTGGAGCCTGCCCCTGGTGACCCAGCCAGCCCCCCTCCACTGCAACCGCGTGCTGCGGGAACACAGCCGACGACGGACACAAGATCGCTGGTGTCGCTGCTGTTTGGGCGCACCACAATCACACCGCCTCGGCCTCGTGACCAGGACACTCTGCAGGAGGTGCAGGTGCTGATGAAGTTTGCGCACGGCTGACCTGGGGCAGGGGAGGAAGTGGGGCCAGCGGGGTTTGAACCTGGGGGTCCACCAGACCCAGAGGGCCACCCACTGTTGTGCATATGCCACCATTGGGTGGGGGTTGGGGGGGTGGACGCAGGGAGGTTGGTGGAATGGGGCCTAGGGGGGCAGGGGGGGCAACGGGGGCAAGGGGGGCAAGGGAGGGCGGCAGGCAGGCCTAACAGGGGGTGAGACCGCTGAGAGAAGCGCCGCAGCAGCAGGGGGGGCGCAGGGGCATCAGGGCGCTGGGGCATGAGGGCGCAGCAAGAGGGGCACAACAAGGGGGGTTGAGAGGTCTGTCTGGACTGGGCTGGCAGCTGATGCACTAAGCTGGCAGCAGGGGGGGGCGCAGGGGGCCTGTCATCGCGCTGAGTCGCATGTGTGCGCGACAAAGGTGAGGGAAGCTCTTGGCAGAGCCTGATGCTGCAACACGCATTCATGGAGCTGCCTTGTCCTTATGGTGATGATGGCTGGGCAGGCTGGGGGTCCTTGCTCAACCACACGTTGGGAGTTGATGCTGAAGAGCGGTTGTGACGCATCAGTGTATCCTCACATTAGACCCTCTTCGCACAACACCCCGAACTCCCTCGCACTAGCACCAAAAACGCATAGCTCAACCACAGCCACCGTTTCAACAAAAAAACAGTCTGCTGAGGTTTCTTGTTTAAGGTGTTGCTGTGGTGAGTGGTGAGTCCGCTGATATTTTTTTGTTTATGGTGTTGTTGTCCTGGGCTGATGTCACGGGCCGGGTTGGAAGGGTGAACTCCGGGACATGAATCTCCAGGGAAAAACTCCATGAATCTCCGAGAATACCCAAGTTGCTTGTAAACCCTAGTGATCCCTAGTGGTCCGACTCTAATTGAGGCCCTACTGAGGGACGAGGGGGCTGATGTCATGGATTATCATATCACATGTCACTGTTGTGTTTGGCTGCTGGCATGCTGAACATAGTCGATAAACAAATCGACAATCAAGCGACACAACAGCCCTCAGCGGTCAGGCAATACTGTAGGTGATAGGCATTCATGCACCATGTCCATGTGCATTGGGTATACTCCACACAGCCCATTAACACCATCTGAGTCGGTCCACTAGTGGTCTCTAGGATTCCCGCTAGTGGCTGCTAGTGGCCACTACTGGTCCGGCTCAGATGGAGGCCCTAGTGAGGGACAAGGGGGCTGCTGGAATGCTTGCCCGTGTTGGGTAAGGGTGTTGGGTGTGCTTGAAGATGTTGGGAGCTGATGCTGAAGAGCGATACAAGCGTAGGGCTGACTGGCAGCCACGGTGTCTGGGTCGGAGGGAGAGCAGGAGATGGGCGATACTGCCGAGGCACCCTGGCAAACCTGGCCACGGCATGACATGTCTTGTTAGGTATGCAACAACAAAGCAGCCAGGTAGGCACCCACGTCTTCGTTCCGCGTCTTCCTCCCGTGTCCTCCGTCTGCCGCCGCATCTGCCGCCGCGTGTAACTCGGCCCCACCCAGGACCGCTCTCGCTATCGCTGCCGCGCCACTTCGTGCCTGGCGCCCGGCCCGCCCCATGTTAACATCAGTTCGTAACGTGCACAGCGGTGCCGATGACGGGCGGTAGCAGGAGTCACGAGAGAGCATGGTGACCTCAGTTCCGACACGCTCTACGCATGTCACTCGCTGACGCAACGCAGGTAGCTAGCATCGTACGCACAGGACCAACAGGTTGCTATATGGATAGTATGCTTGTAGCTTGACACACAGCAGCCATTGTAACATCTTGTCCTGTTCAATAGCCTATTGCTGGGTGTGTGGGTCTATTTCACCCATTATACACAGAATCACTCGGCCATGCAAGCTTGTGGGAAATGGCCTGCTTGCGGACCTGAGGCCCTCTCAGCTCACGCACGCACTTAGCATGGCGCCCATCATTGGTCGTAAGGCCCCAAAGGCGGCGACCAAGAAGAAGGTCTGCAGTTCGGCTCCGCAGGGCAACTCAAGCAAGTAGTGCAACATTTTATTGCTTCTGTTCGTGCACAGGCCCTGGTCTTCGTTATCGACTGCAGCAAGCCCGTTGATGACAAGATTATGGAGATTGGTGAGGGCGGCTTTAGCACAGAGCGGCCTAGTAGCAGTCGGCCAGGCCTGCTTCGCCCCCCGTACAGTGCAGTGCAAAACTGTATGCCAGACAGTCGGCGCAGTGCAAGTTGTCAGCGGCAGCAGCAGCAGCGGTGGCTGTGGGTTCATGCTCCTACGTTAGCGACAGCAGCATTGACTAGGAAAGCTTGGCTGTGCTTTCTGCGTCGCCAGGGTCGTTTGAGAAGTTCCTTGTCGACAAGATCAAGGTGAACAACAAGACCGGCGTCTTGGGCGAAGCCATCAAAGTCTCCCGCGACAAGAGCAAGGTTACCGTCACCGCAGAAACCCACATTAGCAAGCGGTGAGCTGATACTCACCCCTTCCCAGTTCCCAGCACAACAGTTGCGTGGCACAGGTGGTGGTGACTCGACAGCTTAGCAGTCAGAGCCTGCATTAGACTGCCAAGTAAGCCATTGCAATATGCGTACCTGGAGCATGCCTGGATCATTGGTCAGGTAGTGTACTTGAAGTAGGTATGACACCCAGGCCTCTTACGTTGCAGAGTCAGGCTTAGAACTTGGTGTGGTGTTAGATAGACATGGCTGCACACTGTATAAAGGAATAGCCTGCATCGGGTCTCATTATGCATGGGTGTGGCACAGAAACTTCTTGGACCGGCACATAATGCACAACATCTCTATGGTTGCTGCCTGTGCAGGTATCTCAAGTACTTGACAAAGAAGTACTTGAAGAAGCACAATGTGAGTAATTGGGATTGTGAATAGCAGGCAGATGCAGGTGGTGATACTAGCCGGAGATACTAGCCGGTTGTTCTAGGATGATTTGCTTTTTGTTCACTCCAGGTGCGCGACTGGCTGCGTGTCATTGCCTCAAACAAGGATCGCAATGTCTACGAGTTGAGATACTTCAACATTGCTGATAATGAGGCAGATGATGACGAGTAAATGTTGGCAGCAGGGCAGATGCTGGAGCAGCCCCAGGCCATGTTGGCGCCTCAGCTCCCAGAAGCTGCCCTATGCAAGGAGCAGCAGAGAGGTACAGCCCTGGTCACACAAAGAGTGTACGCAAGCATGCACAGCACAGGTCCATTGAGCCACAGCCACGGGGTGCCGGAGGGCTGGGGCTACAGATGGTGTTGGCAGGAATTGGCGGCATTTTGTAATGAACGCAAGGTCGCCATTGGTTATGACTAGAGGATGCGTTCCTGTCCAGCTGTTTTGGTGTCAAGGTGGTGCGTTGGGTGTCTTGGTCACCTTGCTTGCTTTCTAACATGCACTGCCATGTTCGACAAGCAAGCATACCCCTGTCATGCAGCTTGTGGCAAAGGTGTGATGAGTTGAACTAAGCTGGCGATTCTGGCACCCCAGGCGGGTTATGGTACCACCTCCCATACCTGGCAAGCTGGTGGATGAGTTCCACCTCCCTAGGGTCAAACAGTCTGTGCACAGCCCCACCGCCTCGAACCCAACCTGCACCTATAGGTATTGGTATGCTGATGGTAGTAGGTAGCTAGTAGGTATTGGTATGCTGATAGGTGGAGCAAGATGAGCTATTCGGGCCGGAGCACTGTGGTATAGAACCTGGTAAGCTAGATTACTTGCAGCAAACCTAAATGCTAGGCTCACAAGGCCTCAACATGGGTCATGCAAGTACTAGGCAACTCCTGAACCCTACAGCCCTCACGCTACACCAAAATGCTAGGCAACTCCTGAACCCTACAGGCTACAGCCCTCAGGATGAGTTGCAATTGAACACAGACACACCCTAATTCCCACCTTTTCAGCCTGCTAGGCAGCTGTCGCACCTCATGGACCTCCACATTGACACAAGTTTGTTGATGCTATACCGCGTATAGCGATGCTGTCGCGACGGACTGCACCTTCAGCGGGCCGGTCACGCGCCCTAAACCAACCAGGCAGGCACCGACGAACATTGACGTCTTCTTACCGCGCTGTCTTCACGATGCTGCTTGCACCCGCAGGAGTGCAAGTCCGGCGACGACAGCAAGTCAGGCTTTCCGCCAGCACGCCACCTAGGGACCCCAGCGGAAGAGACGTGGACCCATGGCTTCCAGAGAGCATTGTAGATAAAGGAGGTGCTCAGATTCAGCTCAGCTCAGACTTCTGGGCGTCCAAGCCAGCATGGTGCCAGCCGTGGTCAATCTTGTCAACTGGGTCTACCTTGATAGCCGCAGCATGGACACTCTCCTCGAGCAACATCCTTGTGACAGTCTTGGTGTCAGTTCCAGTGCTCCTGTGGTGGTTCTTATTCCTGGTGCTCGTGCCAGAGCAATATAAGGAGGCTGTGCAAGCGCAGAAAGCTGACAGAAATTGAGAGAGCCTGCAACCAGCATCATTAAGCTATTAGAGGCTATTGCGCAGGAGCTGAAGTGCAGGACGAGGGAGTGGGAGGTGGTGGCAGCAGGCGCTGGTTTAGCAGGCGCTGGTTTTGCTGGCAGCTGGCAGGGTCAGGCTCTCATCTTGGTCTCCAGGGCACCACCTACATGCCGCTCCCACATGTGGCGCAGTAGCACACATGCTGCACACTATGTGGCGAGGAATACCAGCAGCGCTTAAGGCTGGTTTATGACCGGGTGCTTAGAGGCAGAGGTTGCACCAGGCTGCATAGTACCAGCAGGGCAATGATGGCTGGGCCCACAACCAGTATTTTGTCTAGTCTAGTAGTTTGGACAGGCTGTCAGCCTGACATTGTTTATATTCAAGCTGTTAAGTGCTCCTCCGCACCGCATCTGGTCTTAGGAGGGAATGTGCAACCGGTGAGGGGTTTGTAGTCATCAGGGGTGCAACCAATGAAGCTACGATTGAATTGTAGCTGAGTGAGATTACCCACAATCAAACATGTTGTTCCATGTTGAATGGCTTTTGTTTGTCTGTAGAGCCAATGGCACCTGTCTGTGGCTGTCTGTCTGTGTAAGGTGGCTTAGCACATGAGCTCAATGCCCAGCGGCCTAAACAGGCAACTAGGAAGGCACGCGGTGCAGGTGGTCACCCCCGCCATTGGCTGCACCCCCGTGGCTCAAGAGATAACTTTCTTACTCATTTCTGCACGGATGAGGCCGCCGATTGGTGCGATGAGCTGCTTATGGCCTGAATAGAGTGCAGCCAGCCACAGCGATTTGCCGGCTGGCTGGCCCCAACCCGCGACGGACAATTCAAATTTTTCGGTCAGCACGCGACAGTGCTGCTGCGTCCCAGCACACATCGATACCATCTCCCAAGCTGGGGGCGTGTACACGACGGCGGATTGCTGCTGAACCTGCAATTTCGGAACTTGCGCGTTACGCCGGGTTGCTGGCCTCCAACCCGCGACGGACATTTAAATTATCAGGTTGCACAGGATGCTTCGATCATTGATGTCTGTGGCTTCCGAGCAACCAGGAGCAGCAAGAATATGTCAAAAAGATGTAGAAACTGAGCTGATAACTGTGCCCGCCCACACACATGAAACGGCACACAAATGAAGGCAACGCGTTTCTGTCGTGATTAAACGTTAGAAGCCCACACAACGAGTCGCACAGCACCGGCAGTACATCATCTGACGTCCTGGTTGGACTGTTAACTGGACAGCAAAAAGGCCAGAATTTAAAAAATCTGACATGGGGTGACGTGAAACGAGTTCTGTCTTGACGTGACACGAGTTGCACGCTGTTCGGGTACAGGGACAGCCCAAGCCATACCAGCACTCCCAAGCATATCATCAGCACTAGCACTAGCACTTGAACACATGTCAGGGTTATGTCAGAACACTACTTTGGAGCATCACAAACGGCCCACACATGAATACAACGCGCTTGTTTCCTGATTACACGATACAAGCCCACACAAGGAGCCGCACAGAACATTCAGTCCATCTCTTGCCATCCTGGTTGGACAGAAATCCGGCCGGAAAAGTTGCCCATTTCATGGGAATTTGACATGGTCTTACGTGACACGCGTCGCACGCTTGTTGTCGCACGTTGTGTTGCAGGGACAGCCCACAAGCCACACCAGCACTCTCAAGCACATTATCAGCACTACCACTAGCACTTTTACACATGTCGGGGGGGTCCTCCGCCCGACAAGAAATTCAAAACTTTGAAAAGCTGGGCCGCTGAGCGCGATAGCTATGCGCTGATCACAGCCCCACTGATCAGGCCATTCCCGGCACAACGCGACAGGAATTCTCAACACCCCCGCCCGCCCCGGCACAGGTGCACATCAGCCCGAGCAGCCCGCTAGCTTCGCTTTGATGAGCTGCACCGCCCTGCGCAGAAATCGCTGTAAAACTCTTGAAGACCGGTTAGATAGTTATCAGGGGTACAGCCAATGGCGGGGGTGACCAGGTGGTGGTGGCAGCAGATCCATCTTTGTTGAACACCGTAATATGGTTGTGCTTTGGTCGTCTTGTTTGTGTTCAAGGTTGCACGTCCATGCACCTTGTGGCATAGGTCCTCTGTCGTCATGAGGGTTAGTTGGTCCAGTGCAGGCCCAACCCCCGAAAACAAAATGACCCTGTGTTATGAGGGTTGTGGTTTATGATGGTTGCCCCATTCCCTAGCTGACACCTTCGTTGTGTTTAGGTAGCTGCAGCCGTTGAGCTTGATGGTCGTGGCCAGGTTGTGCTGCGTTGTCTAACCGAGGATGCCACAGTTGGATTTTCATAAGACCCTTGCATGCCTTGTGCATGACAACGAGGCAGCATAAAGTGGAAACGTCCGAGGCTATGCCGTCACAGCAACCAGATGCGACTGGTGCTTCCTTGGACCTCGGCAAAAACCCATGTTGACACGGTACAAAGCGAGCAACTTACTGTTGTAGCCGGTAGCTGCAACGACCATTTACAGCTACCTGAGATGGTGCTCGACAAAAGCGCCACGCCGGACCCTTTATCTTCGATGAGAGTAACTGGCGCCACGAGCCAACAGGGCCTCTCACGTGCTGCCTCCACGGCGGACGCAGGTGCCCAAGCCAATTCAGGCCGCAGGGGCTGCCGCTTTGCCAGCATGACAGCTCAGCAGTCGCTGGAGAGCAACGGGTACCCTTTGGAACACACGCCCAGTAGTCGGGGCCTGCCCGACATAGTCTATGACGACAACCCCCCAGCTTCACCTCCACTTGTACAACAGCACCAGCAGCCCTACAGCAACGGCAGCGGCTACAGCAATGGGTCACGGGCTAATAGCCTGGCAAATGCACCTTCCTTGGCGTCACGCCAGCAAGCTCAGACCAAAGAGTTAGCTTTGCTCCCAGTTGTTTCACCAGCACAAGGCCAGCTCATGCCCCGGGCCAACAATCAGACTGCAGTGGTCTCACAAGAAGAGCGCTGGGCAGCACAGCGTAGCAAGGAAAACCGCTACAGGCAGTTGATAGTGGCCAGCCGCACAGGAGACAACCCTCTTGACAGGTACTGGCAGTAGCAATCCCGAGGAGGTTAACAGCGCTGCACCATCCTATAATAGTAAACACTGTACGGCTGGCTTGCCGTGTTTCAGGTACAAGGCAATCACAACGTGTGTCAACCATGTCAGGTTGGTGCAAGGCAGGCTATCAAAGCCATTACCATTGCTTGGTGTTTCTGTGGCTGATACTGAACCTATAATCTGCTTGTGCGACTGGCTGCAGGCGAGACATGGAGTGTTGTGGCTTGCACCCAAGCCATGCCAAGTGCAATTGGGCTGAGAATGAAGCCACTAGCCTGCTGCAAAAGGTAAGTTTGAACTATTTGTAAATAGGGTGGTGCTAGCGCGCTTGCGATGCAGTCCTGTGCTGCACGGTGAAATGCTAGTCTAGCAGTCTTCCAGTGCTTTGACTTCCACCTTGGTCCGTGTGGGTGTGCAGGTCATGGAGGTGGGCGAGGCGCTGTGTGTCTTGGGCACTACAGACTTTGGCAGCAGAGACAACTGCACCAGGGCAATAAACAGCAAGGACTACGCATACCTGCTCACCCTGTATGGGGAGGCATTCTGGGCATTGTACAAGAAAGACTTCATTGATGGGTTATCTGAAGTAAGTGTAATGTTGCGCCCCTGCCGCCAACCACTTCAATGTTATGAGTGATCTCATGTGCGCACACCCTCCAGCAGTTCCCTGCCTTCTCTCTGTGCTGCCTTGCATCTCTGCCACTCCTAAACAGCAGTTGCTGATAGGCGCAGCACAGCATGCCGTTGATTGAGGAGCAGGTTGGCAGTCACATGCGGGCCTGCATGACACGCTGGCTAGTGGGCGCATTGCATGTGTGTGTTTGCAGCATGTACAAGATGAGATGCTGACAATGCGAGGGCTGCTGACCACCCGGTTTGAGTCCAATGCCGTACTGCAAGACCAGCTCATCAAGGCAGTGGGCCTGGAGCCACAAGGAGGTGGAGGAGCGCTCGTTATCAACACCTCGGTGGGTGGCTGAACTGCTCAGGCTCTCAAACAGCTATGCTTATGGCTAGGTTATGTAGAAGGGCAAGGAGTTTGAGATGCAAGCTGCCTTACACCCCGCCTAGACCATACCAGATGTTGACATTTTTCCTGGCTAAAGAAGGTCACAGGGACATGTGCCAGAGAGGTCTTCCCAAGTAGGGCATGTCAATGTTGCTTGTGCGGTGACGACCCTGGCTAAATGCAGGTCAACACCGTTCACAGTAAGCCGTCCAACACGGTGCACAGCAATGTGTCAGCACTGGCCAAGGTGAGCTGCATGCTGCATGCTTCAGCTGCTGTCAATGCCTCTCCACAGCTGGGTCCCTGTATCAGGCCGTGCAGGATGGTATGCCCCTTGTGACCTACACATCTGCTAACATAGCTCCTGCATGTCCGCTAGCAGCCTACCAGACTTTGTATGAGCAAACAGTTATGCCCTCTGCTTACCTGCTCATGATCCTGCACTCCTGGTGTCGCTGAGACTGCAGCAATGCCATGTTTGGCAATTGCCCTGTGATGATTATGATGACGATGATGATGGTGACCTCCTCAACTGCTGTTCCTCAACAGGCTGTACAGAAAAGCCAGAACAAACTTGGGGCCATGGCTCTGGGCACTGTGGCTGGGCTCTGGATGATCAAGCGCACCGGCCTGCTGGGCTGGGTGCCAGGCCTGGGCTCCAGTGGGCGGCGCAGCCAGGGCCGGGGCCAGACAGCTTATGAGGACCTGGACTCTGATGAGCTAATGCAAGGCAGCAGGAGCGGGGGCAGAAGAAGGTCCCGACGGTCCAAGCTGACAGGTGGGAAAGGCGGGGGTGGCTGGGCTGCTGCAGGGGCAGCAGCAGGAGAGTTGCATGTTAGGTGCACAAGTGTGAGAAGGGAAGAAGATTCAGAGCGAGCCATGTTTCGATGGGATGTATGTGGGTCCTGGCATGGCAGGGTATCAGCCAATTACCACACTAGTGTCTCAATAGATTGTGAACACAGCAGCGTACGCTTTAGCGCCTGTAGCAGCGTCTAGCTTAAGCAACTGTCGTGGCCTGAGCATAGCTCCCCTTCCTACGCACCTGACATGTCATAGTGTTGGGGTGGCCAACTGGGTGCACAGATGATGACCGCTTGCTCCTGGCTTATGACCATGTGGACCGCTGCCACAAAGAACTGAACAAGGCGCTTGTCAATGTGGAGCTGCTGAAGCAGGTGAGCTCGTGACACCATGCCACACACAAGTGCTGCAGCATGGTGTCCCAATGCCAGTGGCGCTGGTCATGTGCACTGCTCCCCCGCAACAGCCAGCTGCTGTAAGCAGCACCTCCACCCCTCATTGCCTTCATTGACATGTCAAGCTCAGATGTGTGCTGCCTACAGCCCTGTCAGACGTCAATGTTGTCCACCACCACCACCACCACCATAACGCATGATGTGATCCCTGGCATCACCACCACCCTTGTTGTACTTGGCTGCAGGATTGGCGGTTGGGTCCAATACGGCTGGCGGCCCCTTTTGCAGGGCCCCTGCCACCTGGGTGGAGGGATGTGGACATGCAGGGCTGTGAGCCACGCCTGTTCATGCACTCCCAGCTAGCACAGGAACCCCCACAGCTGGCTGCCTTGAAGTGAGGAGTCCAGCAGCCGAGACAGTGGGCAGCAAAGGGTGACGTTGGGCTGCAAGTTAGGCCAGTATAGCCCATATATGGATGATCTAATGGCCACTGACATAGGCTGTAGCAGTGGCCTGCTGCTCAAGAAGGTGCCAGACATGCTACTCAGTCAGTAGTGACGCGCTAGCCCTGCCAGCTTGAGCTGGGTTGTTGCGGGCTTTGTGAGCCGCAGGCTTATTTGAGGTACACTTATCTTGTGCAAACAGCTCTAGAGAGCAGCGCCCATCTGTTACCCGTGCATGGGAGTATTGCAAATATATGCTGCCTGTTTAACATCAACGGTATTCAACTTAAAAGGTATGTAAAGTGAACCCTGCAATCAACACTCACAATCGCTACCACACTCTCGCTATATACACAGCAGTGCTTGCATCTCGATCTGTGCTAGCCTACTTGTCGTTGGGTGTATGTAGGGTGTGGGTTGCTTCATTAGATCATATGCTTCAGCATTGGCACATGCCTGGCGCTATCACGCCAATACCAAGCTGGTTACATTAGGCGCTGCTTAGACTGGTGGTCATAAAAGATGAAGTGACGGCGATAGGAGAGACATGGGAATGTTACGAAGCATGGGGGTTAGCTAGGGAGACACATGATGATGCTGGTAATGTGGTGCTGCTGATGATGATGATGTCTACAAGGTACGAGGTCACGAACAAGACTCAACCAGGATCTGCGTTTGGGCCGAACTCCGCCACATGTCACTTGTCACTGATTTGTGAAGCATATTACTGAGCGTCCACGCCGACCACCGTCGCAGACCAACCGCGCGAGTAAAGTCATCATACTAAACCATCCAAGGTAAGGTCTCGGAACCAGCCCATTTACCTTACCATGCCTGACCAACCGCGGCTTTCTTAGACCGCAGGCTATGCACAGTTACGAAGCCTCCAACACGTCGCGGAGGGCAGAGCCTCACCTGTCGGAAGTTTTTGACCAGTTGCGTGCGGGCCACGACCTGCGTTTACACTACATGGCTGAGACGACGCTAGCAGCCCACGGCCCTAGCTCGGACCCGGTGCTGAAGCAGGATATTGTGCAAAACACGATGTGGCAAGCATGGGGAAGCATCTGGGAAGCTATCTGGCCCGCCCCGAGCACACATTCAGCAAGCAGTCAGAACCCCAGCTGTGCGGGAGGAGATGAAGCCTCTCACATCGCAAGCTTGCATGTAGCTGCTGTCACCGCAGTGGCTCTGATGAGGTGACACCCCTTGAGCACTTGACACAGTGGATGCTGTGGGCAATCTTGGTGCTGAGGTAGCTGTGGTGTGCATGGCATAGCTAGGACAATTACCAGCAGCCTTGCACGTTCTTGAACATACCCTTGCATCTGTATGTCATCTTGCTGCAATCCTTTGTTCCTGCACGGACTCATACTTGGTTGCATGGTGCTTTTGAACTGTGTAGACTGCATGCATTTGGTGAAACAAGCTAGCTTTCAGGGTCACGCACATCTCATTGATGTTTGATTAGTCTTTCCAGAATTGCTGTTCCCTTGATTGGTGCAAGCACCACCTGTCGGTGTTTGATGTCATCTGTTGCGCAGGATGTGCTAGACAATGTAACATACCACTCCAACAAAACTTATTTAACAAGGAACAACTCAGGAGTCCCCAACATGGGGTTGGTAATCTTCATGCAAGTACTCGCTACGAAGTGCACCGATTTCGGTAGCGTTTGTTGCATTGGCACCTGCGAATAACTCCGCATCTACTGGCAAGCGGCGCGTTAATCCTTGCATCAGAGTCCGTGCCGGCGCAAGCGAGCACGGACACACCTCAGCTGCTCACAACCGATTGTTCTAGTGGTGAGTAATGGCACCAATGAGCGAACTCCGCCTGGCATCCAGCCGGAAGTACAATCACAGCACAGCCCGCCAGGCTCGCTCCGCGAGCCTTTTGTTGGTGCAGGCGGTGTTGGAGGGCCATCGTGGGGCTAGTAATGACTCGACATTGCAGCGAGGTGCGAATGGATATAGGTTTCTCTAGCCAGCCACACAGAAAAAGGGACCCCCTTGCACAAATCGGCATGTTGTGAGCTGACCACTCTGAGTTATTAGAATTTCGAGTCATTACTCTGTTCGTAACTCCCCATGCTCATCTTGCAGCACTTGTAAAGTCACCAAGGGCTGCTCACCTGCACAGTCCTAATGGCCTAAAAGCTACAGCAAGGAGGGCTAACGACATTGCCCAGGAGGTGCAGGCAGAGAATGAGCTGCTGATGACCGAGGCTCAGTTGCTACATGCTATTGAGGAGGTCCTTGCTGCCAAAGTGCACGACCTTGAGGACCTATGATGGGCGCGATTACAGCCACACCACTGTCGAAGAGGCTGAGAAGCTATCTGTTAGGGAGTTGCAAGCTTACCTTCGCTTCCACCAGCAGGAGCTTATGAAGGGGTGGCTGAAGCCCAAGCTGAAGGGTCTTGTCATGGCCCATATCTGCAACACAGTAGCCGCCCTGCATGGCGATGAGCTGGGGGTAGCAGCAGGTGCCGGTGCTGGTGCCGCCCCTGACCTGCCCCCCCCTCCTGCTGCACCCCCCTGGCAGCAGCAGGCAGCAGGTGCTGGTGCCGCCCCTGACCTGCCCCCCCCTCCTGCTGCACCCCCCTGGCAGCAGCAGGCAGCAGGTGTTGGTGCCGCACCTGACCTGCCCCCCACTCCTGCTGCACCCCCCTGGCAGCAGCAGGCAGCTGGTGCTGGTGCCGCCCCTGACCTGCTACCACCTCCTGCTGCACCCCCCTGGCAGGAGCTGGCGGCTGGTGCTGGTGCTGCCCCTGGGCTGCCCCCCCCTCCTGCTGCACCCCCCTGGCAGCAGCAGGCAGCTGGTGCTGGTGCTGCCCCTGGGCTGCCCACCCCTCCAGCTGAGCAGCAGGGGGTCAGGGCGGAGCTGGACACCAGCTCGACACGCAAGCGGAGGGCGGGCGGGAGGGACCGGACCCAACAAGTCGAGCAAGGTAACGTAGCAATGGCCTACACACCTTGTGTGGCCTTACAGAGTGGCCAGGTAGTAGGTACTACTCACGAAGCGGTCAAGCAATGCACCAGCGTTGTATACTTCCGAGCATGGGTGGAGGGGCGTCGTTACATCGGTTTTGCGTGCCATGTGCATTGTTTTGACTGCGGCGACTGTCCCTGACTGTTTGCAGAGGCTACTGGGCCACGTCGGTCGCGGCGGTCGGTCGCGGCGAGGCTCGCATGAGCAAAACTGGCATGAATTTGAATGTCAAGATTCGAGCCGCCATAGCACTCAGCACAGTGCACAGTATTTAATGTTACAAGCTGCACCGCATAGCTGACAGAGTCCTCTATCCAGGGATGTGCAAAACCTAAATAGAAACCACGTGGCTGAGACGCGGCGTCGTTTTGATTACCAGGGGTCGGTTTCCTATCATTTCCAGCCATTTTTTGAATGTTGGGGACACCTGAGAACAACATGTTGGACTGTGGGTAATCTCGCTCCGCTACAATGGCATTGAAGCATCCTCGGTCGCACCCTTGATGATTGCAGCCCCCACATCGGTGGCACTTTCCCAACAGACCACTGGGCTTTTTCATTAACAATGTTCTTTACTTGACAAGATGTAACAGCTTAGGTCGAGCAAGGGCAGGGTGTCAGGCACCAAGCGCCCCTCCCCATTGCGCGCCTTGCGTCGCTTATCAGCACTTCACTGTAAAGCCCAGACCAAGTAGCCTGCAGTCCTGTGTGCCATGAGTGTAGGCAGCCATAAGTGTAGGCAGCTGCAAAGTAACATACCAGGCTAGGTATACAGTTTCTGGTTCAACCGTATCAACTCCTCCAACGTTGTGTCCCGAACAAGCCCATATCGAGCAGTGCATGCTGCTATTGCAGCCTGTTGTGCCCGCTGCTCATCGCCGGTGTCGCTGGCTTGCAAGTTGACAACAGCTGCTAGGTGCTGGGCAGCAAGGATCACATGCAGGTCGCTGCCTGGGGACACTACCTACAGAGTGGGCAGCACAGGGCAACAGGGCAAGACAAGCTGAACACAACTGCTCCGGCCATGGAGCACCGCAAAGTGTGTATTGGCCATCATCGATCACTCAGTTCTGTCACACAGCTGAAGCGGTGGCACCTACGTACCAACCATCCAGTGCAGTCAGCGGCCGCCTATTTGTGACAGCACCGCCGTGATCATCCCAGTGGGGAACACGTACCAATGCAAAGGCAGAATCAGCTCAAGGTGGCGGTTTGGGTGCGGCTCACCTCGATGGCCTTCACGATGCTACTGAGGGTGAAGGAACGGTCCTCAGCCAGGCCTAGTTGCTCCTCAATGTCCATCTGAGTCATGTGTTCAAACAACAAAGCATGGTGCCGCACTCCATGGTGAAGGAAAACATTAGGAACATTGGCCATGTAGGCCATGGGGCTGCTCACACACTGCAATTGCCTGCCATGAGCTGCATTCATCAGCCACCTGATGCCTATGCCCACCCTCATGTGGAACGTGTGAGGGTCCTGCATTAGCATGGCTGGGGCGTAAGCAGCAGAGCACCCCTCACCCCTTACCTGCAGCTCTGCAGCCTCATACAAGGAGGCCTGCAGGTGGAGTCTAGGTATGGGACTGACGAATGCCTTGCGCAGCTGGCGCACCAGAGTGTGGGACCATGCCTGCATGGACAGCCAGTAGGTGTGACCATGAGACCATGCCTGCATGGACAGACAGTAGGTGTGACCATGAGACCATGGTTTGGGCCCTGATCATCAACTCTTGACCATGCAAGCTGGCGATGTGCATCGTGCTAAAGTGGCTAGTCGCCCCCTGAGGGGGTCAGGCAGTAGTGCAAGGGGCTCTCGCAGCCCTTAGGGACACTATGTGGACAAAGTGGAAGCTGAGGAAGACGTAGTGGAAGCTGACAGCCAGGGCAAAGCGCACAGCCAGGTCGTCGCTGCCCCACTGTGCAGACATAAATATACAAGCAGAAAGCTGCATGGGGCATGGCCATGTTGATGTTGCAGGCGGGACCCTGAGGCCACACTGACATGGCACGCAAACAATTCTACAAGCACGACCAGCTTCCTTACCACCCTTACCTTGCCACCTTAGTCCCAGCACCGCCTCCTGCAGCCCCTGGCCCTCCCTGCAGCACCTGACCTCGGTCCCCACACTAGGTCCCCACACTAGGTCCCCACACGCTCACCCTCAGCTGATCCAGCAGGACTTGCATCTCCTCCCGGTCTCCCTCCTCCTTGGCCACTAGGAATTGAAGGCGCAGCTTGGTCTCCACCGCCTGCACCACCTCCTCCACCAGCTCCGCCCCCACCTGCCATCAGCATAGCAGCAGCAGGCCTGCCTGACTGGCAGCATGTTGGTGACTGCATGGGTGCACTGCTTGCATGGCTTGCAAGAGCATGTCACATGTGGCTGCCATGACACTCTGCCATGACATATAAAGACGATGATGATGGTGATGATGATGATGATGTTGAAGACATCTTCACATGCTGCGGCAGGGTCAGGGGTGGATGAGGGTGCAGAGAGAGGATTACCAGGGTTGGCACCCACGAGAGGGGTTGGCACCCACGACAGGGTTGGCACCCACGAGATGGGTGGCACCCACGACAGGTACCACCTTGATCCAAACTCCAGAGTTACAAACATAGCGATCACCCACTACAGGGTTATGTCGCAACAGCCTGGCCAATAACACAGCCCCTAGTTGTAGGGTTCTTGTGCTGTGTGCCCCTATGTTTAGGTCACACCCAGTGGTGTGACCCAAGGCGAGCAGCCAGCAGCAGCACACCTCTTCCTACCTTGCCGCTCTGATCCAGCTCCAGCTCGTTCACGCAGCGAGGGCAGCTGCACTCGAAGCCGTAGTCCTCCAGCAGCCTTACGCGCCGCACGGTGGCCGGCTGCAGCTGAGGCCTGCCCAGATAGCTGATGGTGACCTGTCACACAGGGATAGGGGGCCCACGGAGCTGTTGGCTGGAGCTGGGACACCTACGATCTCAGTATACCCCATCCTTATGTATATAGTCATCTAATCGCTCATCCTTAGCAGCACATTATTCCCCTACTAGTGTGTAGGGGCTGTGATATCTGTGATCCGAACTGTTTGTCTGGGACAAGCATGCGGTACCAATACCTAATTTCCTACCCCTCCCTCCTTGCGAGAGTCGGGCGGTCGATGTTGTCATCCTTAGCAGTGCACTCTCACGTCATAGTCAATGCCATCATGTGTCAGGGGGCCAGGGGAGCTGGGCCAGGGGGGTCGGGAAAGCTGTGTGGGGCGCCAGGTCCACGAGCCTACCTGCACCTGGTCACCCTGGCTGTTCTCACCTCCTCCCCTGCTGCAATGGGCCGGGCTGCCCGCACCACCATGGAACTGCCACACACCTGTTTCATGCAAGGAGCAGCAGTCCACTAAATGACCAGCAGTGGGAGCACCAGGGTTGAAAGGGTCAGAGGCAGGCTGCAGCTGAAGCACGGCAGCAGCTGAGCCAGGCCCCCAACTATCATAGTCCTGCACTCGTTTCTTTTTGTGTTTGGCGGGTAGCCCTTGGTGCCCATGGACCCATGCCTTGTGCGTCAGGCAGCTGTCACTGGGTGAGTGCTGGAGTAAAGAATGAGGAGAAGTCTTAGGCCAGATGTAAAGTGCCAGCGAAGTGCCAGTGAACCATTCAATGTCGACAGACAGAATGATGGTGCAATGATGCTGATGGTGCATGCCTGATCTAAAAGATCTACTACATGCGGTAGAATGAGCCTTGAAAAGAGTGAGAGCAGTGAGAAGCACTGTGTGCGGGTCATCCTTCTTGCATGAGGTTGTGTTGGGGCTAGGGCGCACCATGTTGATGGCGTTGGGCGCACAGGAATGGTTGAGCAGGGCAAAGGGGCCCCACACTCCCAGGTGGCCGCGGGCTGCTTCCCCTCGCACCTCACATAGGGCCAGGTCCTCGTGGTTGTCGCCTGGAGCAGGGCGCATGTGATGATGACCGTGGTTTATCCCGCTCAGGGCAGCAGCAAGGGGGCAGAGGCCAGGCAGCGGGGCATGTAGGGCAATGCAGCGGGAGGTGGGCAGGCAGGCGGGCGGGTGGGCAGGCGGGCGGGTGGGCGGGCGGGCGGGCGGGTGGTTGGGCAAGCAGGAAGAAATAAAGAGGAGGGTCATGTTGAGCACAGGCATGCGGTTAAGCAGGCATGCATGAGGATGTTGCTTTCATGCCAATATCAATCGCCAGACTCTCGCAAGGGGGGAGGGGTAGGAAATTACGTATTGGTACCAGATGCTTGTCTCAGACAAACCTCACAGATAACACAGCCCCTACGCATTAGTAGGGGAATAATGTGCTGACCGTAGCAGTTGAGCTTGATGGTCATGGCCAGGTTCTGCTGTGTCGCCTTGTCCAGGTTGTCTGGGTTCAGGCGCTGTTCACTGCTGCTGGCCCCATTGAGCACCCTGCTCCCAGCCTTCTTCACCTTGATCGTCTTCTTGCTGCGTGGGGTGGCAGCAGCTGGCCCAAACCCTGCGGCCTTGCTAGACGCTGTGCTGCTAAGGGAGGTCACGGGCTGGGTCACGCGGTGTGGAGTGAGGAACCGGCATGGCAGGCTGTGTGTGTCGTCTGCCGCCATGTCCAAGTTAGGCAACATGGGCTGGGTGCCAGGGGTGGAGGGCTGGCCATCAGTGAGAGCGGAGAACCAGGACCGTGTGTAGAGGCGCTGGGCAATGACTAGGTCCACCAGAGCCTCGCCGTCAGCCCGTGGTGAGCCAGGCTGTGAGGGGAGGAAGGCGACGGGGGGCACACAGAGCAACAGGTCCCCTGCTGATAGCGCTTGGCTGGCCACAACTCCACGTCCTCGCCCTACGCACATCGGAAAGCAATGGGCCGTGGCGCAAAGGTCACGGAGCAGCAGCAAGGCTGGCCAACACAACGGGTGATGTCGACGACCGTCAACGGTCAAGCTAGCATGGCGGCTGGAGGTTGTCACAGGAGCGGACATGTATTGCACCTTCGATGATGGCGGGGTGGATGGGGCCGATGTGAGGCAGGGGCTCCGGTGGAGCGAACCATTCGTGATCGCAAACCGCGGCATGCACGACAATGTGCCGCGAGAGGTTTAGGACTCCTCTCAAGGTATAGACTGGCCTCGACCTTGTTGATGTTGGAGCGTGGTGTTTCCGTAGCATTTGGCAAATGGCCCAAGGCTGTAGTGTGAGCGGATATGTATTCGGAAACTATAGAATAACCCAAGAGACTCAGATAGTCACAGCGGGGACACACAAGAACCCCTGCAACAAGCATTCAGCTACCCTGATGGGGTGCGGCCCATGTCAGCATCTGTACACTTGCAGCCATGCAGGCCACGCAGCTGTGCGACATGGATTTTGCGACGTTCGCGTCCTCCACATCACGCCGACCGAACGTGGTACGTAGATGTAGGGCTGGGTGTCCGGAGGCTAGCTAGCTGCAGTCGCCCTGACGCAGGCCCTTGACCACATCCAGGTAGCCTGGCTGCTCGGGCGTGATGTAGCCATGACGCACCAGCCAGTCAATGATGACCAGGTTGCAGTTGGTCTTGAACTCGGTTGTGTTGGACACCACTTCTGCCACCTTGCTCACTGGCCACAGCATAAATTGCTCCACCTGGAGCACATGAAGCACCAGGGCACCTGTGCAGCAGGCTGGATGGATGGGAAATCCCAGCCCCACGTGCCACCTTACCATTCGCACCTCTACCTTCAAACCATACTGCAGCACAACACCCCTACAACTAGGGGCAGTATTATGTGGTCCTCGGAAATGCTACTTTGCTCACTATCAGTTCCCTGCCCCCCACCCCTTTCAAAGCTAGGGGCAATATATGTTCGCATGACAGACATGCTGTTATGAAGGCAACATCTAAACAAAATGCATGGAGATATGTTTGCATGACAGGCTTGGCTGCAATGGGCAGGTTGGCAGGTGAGTTACGGTTATGTTTGTGAGCATCTAGCATCATGGATGCAGGCGATCACAGCAGCTGAGGCGGAGAGCAGTGGGGGCAGCAGGTGCAGTGGGCGGGTGGCAGAGAGAAGTGAAGGAGCGGTGGCCTGCACGATCATTTGCATGCGACATGGCACAAGGACAGTGGGCAGCGAAGGGTGATGGTGGGCCGCATGGTCAGGGTACAGTGCTTAAGCTGCGAAAGTTGTGGCCATATTGCAGCATGGTCCTATGGTACCATGCCAACCAACAACACTTATGTAGTGAGTGCTATTGCTATGATGGCGGTGTGGCGATGACGATGATGACATGGACATCACAACACATGCTGATAGATTCCATGCTGAAGACACGGCGATGTGGTAGTGATGTCATCGCAGCCTGCCCCCTAGGACCACTGCAAGCCACCTAAGCCCTGCCAAAGCATGCAGTTAAAGCAACTGCTACCAGGTCTGCTGCTGCCCGCCCCTGCCCCTGGCCCCCGTCTTGGTTTACCTCGCCGTCCTGAGCCTGCGGCTTGAAGTCCTCAGGCAGCTCCAGGTCGTACACAAACAGCACATCAGGTTTCAGCCCTGTGGCTGACACTACAGCAGCAGCGGGCACCAGGGGCGCAGCTGCTTGGGTCTCTTTCTGACTTGAGATGGGACCATTGCCTTGAATGGATAGCCACAACTTTCCTATCCAAGTGTGTGGGTGACTTGCAGACCCCCATGGATGAGTACACCATGATGCAGTTTTCAAAAGTGTGTGATGGCAGGGGTTGTTCACACTTCACACACCTCCTTCACCACCTCCACACGCTGAGAGCAATCTACTGGCATGTGGGCTGCTGGCCGCTGTGATGCTCTCCTATGCGCCCCGCTCACCTGTCCTGTAGCTTACTACACCCACAGGCCTGGCCGCATCCGCCAGGTGTGCAGCCACGCCTGCCTCCTCCCAGCACTCCTTCACCACATTCTCAGTGGGACTCAGACCATGCGGCTGCAGCCACCATCACCACCATTAGCGCCATCACCACCATCTCCACCATGATTGCCATCAGCACCATCACCACCATAGTCGCCATTACCACCTTCACCACTATCAACACCGCCACTACCTTCACCACCACCAGCAGGTCCCTGCTGCCGCCACACATGGCAGGACCCAGAACCGGGCAACACCAGCAGCTTCTAGCCAGCTGCTGACCTCTACCACAAAGCCGCATCAGTGCTAGATATCTTGCGGAAGCTGACAGACATGGCTGCCTGAGCTGACCTCCTAGCCCTAACACTACAGACACTGCATTGCTCCAGTCCTGGCCCACCATGGCCTGGGTATCAGACAACTTCACAAGCTGGCATGCAGTACACAGTGTCCGGCGCTCATCTCCCTGCCCTGATCCTACTGCTAAGGAATCTATATGCCTATGGGACCTATGGGTGGGCGCAATGTCCCGCTGCTGCTGCTGCTGCTGTTGCTACAGCTGCTATCAATCATGGCAACTCCTGTGCTGAAGCCTGCACCACAGCTGCTACCTAGTCTGTCAGTGTCGTTCCCCAACGGCAGGTGCACAGGGCTGGGCAGGGTGGCATGTGGTGTGGAGTCCATGCTCTCCAGGACCCTGTTGGGTGGGCCGCACCTCTCCTTCACCTCACCTGCCCCCCGGCCACCAGGTGGTCCAGCTTGCCTGGCCAGTTGGGTTTGCTGATGGAGCGGCGGGCTACCCACAAGGAGTGCGAGCCATCTTGGTGTCGCACAAACCTGCGGCAGGGCAGCAGCAGCAGCAGCAGCAGCGACAGTGGCGGCGGCAGCAGCAGCGGGAACAGCAGCAGCTCAACTTCAGCAAGGGCCTAGCCCAGGTGGAGGGGGCCTGTATGGCTGGGTGCGGCCTCTGACGCATGGCTTGTCAGGGTGTGTCAGGCGGGTGAGGTGGCGGCAGGGCCAGCCTAGCCATCCACCCACCCATTGACATGCACTCCATAGGCCTTGATACCAAAGTGTGTTGCAGCGGCACGCTCCACCTGCAGGCACAGCAGGCTACTCTGGCTCTCTGAAGCTAAGCAGGCTCTCTGAATCAGAGCTCCGGCTACCCTCCCAGGCGACTCTGGCTCCCTGCCCACCTGCCTGAAAGACTGAAAGACTGTGCACCCCTGAGCAACGTAGGCTGGCAGCAGGCTCAGCAGGCTACTCTGGCTCCCTGAAGCTAATGGATAACACTGACTAATAGCAGGCTGCAAAGGTGATTGGACATCGTAAGTAAGGGGGAGGGGCAGGGCCAGATGATGATGACCTCCCCACATGTGACCTGCTAGGTGCCATGTCCCCAATCCATTTAAGGATGTCATGCGCGGTGTGTGCCTTGTGTGCCATGCAGCTGGAGGAGGAGGCAGCCATTGAGTCCTAGAAGCGGTGGGGGATCCGCAAGCAGCTGGTGGTGTTCTTTGGTAACGCAGGCATTGGCACCAGGGGTAGGTGGGCAGCCAAGGCTGTGCTGCAGGCCTGCCGCAAGGT
Organism: Haematococcus lacustris; assembly: GCA_030144725.1. Taxonomy (NCBI): domain Eukaryota; kingdom Viridiplantae; phylum Chlorophyta; class Chlorophyceae; order Chlamydomonadales; family Haematococcaceae; genus Haematococcus; species Haematococcus lacustris. The sequence goes on from JASKMD010000031.1 coordinate 2,820,697, forward strand.
GGTGGAGAGGGCCACCAGCGGCAGGCCAACCGACAGGGTGCCAGGCAAGGTGGTGACAGTGGATGAGCTCCGCACCAGCAGGGTCAGCTCAGCTATGAACAGCCCCCAGCCCTGTGAGGCGGGGCTGGACCGCAGCAAGCCCACCAGGCCTGAGGGCTGGAAGCCCAAGCCAGGTCAGGTGCAGAACCGCTTGTTGCAGTCAGCCTGGAGCAAGCGTTTTGAGGCGCCAGTGCGGGGGCTCATGTGGTGCCCTTGGTTACACCAGGCCACCCCTGGCGACCTTGGCAAATGGGTGGACAGGGACTGCGGGCAGGGAGAGTAAGTGGCGCCCACTGGAGCTGTGCAGGTGGCAACACCGAGCAAGGCTTCCTGCCAAGGGCAAGGAGTACCCAGCATTGGGTTTCAAGAAGCTGCGAGACCGAGCCCCCAGGCCCAAGCCCAGCAGCCTGTAGCACAGTAGTATGTGTACACCAGGCAATGCTTGAGCTGATGCTTACATCAGAGCATGCGTTCCATGCCAACATCGACCGCCCGGCTCTCGCAAGGGGGGAGGGGTAGGAAATTAGGTATTGGTACCGGCGGTAGGTCACAAACCCTAAGTCCTGATCACATACAACACAGCCCCTACCCATTAGCAGGGGAATACATGTGCTGCCTGAAGCTAATCAGGCTCAGGCTACGCTCCCAGGCGACTCCGGCTCCCTGCCCACATGCCTGAATGACTCAGGCACCCTGCCTTGTTGACAGAGGGCACCCTGCCTTGCGGCCCCTACCTCCTGTCACCACCCACCACCAGCCTTGACCTGCACAGCCTGCCACCCCGCCCTGACCTGCACAGCCTGCACCCTCAGTCTGCCTGCGCAGCCTGAGAAGGCAGATATTGCCTGTTGGCAATGACGATGACTTGGCCTCTTCGCCTCACATGTGTTAGCTCTGAGGGTCTCCTGATGCCTGCCTCAGCCCTCATGCGCCCAGCTCAGTGGGCCAGCAGTTTCTATTTGTTTATTTTTTATATTTTGGCAGTGCACCTCAGCACATTATTCCCGTACTAATGCGTAGGGGCTATGTTATCTGTGATCCGGACTGTTTGGCAGTGCACCTCGGCACCTCATTACCCGGTCCCTGCCCTGCTGGTGCCAGCTCTGACTGCATGCCGCTGCCAGCTCACCAGCATGAGGGGTGCAGCGTAGTAGGAGGGGGTCACCGGGTACAGCTCGTCCCGCCACCCGGTGATCAAACCCTCACCCCGCAGCTGCGCCAGCACCCCTGCCAGGCAGCGAGCAGCAGCAGCGGGCCGGATCTGAGCAAGAGCCATGGCATGTCAAGCTTGCGGCTTCACGCCAGCCTCAGCCAGCAGATGGCTGGCAACAGCGGAACGCAACAGAGGGCGAGAATGGTGGTGGTGATGATAACGATGACGATGATGGCTATGGGGCTATTGCAGCAGGACATGATGAGAGGGAGGGAGCAGACAAGAGCATCACACTGGACCATCCGTGTGAAAGCGTGAAACTGTCGCTGATGCTGTGATGGTTGCTAGGCTGGCCACGATGACTCAACGAAGGCTGAAACTAAGGTGATGGAGCAACTCAGTCCTTGTAGGTGAGGGTTTGGTGGGTTGTGTTGCCGGGTGCCCCCAAATGCCCACCTGCTACGGCCTGGGTCCTTGACTCCAGGGTGGCCAGACCCAGGTTCAAACCCAGCTCCGGCCTTGATTTCAAACCTGCACCACCGCCTTGCGCATCTAGGCTGCTGCTGGTGCTGGTACTGGCAGTCGTCACAAACACATCCGGGAAGCGTGCCAGCTCAGCAGCAAACCTTCACATGGCAGTGCATGCCCACCATGCATAAAGATGCAGCAATAACTACATGCGATGGTGGTGAAAGCCTGGTAGCCACAACCGTGCTGCAAAGCCAGCAACGTCTAGCTTGCGAGGGCTCTGCGTCTGAGGAAAGGCCAGCCAGCCCATAGCTTACTTTGGTTTCATGTGTCCCACCACAACATCAGCAACCATGAAGGGTACGAGTGTAGACAGCTCATCCTGTCAGAATGAGCAGCAGCAAGAACATCGCCTGTGCTTCACCACGTGCTTGTGCAGCATATCTGTTGGCATCAGTAGGCTCAGGCACTGCATGGTCCAGCAGCTGCCTGGGTTGCAGGGTTATGAACGGGGTTCAGGAAGGCTAGCATCTAGCTTACCAAGCCCGTGTTGTTCTCCGCAATGCGCTGCAGAAAGCCGTCCAGGGTAGCTGGCATCGCTCCTGATCGGCACCGCGACGCGACCATTTGACCCAAAAGACGCGGGCGAGAGATGATGTGACGCTGTATCAAAGGCCGCTTGGCAGTTACTTGCATTATCGCAACGGATACCCACAGCGGACACACCGGTCATCAAGGTGTGCAGTTTGCATTTCTTCCCATGCCAGGTGTTCTTGTCGTGTCGGTCCCTGCGCGCTTCACCGCTGGCTTTCTTGTTTTCTGCGCCTGGCTTGGCTCTGGCTCAGCCTTGAGCCCGCGGTCAACTTCACTTGCATCCCCTACCATTTTCTGACTATAGAACAGTTCATTACTTGCTACAGCGCCATATCAGTAGCAGCCAGCATGCAATGCTGTGTATGAATGCCATGGTGTTTGAGAGAAGTGAAGATGGGCCACAGTTTCATATCAAAGCCTGGAAACAGCTACATTGTGGAACCCGGCAGTCCAACAAAACGTATTTAACAAGGAACAACATGTTGGACTGTGGGTAATCTCACTCAGCTACTACAAACATGTTGTAGCATCCTCGGTCGCACCCTTGATGACTGCAGCCCCCACATCGGTGGCACTTTCCCAACAGACCACTGGGCACCTCATCAAAACTAACAGCTTAATGCTTGTAAGGCTTACAGCCTGTGTGACATTACTAGGGCCTATGCATTGTTGCGGGCCCGGCCATCAATGCCCCGCCGGTACTCCGCAGCCCGGTGCAGCCTCTGCCTAACCTTGGGCAGCCGGTCATTGACCCGCTTGTAGCCCTGCTGGTACTCCTTGCCAATGGCAGGCAGAGCCTCAAGGTCATCCCATTGGCACAGCTCTATGGGGCGCTGCACGCTCTCCCCAATGCGCTGCAAGTTCAGGCATCCGTTGTTGTCCCGGTCCAGCCACCTGCCCCTTGGGGGGGCCTGGGGTCGTGGTGCTGGGCCAGGTGCTGCAGGGAGGAGATGGGCCTGGGCTGGGGGAGGGGGTGGGGCCTGGGCGGGGCTGGGGGAGGGGGGGGATGTGGAACCCGGTAGCGCACTGAAGGACACGGGTGCCTTCACTCACCATTGAACATGGACAGCATAGCTTGAAGAGTGCAACAGTGGACCTGAGCTTTACTACCCGGCCATACACTGCAGTTCCTGCTAACAGGGTTTGAAATGTTGTCGGTGAAGTTTGCTGGTGTGTGTGATGTTCGCTAATTCGCGACTTTGCCATCTTGAGAAATGTTCATATACCTTCAGTGGCTGCTGCAAGCTGCGCACGTCACCAACATCGCCTTGTTCCGCACTGTTTCACAAACTAAAAAACTACTATTTCCATAGTCCGCGCACGCTATGTCTTGACTATGCGCGTAGAGAAGCTGCAGTATCGCCCGGTCAAACAGTTTCTGCGCTATTGCGGGCTCGGCGGTTCAGACTATTAGGCGTGACGCATTCAGGCGCACACCCAATGGAGCTTCTCAACGCCAACGGAGAGCCAATTGAGGAAGCTGCCCGCACGGTGTGCGCGAACCTCCTCCATGTTCCTGCTCTTGTTCCTGTGCGCCCGTTCCTTCCTGCATTGCCGTGCCCAACCAATTGCCACCATCTCCGTGTGCAGAGGGGCGTGGTCGACTCTTCGCCCTCGCGCCCCGCACAACCTACACAGCTCGCGCGCTGGCCCTCCCTGTCCGTCTCTGATGCGTGCAGCAGTGGCAGCAGGCGACGCAGCAGCGACAGCAGCGGCAGTAGCGGCGGAGAGGGGGACGTGAGCACGGGCTGCCCGCTGCCAGACGAAACGGCCCAGGGTTCGCATCACCTCATCTCCAACCTGACCTTGGACGCCCCACAGCTGAGCTCTCCTAGGCCAGCTCCCCCAGCCATCAGAGCAGCACACCCAACCCCAACCACCCCACCCAACGTCATCCTCACCTCCAGCCCACTCCAGACAGCAGCCACCATCACCTGCCTCCCGCCTACACCACTTGCCCTCAAGCTCACTTCCAACATACCACTGCCCAGAGTATCTTCTGCCTTAGTGAGCTCAGGTGGAGGTTTTCCTGGGTATGACCTTGGTGCTGGTGAGGAGTGGGGGTCGTTGCCATCTGACCCGCTGGACTGCCTGCCTCCCTCGTGGCTGGCAGCAGACTGGGCCGCTCTGCTCCCAGTGCTGGGAAGCCCAGCACCCCTCACCATCTCCTCACCCCCCAGCAACCCCTTAAACAATGCGTGGGGGTGGGAGTTGAACCAGGGACCCGTGGCTCTTGCTCCCTCCCGACCGCCCGCTGCGCCGCCGCAAGGTTGTGACACACAGGCGACTTGGCCGGCCAGCATCAGTGTAGAGGCAGCACGGGGGGGACGGGAGGCAGGAGGGCAGAAGCAGCAGGAACTTTCCCCGCTGCGTCAGCATCCTGTGGCCGGTACTATGCAACCGCTGCGCCCAGTAACCCCGCTAAGCCGGCTGGGGCAGAGCCAGGGCCAAAGGCAAGGGCAGGGGCAGCAGGCGTGGGGTGAGGGTACTTCAGGGGAGGGAGGTGGGGCAGGGGAAGGGGCAGGCGGTGGGTCAGAGCGGTCCCAGGGGGGGTGGCCAGGCAGAGAGGGCAGACAAGCAGGGCATCCACCGCAGCAGCAGCTGTTGCAGCAGCAGGGCGAAGGGGATGAAGCCCAGGCAGCCGGTCACTCGCCATGTGACAGGGCGGTGGGGTTACAGCAGGAGGATGTAGAGGCTGGGGTGCAGGAGCAGCTGGCAGAGCAGCAGCCGCAGCCCCAACCCCTGCTGCTGGCGTGTGCCTGCCCTGTGTCAGATCACGGCTGCTCAGACAGCCTGGCTAGCCAGCCAGGGTCAGCACCAGCAGCAGCCGCAGTGGGCAGTCCAGCTACAGCAGAGTGGGCCAAGGACGTGGGAGTGGGGGGAGCAGCAGCAGCAGCAGCAGGAGCACGTACAGCTGGCGTGACAGCCGGCGTGACGGCGCATGCAGCATTGAGGGGAGGGGCAGTGGGGAACGGCACCAATGGAGGTGAAGGGGCAATGGTGGTAAGCCGAGTAGCTGCGAGGGCAGAGGCAGGTGCAGCAGCAGCAGCAGCAGCAGCAGCAGGAGCTGCAGCAGCAGCAGGAGGGGGGGAGAGGAAGCGCGGGGTTGAGATGACCCGGGGCAGCAGCGCGGCCTCTGACTGCTCGGACACCCGTCACGCCCTGACTGCTGCGGAGGCCTTGTCACAGCTGGGCTGCTGCCCAACACCCCAGCCTGCCCAGCCTGCCAGCCCAGCCACTGCAGGGCTGCCCTGCTCGCAACCGCCCCAAGACCTGCAGCAGCAGCAGCAGCAGCACCAGCAGCAAGCGTGGCTGCAGCAGTGGCAGCAGCAGTGGCTGTGGCAGCAGCAGTGGCAGTGGCAGCAGCAGGTTCACATTTCATTGAACCAAGCACTGCAGCTGCATCAAGGCGGCGCTGCAGGCGGCAGCAGCAGCCACCCCACACCACCCCAACCTACCTCACCCTTGCAGCCTCAACAGCCCCAGGGGGGCCCACCCCATGGGGAGCAGCAGCACACCTCCCCCCGCACTTCCTGCCCCCTGGCCCCCTCCCCCGCCGCCCCCGCCTCACCCCTTCCCACCCAACCAACCCAGCAGGTGCACCCAGACGCCAGCACTGGCAAGGACCCCGGCAGCAGCCTGTGCCTCCCGCCTCAGCCTCCACCTGGCCCTGGCCTGAGCCGGTCCTCTGAAGGTGACCTCACAGCCCCCCCACCCACCCCCGCCTCCCTCGCCCCTGCACCCCCCGAGTACTTGGGCTGGGCAGGGCTGTGGGGTGCTGGCAGCCCCCTGCCCCTCATCTCCCCCTACTTCCCATACCTTGCCCCATACCCAGGCAGCGCCTACCTCCCACCCTACCTCCCCCCATACATGCCCTACCCCCCATACCCTGCCCAGGCTATGGCCTACCTCCCTGCCCCTGAGGCCCAGGCGGCACCGGCACCCGCACCCGCACCCGCACCCGGCCCACCAGCCTGTGCCTCATCCCCTCCTCAGCAGCCAGCAGCCCATGCGCATGGTGACGGCAGGGACATGAGCACCCCCTGGCCCTGCCCGCCCCTGTCTGCTGCCTTGCCTCGCCTCAGCCTTGGTGAGCCTCCCGCCCTGGCTGGGGCACCAACCGCTGCCCCAACCACCGCCTCAACCGCTGCTTCAACCGCCAGCGGGCTGCAGTCGTGTGGCAGCAGCGCCAGCCCAAAGGCAGCGACAAGGCTCGGCGCAGCGCCACACAGCGGTCAGGGGCGACAGATGGGGCTGGTGGGAGGGGGAGCCTGGTGCAGAGCAGGCAGAGCAGGCTCCATGGCAGGACCTGAGGCAGAGCCACTGTCAGCTTGTGTTCAAGGGCAGGGGGCACAGGGGCTGCAGGGGCAGGGGTGTGACGCGGGGATGTCTCAAGAGCAGGGGCAGGGGCAGGGGCAGGGGCAGGGGCAGGGGCAGGGGCAGGGGCAGGGGCAGGGGCAGGGGCCTGTCCAGGTCAGCAGCGTTGCCCAGCAGCCGTGCTCCAGGGTCCCTGAGGCTGCCCAGCCGCCTACCCCCATGGAGGGGGTGGTGCAGGCCGCACCCATGCACGGAGTGGGCCCTGGGCTGTGGCCACCGCTCCAGCAGGCTGCGCAGTCCCTGGCAGGCAGCGAGCAACCAGGGCTGAGGGCGCGGCTAGGGTCGGGGTCAGAGCCAGGGTTGGGGTCAGGGCCTGGGTTAGGGCGTGGGTCAGGGCCTGGGTCAGGGTCAGGGTCAGGGTCAGGGGGTGCAAGGCAGCGCCACACAGCTGGCCTGGGGCGCCAGCCCAGCCTTGACGGTCATTCCGTCCCTAGGGGGCGTGGCGCTCGCCAGCCAGGCAGCCCCTTAGGCCAAGGTCAGGGCCAGGGGCTGGGTCAGGGCCAGGGGCTGGGTCAGGGTCAGGGCCAGGGTTATGGGCTGGGGGCCACCTGGGTGCCCATGGGCCTGGCCTCTGCCTCCCCCCCAGCCCCCCAGCCCCACCCAGGGGGCCCAGCCAGGGGGTGGGGGGGTGAGCAGCTGGGAGTCCCTCCCCCCCTCCCCCTGCACCCAGCCTTTGCCCCCTCCCCTCGCCCCGCTGCCACCTTGCCTTGGCCATGCACACGATGCCAGTCTGCCTCCCCTGCTGCCGCCCTGGTCAGGCAGTTGGGGGGCCGGCCATGCCTGACTGCGCAGCAGAAGGGGCTGCTGCTGCAGGCGCTGGCGCAGAGGGAGGAGAGGGAGGTGAGCGCCCTGCCCCCAGTGGTGGACCTCCCTGCCCTGCCTCTGAGCCATGATGGTCAGTGGGCGGCAGTGGTGGCAGGCTCGGCTTCCTGTGGTCAGGGGGAGCGGGAGGAGGCATGGCAGGGCAGGGTGCTGAAGCGGCAGACCAGGGCGAGCTGTGGGGCAGGGCAGGAGGATTGCAGGCTCATGTCGGCACCACAGCTGGCACATCACCCATACCAGCTCCACAACCAGCTCCAGTTCCAGCGCATGTACCAGCAGCAGCAAGGGGCCCGGCAGCAGGGCGGCCAGCAGCAGCAGAGGGAGCAGCAGCAGGGCGGCCAGCAGCAGGGCAGCCAGCAGCAAAGGGGGGATCAGCAGCGGGAGGAGCAGCATGGGCCGCAGGGGATGGCATGGGCTCCTCCCCCCCAAGCAGCAGCTGCCACGCCCTACTCGTCATGGCTTGCCAATCCCGCTCTCTACTCAGCCCCTGCTGCAGCGGATGCCAGTCCCATGCGGCAGGGTGGGGCAGGGGCAGGGGCAGGGGCAGGGGCAGGGGCAGGGGCAGGGGCAGGGGCTGCTACAGCTGGCTGGGGTGTGCCCCCCAGGTCCCCCCGCCACTGGGAAGTGCCAAAGCATGCCCCCCCCTCTGGCCCCAGCTTCCTGCTGCCCTTACCCCTCCCTCGTGGCACCCCAGGGGCACCCCCTGCCGCCGCTGCCCAGCCTGCTCCAGGTGGCCAGGCTGCTTGGGGAGCCCGAGGCTAAGGTGGGGGCAGAGGAGGCAGGGGGGGGCCCGGGGGGGAGGTGGGCAGCAGGGGGCTGGTGAGTCAGGGCGGTGGTGGGTGGAGGATCCAAGCACTGCCCGGGCAGCCGGTGCCAGGTCCAGGGCTCTGCAGGATGAAGGTGGTGGCGGCCACACCCTGCCTGTCAACAGCACAGGCATCTAGCAGCAGCAGCAGGTGAGATCTGGTTGGCAGCAGGAGGCTTGCTGTGCCCTCATGGCGCCCGGTGCTGTTCAGTGTGCTGCGCGAGGGGGCAGTGCTGGGCGGGATGACCTGGGGCAGGGCAGTGGGTGAGCAAGGGCTGGCCAGGTGTGAGATCAGTCCTGCCACGCTACTCGCCACTGCTGCACTGCACCGCACTGCACCGCAGCCACACTGCACTGCACCGCGGTCGCACTGCACCAGCGGCCATCAGCGCGGCAGCCAAGTCAATCATGCGATGGTGTCAGTGAAAGGTGCCAGGCCAATGCATGGTGAAATGGTGAAGCTACAATAAGGAGAGAGAGGGAGGGTGGGTAGGGCATGCACCATGCACCTGTGTCACAGGGTGTGGGGTGTGAGAGGTGTAGCCCTTGTGGAGTGGCAGTTGGATGAGTGGGGGTAAGCATCTGCAGCCAGTGGCCCGCTGCTTGTTGTATGCGTAGCCTGACGGTGGTGATGTGGCTTTTTGACTTATAAAGAGTGGTCGTTGCGCGTGAGGGGCTTGCTGGCTCGGGACTGGCGGGCAGGTCCATGGGTGCCTTGCCAGCTCTCCCTCCTCTGGATGCAGCACACAGTATGCGGCGGGTATGTAGGACGTGGGAGTTGACGGCATGGTGCGCACTTTTTCAAAAGTGGTTGTTGCGCGTCAAAGCCACGAGGCACATGTTTGCAGCAGACGCCGCAGCGACGGTGGCACAGTTCAGTTAAACAAGCATTCGTAGCGGGGCGAAGTGTAGGCCGCCGGAGGTGCCGACAGATGCAAGCACATCATCAGCATGGGCCTCCATTACGAGGATGACTCGTGTCACCGGAGACGTATCGAAGCAGGACAGTTTTGTTATGCATGATGCATCCAGGCGTGGTGACTAAGGAGCGACCGGCCAACCTAGAATTCTATTTCTAGGTTTCTAGGCTCAGGAAAAATTCTAGGAATCCGGCCGGCCAACCTAGAATTCTATTTCTAGGTTTATAGGCTCAGGAAAAATTTCTAGGTTTCCGAGCCACCTAGAATTCTATGGGCGTACACTAGTGGTGACTCATCGTTGCATATTGTGTGACCAACACCAGTTGTATTGGGACAGCTATGTAAGTTTAACTTTATTTCCCAGCAGCCGCACCAGGCCATTGACTTATCATCGAGCAATATGACCACCATCAACAACAACCTGGTGTGACTGCTGTACAGAGTGCCAGAGCCACAGCCATTCAAGGCCTGCAGGTGTTGGGCGCCCAAAAGCAATACCCATTTGCAAACTGGAGCACACATGGCCAGCGGTATTATGTAGTAGATAGTGGAAGCGCCGGTAGTTTTAGGCGCCCTAAAAACGCGAGGCCGAGGCGCTGGAGCGTAACAGCTCGAGACCGAAGCCAGCAGCCGCGGAGCGCAGCGACGCGGCTGCTGGCTGAGGTCGAGAGCTGTTACGCTCCAGAGCCGAGGCCGAGTGTTTTTGGGGGCCTAAAACGCCCCGGGCGCTTCCACTATCTAATTTAGTTCCGTTTTGAGTACGTTGTGGCTACATTCTGTGCGGCGCAGCCGCACTTCTGGAGCAACACTTTGTTTTGGAGCGAAGGGCGGGGCGTGGTAGCACCATACGCGACTTGCAACGGTAGCCAGTTTGAACCAGCTATGCACTTTTCTAAAATGGTCCGCGTCCCGCGTTTTTAAGAGCATAATAGGGAACTAAGTCTCTTAAACAGCAGGCTATTAACTATTATAACGCATGAAAACGGAACTAAGATGAGGATAACTGCAACACCGAACCTTTTCCGGGTTTGTAAACGACCGAGGCCGAAGCAGTTCCGAGTGAACGCTCGAGACCGACGCCAGGGGCCGGAGGCCCCTGGCGGAGGTCGAGAGCGTTCACGAGGAACTGCGAGGCCGAGGTCGTTTACAAACCCGGAAAAGGTGAGGCGTTGCAGTTAACTTGTATAATTTCAATTTACAGAGGCGATAAAACGATTCTGAGCTCGGCGGAGCCGAGCTGATCATTGCCTTTAGTGTAACATTTGAGGCAGTCGTTCGTTTGTTGCTTGGTGAGGGTCAGTCGTTGTTGTGGATCGCGCTACGGACGAGATACTGGATGCTTTCTTTAATTGAATGGAGGACTTGCACGGCGACAATGACGGCGACAGCGGTGGCTCCGACCCTGACATTGGTAAGTTCGACCTTCACTATTGCCGAGACGGCCTGCCACGCACGGATTGCGGTCTCACAGAAATCACCATCTGCCCTCGATTTGCTCGTAGGGACACCCGTGATTCTGCCAGCGCCATTGTGGATGCCACAATGGCTATAGTCAGGTTTCTTGTTTCCTCAGTGCGTCTCGCCGCCGCCGCCGCCGCCGCTTCAAATGCCCAGCTATCTTGCCCCAAACATTGCCATCGTGACCGTAAGCGTAGGTGCTGCCCCAACCGTGTATTCGCAGTGGCCGGTTTCTTGGTTCATAGGGCAGCCGTGCCATTGTTGCAGCTGCCAGGGACACAACTGCACAAGTGCTAGGGCCTGGGTTGCTTGGGTAGCAATAACCAGGGCACCATCATGTGCAACTGTATCTATGTTTTGCAGGTGCACTTGCAGTTGCTCCGTGTGCATTGTGTTTGTCATATCATGTTGCTTCGTCTACCGTAGGGCTGCTTGGTTGTGGAGCTCCTTCTTAGCATGTTGGCGCTAATGCTCACGGCTTATTCAAACACTGCCTCAACGCTCAGTTAGGTGAGGGAGCAGATCCTCGTAGCATGAAGTCTTACGGCATGACGGCTGTCATTACCCTTTTAGATGTCCTTGTGCGCAGGAGTGGAGGTGAAGACATGTCCAATGTTGCGGCAACGGTTGGTTGCTCTCAGCCTGCCCTCAGCCCCAGCTCGGGCCACATTGCCAGCTCCTCCACCACTTCTCAGTCCTCTCTCTCCCTCTCTCTCTCTCTCCCTTGGATTGCATTGTTGTTCCCTCATCATCAAGCTTTGGCATGCCATGCACAGTGAAGAGTAATGTTGTTGCTGGCGCTGTTGAGGAGGGCGCACATCACACGGTTGGTGTTGTGCTTGTTGATGCTCTCAGCCCGCCCTCTGCCCAGCTCTGGCTACCTCCATCACCGCTCGGTCCTACCATTCTCTCTATACCTTAGATAGCGTTGTTGCATGCCACGCCTAGTGGAGAACGGCATGGCACCACTCATGTGTCGGCTAGTGCTTAGTCATCTGTATGTCACAATGTGTTGCAAGTGGTGTTCATGGTGCCTTGTGTTGGGCCGGGCACCCTCTTCTATTGGAGGAACTGGCGATCTCATGCAAGCAAGCATCTATGCTATGTTAGAATGTATGCAAATGCACGTGGTGAATTGCATGATGAATAATTGAAGCGCATGGGCGCATGAATTGCATGAGGTGCAAGGAGGAGTTGCGTTATTCATGCAACTGCAAGGAATTGCCATGATGGCTGAGGTCGAGAGCTGTTACGCGCCAGTGCCGAGGCCGAGTGTTTGCAGCTGCCTAAAACGGCCCTGGCGTTTTACAGCGTCGAAGCTTCGAAGCGTCGAAGCTTGGGAGTTTGGAATTGCGAACATCGCCCGACCTGCAGACTTCAAGTATGGAAGAACCTCCGTACTTCGGACCTACGCCTGATGACAGTCCATCTGACGTTGACATCGATTGCGAGGATGCCGACCCCGCCGCTGATGCCCCAATGACTTTGCCTACATACAACCTGCTTCCTGATTACCCTCACCTGACCCGGGGCGCTGTCGGTACGTTGTTTTGTGGTGATGGTGACTCCACTGGTCCACTGCTCGTAGACGTCGTCTGAGCGCTGTGGGAGCATATAGCGCTCAGCCCCAGGTTGCAACTCTTCAGCTTGGAGCATCTCGCTCGGAATGGTCTCTACGATTCCCTGCTGCGCTTCGGCCCCAAGGTGATGTTTCATTTAGCTCCTTATTGATACTGTGAGCATTGCCACGTTCTGGCTATCGTTCCGATCGTATTCTGATTCCTTTTTGCGGGTGCTGCTCCTGGCTCTAAAGAGGTGCGCAATGAAGCTGTGGGAGGTTTGGCATCAACTTCGGCAGGTGCGGTTCATGATTCTTTGGCCGTTCGATGTTCTTGACTCCGTTTTGTCCTGATTGCATTCGCGTGTATTGTTGCGTGTCTGGTCATGATGGTTATGATGTGCATATCCAGCATTCTGTCCTTATGGTCGCATCTTCTTTTACGGTACTTCATTGTTGACCTGAATTGATCATTGCTCCTGGCTCCTTTTTTTGCAGGCTCCCACTCGTTTGAGCTCTTGTTGGACGACCCTCTTGTTGCCAAAGCGCAACGGCACAGTTCTGTTAACCCTACCACTGATGCCTCAAGCGTACAGGGGCCTCTGCTGCGGCTGAGGATGAGTCGTTCACAGATGAGTATCGGTTGAGCATGGGGGGGTGGAAGTCGCGGGATGCCATGGCTGCTTATGTGCACCATGGGGCAGCCAAGCGTGCCAAGGCCTCTGCCATGATGTCTGCCAAAGTGTCTACACCTCTTCCTGCTGTTGCTGATGTGGCTACTGCATGGGCTGTGGCGAAGGTGGCTGATGTGCCACAGGCTGTTGTGCAAGCTGATGCACCAGCGGCGAAGCAAGTTGTGGTTGCGTCACAGCATGCTGTCGGTTCTGTGTGCACGTCTCCACTGATTGCGTCCATTGTGGGTGCACAGGGCATGGCTGGGCCTCCCCCTCAAGTGGCTAAGGCTGGCCATGGTGTCATGGGTTCTGTCTCTCCGTCGTCCCTCCCTGTTTCCCCACCACCTTCCAGTCCCATGTGCCAATCCTTCTCGCCCATGTGGTCCGCTTGTGGAGGGCAGCTATCAGCTCAGATGAGCAGCATGTCCCAGCAGATGTCAGCTTTTCAGCTGCAAATGCAGCTGGCTAGTATCCAGATGCAGGTGAACTCCTTGCAGATGAACCTTCTGCCTAAGAAGGAGTAAAATGGGGGAGGTTGGAGGTGAAGTGTGGTCTGCGCTAATGAATGGTGCTTGCTTTTGAGAGTGTGCGATAGTAGCCTTGGATTCTATGTAGGTTTCGCATGATTGCTTCTAGTGCTAGTTATCACTATCATATCATAGAGATGCACTTTATGTTAATAGCAGCGCGTCATGCGTATTAACAGCGTTTTACCCATCTGTAATACCGGTGGTTTTAAGTGTTACAAAGCAGTAAAACTCCATTACAGCCTTTTAAAATGCGGGCAGAAACCGTTTAGATCCGGGTAAATTGAAGTTATCAGGGTCAACGTTGTGTCAACATTGTGTCAACGTTACGCTACGTACGCCGTTTCGTAGACGTCGTGCGAGCATATCGGTCTTTCATGTTGCAGCAGAGCGGAGAAGCCTTCGCATCACTGGCCAAGGATGAGCTCTTTCTCTAGCATGCACGTCATACTTCACCCCAGTCTCGCCTCCTTGCCACCCGTTGCATTGCATCCCATGCGGTTCGGTTTTTGGACATATGACAAGAGAGGAAGGAATGAAAATTTCGCTGCATGGAGTCGAGTTCATAGCATATGATTCCGTTGGCCGTAGCCTACGAAAGTAGGGTACGAGCATAACACCGATTCGTCCCGTCGTACATGAGCGGCATCCGGTCCAAACAACAGCCATTCAATGGCCCCCATGCATGTCGGTCTGGCGACCTCATCAAGGCCCTGCAGCAACAGGTGAGCTCAATCCCTCCAACACTTCAACGTCCTGCAGCCAGCCGTCCTCCTCGTCCTCGTTCTCCGGCAGACCCTGGCCCACTATGGCACCGGCTGACTCAGCGGCACGGAGTGCGCCGGCCTGGGTCGCTGACCGGCCAGCTGTGTCTTCCGGTGTGATCTCAGAATGCAGCGTGTAGCTGCCCGCCACGGTCGGATCATCGGCATCGCTTGCGAGATCAAAGCGGTCCACCACGGAAACGCGCACGCCGTTAATCTCCATTTCCTTCACACTTTCCTGCTTGCCTTCGGACTGCATCACCGACCACTGCGCAGCAAAGCGACGCACCCCTTGGTTGCATCTCGGAGTCGTGCGTTCGCCCAATCCCAGTGTCGCGATATCGATGGAAAGGATACATGCCCAAGCTGCGTGTTCATGTGCATCCTCACCTGCTCTTGTGCGTCCTCGAATTGCAGCACAGCGTCGGAAAGCCCGGACAGGGTGTTAGGCTGGATTAATCCATACCTGCACACGCGCGCAGGCACATGCTGAGCAGCTCGAACAAAGACCATTCAACGTCCAACTCGCTGAGGCAGCACACAACCTGATGTGTAATGTCTGGCATTCCCTGTGTGATGGACCAGTCAGGAGCATGGGGCCGACTGCTGAAGATCAGCAAGCCCTGTGCACCGACACCTGTCCTGACCCTAACCCCCTGACCCGGACCTCCTACCGAGTGACCATGGCAGTGATGGAGTACTGCTTGGCCAGCTCTACCTCATCCAGCATGCGCTTCACGTTGCGCAGCTTGGTGTTGTCAAACACTTTGCCGCCCTGTGGCATGTCCTCACAATAACAACAACAACAACCTCAACACCAGCACAGCCTTGCCCAATTGAGTGCACTGGCCACGTCAGGGGCATCAGCGTTGACAAGTGGCAACGGCAGCAGCAGGAGTGGCAGCCAGCAGGCCCCAGCAAACATGCAAGACAAAAGTGCCGCTCTTGCTGCCATGGGGATTCAAGCCCAGTCCCCCTCCCCCTCCCCCTCCCCCTCCCCCTCCCCCTCCCCCTCCCCCTCCCCCTCCCCCTCCCCCTCCCCCTCCCCCTCCCCCTCCCCCTCCCCCTCCCCCTCCCCCTCCCCCTCCCCCTCCCCCTCCCCCTCCCCCTCCCCCTCCCCCTCCCCCTCCCCCTCCCCCTCCCCCTCCCCCTCCCCCTCCCCCTCCCCCTCCCCCTCCCCCTCCCCCTCCCCCTCCCCTGTGCCCAGTTCTCTACCCTGCACTGCCCTGTCAGGTGTGCCACCCACCCTCTTGGCCTCTGCCCTCACAGCCGTGCGCATCAGGTCGTAGCGCTCCTGGAGCAGCAGCTCGTACTTGTGCGCCAGCCCCACGTGCGCCTCGCTGCCAGGCACCAGCGCCGCTAGCACTGTCAGGCAGCACAGCAGGTTGACGGGAGACGCGTTCTCCTGCGTCAGTCAGCAGCGCCGACACAAGCACACACACCATCAGCGGTGGCAGGGGCTTTACCATTAGCAACGCCGACCTAGGGTTTGAACAGGGTACCTAAGCTGGAAGTGGTTGGTCTGGTGCTACGGAATGCTTGCCCTTCAGCTTTGTCACCCGCTGCAGCAGCCAATTCCACTACCCTGACCCAGCTGGGGGTACAGCTACAGGTAAAGGTACAGCTGGTACAGCTTTGACCCAGCTGAGTGAGGGGGAGAGGAAAGGCAGGTGGTGACTGCACAGCCCCCTGGCCAAAGTGCCTAGTCTTTACTGGCAGTGCTTGCCTGGCGCCTGGCCCTCCTTTCATACCTCCCATACCCAGCAGCTTTCCCCATGGCTCAGGCAGGCCATCTAAGCAGATATGCCTGTGAGCCTGGCCGCAGCTGCCACTGCCGCCACCCGGCAGTGGCGCCACCCGGCAGTCTATGCTTAGTGGGGGCTATTGGCTGGGGCACAGCGCTCCAGCATTTAGCATACCGCTCGCAGCGAATTGGAACTCCTTGCATCAAGCTGCGTGGGGCGTTTGGTGCTGAGGTAGGGGAAAATCACTCAGGCCCTTGCGCACCAGCGGGGTCCTCACCAGACATTCCACGTGCACAAGTCAGATGTGGGGCCAGGCAGGGCCTTAGCCTTCACCACTGCCGGAAACCTCAGGAGAGGAGGAGGAGGAGGAGAAGTCACGGCCAGGATCATGGTCATGGTCAGGGTCTAGGTCAGGGTCAGGGAGAAGGTCAGGGTGAGGGTCAGGGGGAGGCAGGGGCTACCTTGTTGACGTACTCATCGCACAGCACCAGCATGTCATAGCAGTCGTAGGCGGAGGCACGCAGCAGGTCCCGCTCCCAGTCGCTCAGGTCCGACTCAGCTGTCACTGCCTCCTCCAACTGCACAGGAAGGGGTGGGCGGCAGGCACCAGGCCTCTTCCTGCCTGCTTCAATGCTCACCTCCGTAGCATGTCATGTGTTCGTAATCTATACCTCCCAAATACATGCAATCCATATGCAAGCCGCATTTGCAATCCAGCATAAAACCTGTACACACAGACAGACCAGCATGGCAATTCTCTAGGCGACAAACCGCTGCGGCCGCAACAGGGAGGAGGGAGACCTCCTCTCGACTGGTCCCAAGCCCCGCAGTGTGCTGTTCAATTGCACTCCAGCAAGCCACCCATACACAGACAGATGAACAGAGTCCTCTAGACCACTGCAGCCGCAACACCAGCAAGCAGCCGCAGCCGCAGCCGTCACGCATGGCTGGCCCCACCTCATTGACCAGGAGGCTGGCTTCCTCATACAACTCAGCCAGCATGTGGATGTCCTCCCTCCGGTTGCTCTCCACCCAGCGGGGCAGAGCCTCCTCAGTGTACCAAGCGTGCGCACTCTGCAGCATCAACACCA
The DNA here is from genome assembly GCA_030144725.1 of Haematococcus lacustris. Classification (NCBI taxonomy): domain Eukaryota; kingdom Viridiplantae; phylum Chlorophyta; class Chlorophyceae; order Chlamydomonadales; family Haematococcaceae; genus Haematococcus; species Haematococcus lacustris. Next base: position 2,837,692 of record JASKMD010000031.1, read on the forward strand.
GCACCACCAGTCAGCAGTGGCTGCAGTGGCCGCGGTGGCAACACCTAGTACAGCGCATGTGTCAGCAGCAGGCACAACAGGGGCAGGGGCAGGGGCAGGGGCAGGGGCAGGGGCAGGGGCAGGGGCAGGGGCAGGGGCAGGGGCAGGAGGCGTCATGGTCCTACTGAAGGGGTGGGTGACAAGAGGCACAAGGGGCGTGTGGGCAGACCCTGCGCACTGATGGGTGCACCAGGTCAGCGGCTGCTTGCATGGGGTCAGGGCGCAGCACTGGACACTGCATGCAGCAGCAGGGGAGACTCTCTCCTGACCCCGTGACCCTAAGCAGAGGCTTGCAACATCCCCCGACTGAGGCATGAGGCGTGAGGCATGAAGTCGGGGCACAGCCCGCACGGCAGCAGCAGGTGGCGGCTGCTGTACCTGCAACAGCTCTTGCAGGTCTGGGGAGATGGCAGCCTCCAGGGTGCAGCGGGGACAGCTGCAGCGCCAGCCACCCCACCCCGCCTCGTCCAGAGCGGCCTGCCTGCCACAGCATGCGGCCATGCCACCTTGAATTTGTCTTGGATCAGGGTCGCATCATCACAATCATTACCATTACAGTACAGTATGCCGGTACAGTATTGAATGGTACGGCCTCCCTTTCGCCTTCCTCCCTCCCGCCTTTCTCCCTCCCGCCTTCCTCCCTCCCGCCTTCCTCCCTCCCGCCTTCCTCCCTCCCGCCTGCCTGCCTCCAGGCCTGCCTGACCTGCCTAACTGCCTGCCTACTGGTGTGCTGCAGACTGCTGTCACTGTGGTTCATGGCAGGATCCTTGGACACCTCATGTAACAAACTATCAATGTGACCCTTGTGCGGCTGGGTGTGGGGCTGCCATGTGCAAATGTCACACAAACAACTTTACCGGCAGTGCTTTCTTACCTGTCCATTTCCTGACATGCATGTAAACTCATGTGCGCAGATGCATGCATGCACGAGCTTGCATGCATGCAGCGTAGCTCCATGCAGGCAGGGGTTCACCTCTGGGGGGCAGGAGCTGTCATGCTGGCAGTGGGCAGGTAGCTGCGGGTCAGCTCCTCACCCTGCTCCAGGTCACGGCCTGCATGCACCTGAATGCAACCAGCAGGCGGCGGGCACCAGTGGAGCCCTGCCACTGTTCAGAACTGGGGGTGGGTGGGGTCTGGGATAGGGTCTGGGCAGTATGGTGAGTCTGGGGTCGGGCTGGGGTGGGGCTGCGGGTGAGGGAGGATCCAGACATCACAAGCCGGCAGCTGAGGCCCACAGCACAGCCTATACCCAAGATTCAGACCCTGGCCCCTGCACGTTCCCTGCTGCAGTTGTGAGGTCATGGTGGAGATCAAGGCATGCCCTCAGTGGGGCAGCGCACGAGGCTGCTACAGCACCCCCTTGCCAGCCCTGGTCTTTGCTGGCTCCTAAGGTGCCCTGGGTGACTGCAGCAGCTGTTACATGCGTGACATGGCAAGGGTGACAGGTTGACAGGGTGTGCGACATGGCATGGTCGTCCTTGCATGGTGCTGCATGGCTGCGGGCTGCATGCAGCACACTGACCAGCATGCGGTCCTGCACCACTGCGATGGCGGTGTTGGGGGCGCAGCTGTGGTTCATCAGTGCAAACTCAACCCACACCCCGATGAAGCCCACAGGCTTCTGTGTGCGCAACTGCAAGCATGGGCAGGGCGGCAGGGCCACACGACATGAGCCAGGCAGGCGGTTGGGGGCGCTGAGATGATATGAAGATGATATGAAGATTATAGGATGTTGATAGGATGGTGCAAAAGAGGTCATTCATAGGATGCTTTAGCGGTCTTTCACTTCAGCTATAAGAACCCAAGACAGGGAGGTGGTAGGAAGGTGATAAGTAGGGATAAAAATGGGTGTGTTGCTAGTAGGATGCCTTGGCGATTGACTATGGACCCAAAGAGGGCCAAGCTATGAAGTTGAGGATGTGGACCTGTAACTGTATGTCGGTTTGCATTATAAACCAGACATTTGGGCACCCACAGGAAACAACACTGCTACGCACAGTTTCCCATTATTAGGAACCCTTCCCCTTCCCCTTTCCCCTTCTCCTACCCCTTGACACCATGTTTGTGAGTCCTCCCAACCAACCCTCACCCCAAGCCTAACCCGCTCCAGCATCTGTACAGATACTATAGCTTGACATTGGCTCCAGACACTAAGTGCCTCTCATAATGTTGCATTACCACCCCCTACATCCTACACACTCACTGTCATGGCTGGCCCGTCCTGCTGCAGGTCGCTGCAGGCGCATGACTGGATGATGCCCAGCAGCCTGCCGGAGCTGATCTGCAGCACATGGCAGTCATGGAGCGGGCGCAGGCTGGCCCCAACCCCTGCAACCCCTTCGCTGCATGGCTGAAGTGAGCGGCACGATGGCTTAGCACACAGCCCATGCCATTCCATACCCGCCATGCAGAGTCATTTCATTCCCGTTGCTTGCTCTGACAACCCTTTCGCTACGTGGCTGAAGCGACACATGTTAGGTTTTTATTGGGCCCACATGGGCTGACAGGTGACCACTTGGGAAACTCAGTTTGGCAACAAAGTGACCATCGTGGCTGATGATACGTGGCTGAAGTGACACAGGGCTGAAGTGACTCCGTGTCACACAGTGCGCGACACCGACCCTGTGGTGTTGACACACACAGCTGCTGCATGTATGGGGCCCTGGCCGCCAGCCACCCCAGCTGCAAGGCCCCTGCTCCCGTATGCTGCAATGCTACCAGGCCTCCCCACCAGCCACCTTCCTGCTTCTGGGCAGCACCTACCGCCATGCAACGCCATGCCCTCTTTCACACAGAGAAGACAGAGTGAGACAGAGTGAGACAGAGTAAGACAGAGCGCACAGACCCTGGACAGCCACTACTTGCTCTGACAACCCTTTTGCTACATGGCTGTAGCCACACGGTGCGCATCACGTCTAGTTTGGCCCTGCCTGGCTCTGCTCTGCTCTGCTCACACAGCTGCTGTGTCCAAGTACAGGTGGTCAGGGAGGCCTGGCCACTGCCTACGCCTGATGCCCGGCCCCCTTCGCCCCCTTCCCCCTAGGCCAGCAATGGGGCAAGCTGGCAGCCAGGCAGTGCGCTGGTCTGCTGTTGCCGTTCACTCACCACTGGCGCCTGTGGGTCATGTCTGCCCCGGCTGGCCCAGAACTTGGGGTCCAGGGTGGCCAAAGAGGGCGGCGGCCTGGCCTGGCTCCCAGCACTGGGCTCCGCCACTGCCTTGCTGCTGCTGCTGTCACCGCTGCTGCTCCCTTCACTGCTGCCCATGTTGCTGCCGCTGCCGCTGCCGCCGTCGCTGGCACTGCTGCTGATGCTGGCCTCCTTGCTGCCTGTGCTGCTGGCGCTGGGGCTGCTAGGGCTGGTGCCGTCATGCAGCTGGTCCAGCACCCTGCGCTGGGCTGCAGTCAGTCCTGACTCCATGAGGGACATGTGCAGCTCCTCCGGCTCAGGGGCCTGCTGCCACTCCCCTGCACACCACAACAAGCCCAGTACTTACAGTTGTACCAAGTCTGTCTCGTACCAAAGCGCCAGGTGAAAGTGAGGGACAAGGGGGCTGGTCAGGCTCTGCACATTACTACGCATTTGATGAGATGAGGGTCAGATGAGGGTTAAGGTTGAGGTCACAACACCATGGACATATGATAGGAGAGGCAAGTCATAGGAAAGACACCAGGAAAGAAATAAACACCTGGATGCGGGTCCTTTATTGACGCCAGTTCACCACAGGCCCTAGGTGTCTGACAATTGACCCACTTCAGAATCTGGCTACATCAGGTTTCAGCTGGGCGCCCACGATGGCAATGAGCAGGTGCACAGGCTGAGCAGCATGGGTGGCAGTGGTTGGGAGTTCGGGATGGCCCTGATGAGGAGCTCAGGGTCAGAGGGTCAGGATGTCAGGGGGCCGGGAGGTTAAGAGGTAGGGAGGTAAGGAGGTCACAGTGTCAGGAGGTCAGGGGCTCAGGGGTGCCTGGGGAGCATATGGGCTGGCAGTGAGGACTGCTGCCAGCCACAGAGTGGGTACCTGGCAGGAAGGCCACCGCAGGGGCCATGAACAGCAGGTCACCAGGCGTCACAGCCTCAGTGGTCACCAGGCCATTGCCCTTCCCTGCGAAGTGGCAGAGCGATTGCCCTCCCTGTCAAAAAACCTTGCAAGACAGTTGCAAGGAGCTGGCTGAAGAGGAAAACGCCTGGGGCGTGGCCTGCTCCCTACACAAGAGATTGCTGGACTACCTGGGATGGCAGCCACCTCAATGGGGCCCAAAACCCGGTTTGGGTTGTATTCCGCATCGGAGTACATTGCGTAGCACGGGATGTGCACGAGATTTTGCAAGCTGTCATCATCCTCCTCGGCCGTCTCCAGGTCTTTTAGTGCTGTCTCAGGAAGACCAAAGCCCTGTGGTTTCTGACGGCTGCTGCGGCGTGATGGTTTTGCGTGTGCCGCAACCTCCCTCCGCAGTGATGGCAAAGGGAGTGCCTCGATGCAGCGAAGATGTGTTGGGGCTAAGTTACATGCACACCTACGAACGCCCCAGGCAGCCTGCGCATGTTGTAGCATGTTTGGTATGATAGTTTAAGGCCGCCGGCTCGAAGTTGGTCATACATTTTCAATTGGTATTTTCAATTGGTATTGGCATGACACCAATGTATGTCACCAACATATATATAATATACCAATGTATGGGGGAGCTCGTCAGCGGCCTGCCTTACCCGATAGAACAGGATGCGTCCAGGATATCGGGAAGAATTAAGGCGAGATCAACCCACCAGGAGGCAGGGCCAGACCAGGGGCCTATTCCTGAGTTTTTAGCATTTCAAATGCTCCATTTGCTCTTAACCGCTGCACTTTTTGGCCGGGTCTGACCCCATACGATTCTCCTGTACACCTGTAGCTGCTGGGGGAGCATCTCAGCAACGCCAATGGACGATCCTTGGCGACCCAACCGCCGGACACAACCGCCGAGCATTTCATATTTGCTATATTTGCTTGCTAAGACCTTCAGCAAATTTGAAATGCTCGGAGGTTCAGCGGTTGGGTCCGGAGAATCAGGCACTCGGGGGATGGACTCTGTGCTGGAGCAGGCTCAGCCTCGCGACATAGGGCAAGGCGTTATCCTCGGTGGCGCCCGACGAGCAGGCCCAGAGCACAGGATCAACTCTGGTCGCGAAGGCCATCCGGGGGGCATAGAGAGCATAGTGGGCATAGAGAGGACATAGAGAGGGCATAGAGAGGGCAGGACATAGAGTGGGCATAGAGAGGGCAGGGCATAGAGAGGGCTGGGCCCCAGCCTGGGCCTGCCTGGGCCTGCCCTGCACCCCACAGCCCTAAGCCTGCTCCTACCCTTTCCTCTGTAGCCCCTGCTGATGCCCCCCCCTGCGTCACATTCCAAGTGGCGCCAAGCTGCTAGTGTAGACTCAGGCACAAAATGCGATGCAACTTGTGCAGGTTGTGTCAGGCTGTGTCAGGCTGCAACGATGCAGGTGCTCCAGGTACGATGCAGGTGCTCCAGGTTGCTAGGGTGGTGGCGGGGGTGATGGCGGTAAGCATCGCAAGTGCAAGTGCACAAGATGCGAGCTGCGGTGCAATGCAGTCGTGCAAGTCGTGCAGTCGTGCAAGTCAGACTCTCCAGCGGGACTAGATGGACTAGCATTCTCCGCAAAGCGGGTAAAGCAATGCGGCAGAAGACGGAGATGCGGGTAGGTACTGTCCTCAGCCAGGCAGGCAGGTGCTGGCAGGCAGGCGCAGGCCGGGCGGACGGAGGCGGTTACCCTCAACTGCCCCAACCGCCGAGAATCCGAGCAAACGAGCAAAACAAAACTTGGGAATAGGCCCCAGATGGGAGCTGAGCTGGCAAGGACATTGCTGCTGTCAAAGCAGCATGCAGCGTCGTGCAATCTAATGGTGGGACTGCTGATGCCCTAGTGGCAGGAAGCAGGGGGCAGACAGAGGGTGGGCAGTCAGTGCCATCACGATGGGGGTTGTAAAAGTCAAGGGTGCGACTGATAATAGTGATGAAGCCGATGACTTACAGTGAACACCTTGTTCTGTGACCCTGGCCAATGGCCATGTTAACATCGTGATCATCATCATCTCTTATTGAATGCAGCCATCACGGTGATGGCTGCATGAATAAGAGCTTATGAAAACGACTGTAGCCATCATTTAAGTACCGATGAACGCTAGTGCCATTATCATGGCAGCGGTATTAGCGCGCTAGGAAGCAGGACCAGACCTGGCATGATGGAAAGGTGCAGAAGTAAAGGCCCCCATGAGTTGAAAAACTGACATGCAAACCATGTTTATCGTTTCCAGCAATTGTTCGCAAGAGCTGAGGCTGTTGTGTTGTAAGACCCGCAACTGAGCGCCCAGACCCAGTGGCCGATGCGCAGTGTTGTAAGACCTGTGTTGTAAGAGCTGTGTTGTAAGATCCGCAGATGCGCAGTGTACGTCAGGCTTCCCCCAGCTCTACCTGTATGACAGTAGATATATCTGAATGGGGGAAATATCTGAAGGGGGAGGGGGGGTGGTAGGGCCTGGTGTTGCGCTGCCCCCCAGCTGCCTGCCAGACCGCCCAATCCGCCTGCCAGCTGACGTTGGCTGCCTCCAGCTACCTGCTGATGTCCACTGCATGGCGCATCAGGCTGCCCCGGTTGACCCCCCTCTCCAGCCAGGCGTCGTTCACCACCACCCCCTGACCCACCCCTAGCAACCTCCGCTGCCTGGCCACCTCATCCCGCATGGCCTCAGTAGGCACAACCCCACCCTGACCCTGTTCCTGACCCTCTAGCCAGGTCATCTCCTTCCCCTGCACACTCCTCGCCACCCAGCTGCTCTGACGCTCAGTCCAGGCTGGACTGCCATCCACGGGCAGCCACAAGCGGCGCTGGTGCTCGTCTGAGCCAGCGATGACCCGGGCTCCAGCCAGAGCCACCGCTTGCTCAATGTTGCGGAGGAACAGCTCAGTGAGGCTGTTGGCGAAGTTGGTCTCCAGCTTGGTGCTACATCATCCGCGGTTTTGGAGTCGTGCTCATAGCGAGGTACAGCTTTGAGGCGGTCGTGGAGACCCTGGTAGAAGGCCAGCACATCCTCCACTGCTGCGCTGGGCTGGGAGCGCTTGCTGGGAGGAGGCAGTCCGCGGATGAGCTGCAGGCACATGTTGCGGTCCGCCAGGTTCGGGATGACCGCCAGCTCAGCTGGGATTTCCTCGAAGACCTCCTGCCCGTCCGGATACACCCTGACCCACGTGAACCAGCCTCGCACCGCGAGGCCCAGTAGCAAGCTCCCGAGCAGCGCTCTCATGCTGTAGGCCTCCACCCACGCCTCGAGTTGCGTGACGACCCGCGCCTCGACCACTTCGGACGCCACGACCGCTCCCGCCTCTAGACCAGCAGCGCACACACCCCTCATCACGGTATGCCGTTTGGCCTTCTTCGCATGCCATGTGTTATTGTCGTGTCGGTCCCTGCACGCTTCACCGCTGGCCTTCTTGCTCTTCTGCGCCTGGCTTGGCTCTGGCTAAGCCTCAACCTCGCGGTCAACTTCAATGTCCGAGGCATTACGATTACGTTTACGCTGCATGTTTCGCTGCATCCTCTACCATGCTCTGCCGCGACATATCAATGCAATGTTACATACTTACGACTTTTAAGTTGTTCTAAGCAACCAACAACCTAACGGACTAAAAACCAAAAATAAAATCATGCATCGCAGTAGCCGATGCGTAGTGCCCCACTAGATGCGCCCCACTAGCCAGCCCGTAACAATAATGCCTGCAGTCAGCCCTCCACAGCTATTGCAACCAAGGCGACCAGAAGGTGGGGCTGCACCTTCACAACTAAGACCGCCACCGACGACACCAGTGCGACCCACAGTTGGTCCGCCAGCGCTTCTGAAGCCTAGACCCAGCGTGGCACCAAAGCCCCCAACGCTGCAGCCCTCCCAGCCGCAGTCAGGACCAGCACAGACCAGGGTTACCATGCCCGTAGTAATGCCGAAGCCTGAGTTAAAGCCCTCCACACCAGCGCTGCAGCCCTCCCAGCCGCAGTCAGGACCAGCACAGAGCAGGGTTACGATGCCCGTAGTAATGCCGAAGCCTGAGCTAAAGCCCTCGACACCAGCGTCGCGTCCACCGGCGCTAGGGGATAGGTTAGACGGCACGCGCCAGTTTCAGCCGCAGAGAGGCGGTCTCCAAAGCACAGCAATCACAGCGCCACCTGAGGGCCGTGGGGCTGGCACGACCCTCAATCGTCCCGACCCGCACAAGCCGCGCGTCACAGAGCTACTGCGCCCAACTCAGACAGAACAGATACCAGATGACCTTCTTGTTAACGATGACAAGGTGGACATGCAGCCAGGCATCTTGTAGCCACATGCACCAGGCATGCATGTGCACAGCCCGACGCCGATCCTGTGATGTGTTTACGGTATGCAGAGCAAGAAGCCATTCAAAAAGGGCAGGAAAGAAAAGGTCACAGCTGAGATGAGGAGAGCAGCCAGGAAATTGCGAGAAAAAGCGCGGGATGAGAAGGCAGCAGCAGCTCGTAAGGAGAAGGAAGAGATCTTCGAGGTTGGGGAGGAAGGCATGAGCCTGGAGCAGCTAGCTGACATCATCCAGGTGGACCCCAGTGAGATTGTCCGCTCACTCTTCATGAAGGGCATCACACTCAGCATGAACCAGGTGTGTGACAACTCTCTTGACCAGCCAGGTGTTGGACGCTGGTGTGCCATTGCCTGGCATGCTGGTGTGCTATTGCTTGACATGCCAACTCTTGCTTCGACATGCTACTTCTTTACATGCCATTGAGCTAGAACTGCACATCTGGCAGCAGGAGTGGGCGCAAGCTATCCTAGCAGCTGCTTGGAGGTGTCAACAGCCCACGCGTGTGACTCCCAGCAGACAGCTGATGCGCTGGCAGCACAGGCGAGCAGGATATGTAAGGCCATCAGACAGAGGAGGAAGCGCCCAGCCCAGGTTGCACTCCACTCTAGCCTGAGTCCCACCCTTGGGCCAAGTGCCCCTGACCCGGTCATGGCTTCTGGCTCACACCCTCGCCCAGCAGGCTGCGGGATCTGTGGTGTTGCCAATTCACTGAGAGACGTCAGTCTGTCACTTGGTGAAACAGCTTCCACGGCTGGCTTGAAATGGGATGTTGATGGTCTTAAAGCCCTGCGTGGCGTTAGCCGTCAGCCGTCAGGGCTTCATGGGTTGTTGATGGTCTTGAAGCCTTGTGTGGCGCGAGCCTCCAGTTGTCAGGCCTGTGGATACACAGCTGCAGCCTCATGGTGCTGCTCACCTACTGCACAGGTGTTGGACAAGAACATCTGCAAGGTGGTGGCTGCCGAGTATGACATCCTGGTGTTGGACAAGGCAGAGGAGACGGTGGCAGAGAAGGTGGGTGGGAGCACAGCCAGCAGGGGAAGCTCAGCGGGCGGGGTGGTCGCAGCGCACTGTGCGGCTGTAGCGCTCAAAACAACTTTGTTGGTGTGCACCAGCAGCACACATTAGCAGCAGGAGCAGCAGCGGCAGCAACAGTAGCAGCAGGAGCAGCAACAGCTAGATTTAGGTTTGCTCAGAGGAAGGCACAGCGCCCAGCAGCAAGGGCAGCACGGCCTGTCAGGGAGTAGGCAGGGCGGCTGGTGGGCGCAGGGTCAGCAGCAGCTGCAGAGGCTGGCTATTTCAATACTGTGAAAAGCCTGGTGGCTGCTACAGGTGCAACGGGTCAGCACGCTGGACAGGGCGTGTCGTTCCTCATGACACACACACATCATACAGCATCTGTCGCAGCATCTTCATGCGCATACATAGGCCACAGACAAGGCCTAGGAGGCGACTGTGCAGCACAGAAGCTCAGCATCGACAACTTCACCTACATACTCATCTCAGCTGTCGCAGCACCAGCATAGATCCTCATACATCAGGCGCAGCCATGATTGCTGCCCCTCTCCCTCTCCCTCGCCTCCTCTCCCCGCCCCTTCCCTCACCCCTAATCGTATAGTGTCCCTCTACCTTTCTAAACACCACGATCCAGGTGTTGTTGTTCTCCATGTCCATGGCCACAGGGCAAGAAGCGCACGGAGTTCTTGACAGATGAGGACATTGACGATCTCACGCCCCGGCCCCCTGTGGTGACTGTGATGGGCCATGTTGACCACGGTGCGTACCTCCCACTGCTTTCCAGCCGATTGTCTACCTACAACCCTGGCCCATGCTCCGCCCTGCTCCGTGTCAATGCTCCCTGCCTTGCCCTGACTCAGCCTAACCCCCACGCTTCGTACAGCCCTCGCTCTACTCTCTTCCTGTACTTCCTGTACTCATCTTTCCAGCCTTTCTTGTCCAGTGCCAGTCTAATGCTTGCTGCTGCCCCTGCTGCTGTCAGGCAAGACCTCATTGTTAGACTACATTCGAAAGAAGCGAGTGGCAGCAGGGGAGGCCGGCGGCATTACTCAGGTAGCTGTACAGAAGGGCTGGCAGGCTGGCACATAGGGGCAGCACAAGCAGCTTAGGGTTAGCGTGGGGATGGGCTGAGAGGAGAGCTGTAGCAACACAGACAGCCACCAGGCTTGTGGGCTGGCGGAGTGGGGTCAAAGCACAGAGCATCACAACAACAAGATGATTGATGTTTTGAGCTGGAGTGCCCATGCCCCTCTCCTATGCCGCCTCATGTCATGCGATGCTAATGTTTACCTGTCTGGCCTTACCTCGACTTCCTGCCCTGCGCCCTGAGCAGAGCATTGGTGCATACAACACATCAGTGGAGGTGGATGGTGAGCTTAAGACAATCTGCTTCCTGGACACCCCGGGCCATGAGGCATTCAGTGCCATGAGGGCAAGAGGCGCACAGGTCAGGCCAGGTCGGCTGGGCTCTGCATGCCTGTCCCTCCTGCCCCGTGAGGATGCTGCTGCAGCTTCCACGCCCCTGATTTACTGGATTACGCAGCAGCATGCGTGTAGCTGGCTGTATTTGGGGCGCACTTGTTTCGCATGTGCAGCAAAGCCAGCGTAATAGCATCGTAGGCAGGCGCGGCAGCAGCAAAAGCAGCAGTGGCAGCAGCAGCAAAAGCAGCAGTGGCAGCGGCAGCAAAGCAGCTGCGGCGGCGGCAGCAAAAGCACCACCGGCAATAAATGGGAAAGCAGCAGTGGGCAGTAGCAGCAAAAGCAGCAGCAATGGCAGTGGCTGCAGCAGCGGCAGCGGAGGTAGTGTTGACAGCATGTGAATGCCCTGCTGCATGCCTCCATGTCGACAAATTGAGTTGTGGCTGTGCAGGTCACTGACCTGGCCATCATCATTGTGGCAGCAGACGACGGTGTGCGGCCACAGACCCGTGAAGCAGTAGCGCATGCACAGGTATGTATACATGCAGCCGCCTGGTGCTGCACTCACTGTGGGCTGACCTTTGTGCTGCTGCGGGGGTGTGAGCATGAGCTGGTGCAGCTCGTGCTGTGGGTGTGGGCTGACCCTGGTGCTGCCGCTGCTGGTGTGTGAGCACCACCAGGCAGGGCTGGTGGTGGTGCAGACGCTTGCTGCTGGCCCCTCAGGCCATGGGTGCTGCTGTGCTGACAGGCGGCTGGCGTGCCCATCCTGGTGGCCATCAACAAGGTGGACAAGGCAGGTGCTGACGTGGAGCGTGTGAAGCAGGAGCTGCTGGAGCTAAACCTGGTGGCAGAGGAGTGGGGTGGCAGCACACCCATGGTGGCAGTTAGCGCCAAGAAGGGCACAGGCATCCCAGACCTGCTGCAGGTGGGGTTCAGGGAAGGGGTGGTGGTAAGCTTGTGGCAAAGCAGGTGTAGGTGCATGGTGGCGATGGTGGCGGTGTGTAAGAGGGGTTGGGTTTCAGGTGGCTGCTTGGGTGGATTGAGCTTGCTGGTACTGCTGGGTAGTGACAGAGTATGTTGAGTTATGGGTCCTTCTCTCACAATGACAAGCAACACACAGAGACAAGCAGCAGGATCAATGCACCCTCAGGCAGTCCCTTCCCATCCTGTATGCGAGGAAGAGCCTGGCCCTGACCCTGGATACCCCAGGTAACAGAAAGAAACCACGCTCATGCCGCACACTCCCACCCTTGCAGCTGCTGTCGACCCTGGTCACCCTTGTTCAGCAAAGCCAGGTTTGATCAGCGCAGTAGGCCCAGGAAAGGACACAGACACTTCCAGACCTGGCCCTGCTGACCTGATGACTGCTGACCCTGGCTCCAGGCAGTGACCTGGATGGCTGAGGAGCAGTCATTGCAAGCCAATGCCAAGCGCGCAGCCCAAGGCACCATCATTGAGTCTCACCTGGACAGGAAGGTTGGCCCGGTGGCCACTCTGCTGGTGCAGGCTGGCACCCTCAAAGTGGGCGATGGGAGGGTGGGGCCAGGCAGGCTGGCAGGCAGGTAGGTAGGTAGGCGGGCTGGCGAGCCAGCAGGCAGGCAGCGGGCGGGCGGGCGAGCCAGCAGGCAGGCAGCGGGCGGGCGGGCGAGCCAGCAGGCAGGCAGGCAGGCGGGCGGGCGGGCGGGCGGACGGGCGGGCGGACGGGCAGGCAGGCAGGCAGGCAGGCAGGCAGGCAGGCAGGCAGGCAGGCAGGCAGCCAGGCAGGCAGGCTGGCAAACCGGCAGGCAGGAAGGCGGGCAGGCGAGGGAGGAGGCTGCTTGTGGCATGGCTCGCAAACAGGCAGTGCAGCAAACGGGCTTTGGTGGCAGGGAGGTGCAAACCAATGCGTCAGGAGTAGGGGTGTGCAGTCACTGCAGCATTAAGACACGCATGCATGACAGTGACTGAGCGTGATGCAGGCTGGCCTGAGACTACAGCTACCGCTACACCCACTGGCCCCAGGGGTGGGCAACAGGGGCAGGTAACCCAGGCCCTGCCGCCTTGCCTCATACCTCTGTGCCCTCTGTGCCCTCCATGTGTGATGCACTTGCTGCGGTTGGTGCTGCTATTGCTGCTGGTGCTGCGCTGGCCCGTAGGTGGGCGACATCATCAGTGCTGGGGCAGCGTACGGAAAAGTGCGCACGCTGCGTGATGACCTAGGCCAGCCCATGCAAGAGGCAGGGCCCTCCATTGCAGTGCAGATGGTGGGGCTTGGCTCCTGCCCCATGGTGAGTGCTACCCCCCGTTGCTCCCCCTCATCCCCTTCCGCCCCAACCCCCGGTCGCTCCTCCTCAACAACCCCACCCCTGCTGCGCCTCCCCCTGCTGCTAGCATCACCAGTAGGAGGTGCAGTAGAACTTCTGGCTAATTCTCATGCCACATGTGTACACGCATACAGCATGGCTGAGACCCCATTGCTCATGGGTAAGAGGCTGGGCAGTGAGCTTCGCGCGCCTCCCACCTGCCGCCCACCCAGCCTCATCCAGTGTGGTGCTGGGTGGTGCTTTGTGCTCCATCTTTGTTGCTGTCGTTAACAAGCCGTGCAGTGTTAAGCCCAGTAGCCAACGAGCCGCCTTTCCGCCCACTGTGCTGCTGACTCTGCTGCTGGCCTTGCTGACGCACCCTCGCTCGCCATGCATGGCTCCACTGCCTCCCCTCCCCTCACCCTCCCTGCCTGCCTGTGCTGAGCTCTTGCTATGTGTCAACCACGCAGGCAGGGGAGGAGTGGGGCGTGGTGGCCAGTGAGAGCGCTGCCCGGGAGATCAGCGTCAAGAGCCTGGCCAGCAGTCGAAACCAGCGCATGGTGGAGATGACCGGTGGGGGGTCCATGGTCACACTGTCATCCCTGGCCACTGTGGATGAGGACTTGGAGGCGCTGCAGAAGATGAACCTCATCATCAAAGGCGACACGGTGAGGCCGAGGGTGGAGGGATGGGTGGAGGAGGGGGCTACAAGGCTGAGTGGCTCAGGGGCTGTGCAGGGGTCGGAGGTGCTGCTGCCCAGCAGCAAGGATAGCACTGCCGGGTAGGGGCAAGGGTTGTGGGGAGGCGTCACATCAGGGGGACAATCCCAGTCCTTGCTCTATTATGTGCACAGACCTACACAGCTAGCTGTCCTTTTGATGCTGACCAAACGGATGGTTCGGCTGGTCAAAGCCTGCCTGGTCAAAGCCACTTACTGCCCATGTAGTCTACAGCCTGTCATGAAGCCTACAGCCTCTCACTGCCCATGTAAGGAGTAGCAGGCATAACCTGAAGACCTTATATTATAGGGCAGCAAGGTGATCTCAACAGGTGCAGGTGCGTGCCAATCATGTGCAGCTGCAGCCACCAACCATAGTGATGCACAGGCATGCACTATTCTCGGCTCATGGCTGCCTGCTTTGTGACGACACTGCGAACCTGCCTGTTGCCTGCCCGTTCCTGTCCAGATGGGTGTTGTGGAGGCCATCAAGAACGCCCTCAGTGCGCTCCCCCAGCACTCTGTGACCCTCCGCTTCCTGCTGTCCAATGCGGGCGACATCAGCATCAGCGACGTGGACCTGGCTGCCGCCTCCACAGGCCTGGTGCTGGGCTTCAACCTCAAGCCAGACACAGCAGTGGAGGAGCATGCCAAGCGGCTGGGCGTGAAGCTCATGACGTACAATGTGAGGGCAAAGCAGGAGTAGGAGTAGGGGCGGCAGGCAGCTGGGGTAAGGGGCGTGGTGGGCTGCATGAGCTCCATCAGCGCCACCTGCAGATCTTCATGTGACGCCACATGCTGCTGACCGCATGCTGCTGACCGCATGCTGCAGTTGGGTGGGTTGCCTTGCATGCATGCAGTTGCATGCCTGACACAACACATCCCGACCCAACCCTGCAGCTGTTTGCTCCTGTGTGGCTGTTAGGTCATCTATGACTTAATTGATGACGTCAAGGCAGCCATGGAGGGCAAGCTGCGCAGCATTGATGAGAAGGTGTTCCTGGGCAAGGGCGAGGTCAAGGCAGTGTTTGGCACAGGTGTGTGGGAGGGAAAACAAGATGGTTTCCTTACCAATTACATCTGGGCCGAGGCAGATGCCTAGGACATGGTCCAGGCGCATAGTATATCACATACATGGCACAGCTATAAGTTTGAGGTCATGAACCCGGGGCTTGATGTCAACTAGAGGTATAGATCATGAAAGCGGTTCAGGCACATGGTGTAAGGGTTTTTAACTGTTAATGCTTCAGCTGGTGGACAGGGCGTTCAGCATGTGATGGTTGTGTGGTGATGGCCTAGGGATGGCAACTGGCAAGGAGCTGGCAGGCGGGCACCAGCAGGCAGACAGACAGCAGCAGTCCCTAAGCAAGAGGCATACCACCATTGACTGCAAGTCACCAAGTGCTGCCTGCGCTGGGATGTGCGCAGGCAAGAAGCGTGTGGCTGGCTGCGTGGTGCTCAATGGGAAGCTGCAGAAGGGCGCGTTTGTGATTGTGAAGCGCGGCAAGCAGGTTAGGCTGGCCTGGTCAGGTCACTCAGCCTGGAGGCATATAACCAACTAGGCGGGCTGGTACCATGTGAACCAGTCTGTTATTTCACACTCTTCATCCATCTCGACCTACTTTGGACTTGCTTGACAACGGCAGCACTGGCAGACCTAGGTGGCCCTCCATCTCCAGCATCACTGTCAGGTGGCAGCTGTCAAGATCTGTCTAGCACCACTGTTGTGGCTGAGGTGCTGGTGACTGCCATGCGACAGTGATGTTGACGACGCTGAGGTGGAACAAGAGGAACACAATGCATCTCTTCCTGCACTGGCAGCTCATCACCCCGGCTGTTGGCCCGCCCACCAACTCCTGCCCTGTGCCATTCTGGCAGGTTGTTGCTGAAGGCAAGCTCATCAGCTTGCGGCGCGTGAAGGACAATGTGGATGAGGTGCCTGAAGGGGTGGAGTGCGGGGTGGGCATGGAGGGCTTCATTGAGTGGCAGGAGAAGGACACCTTCGAGTGCTTCCAGGTGAGCAGGGGTTGTCGACCTGGCAGGTGGGCAGACAGGGAGGGCAGGAGGGCATGCAAGCCGGCAGCTGGGCGGCTGTGGAGGAAGCGGGTAGGGTGCTAGGGAGTGAATGATAGCAGCTGCACGTGAGCAATGGGTGGGTCAGTGGCAGTTGATCAGGCAGCTGACTACCAAAGGTTGGTGCCATCCAAAGTGAATATCAGAAGGGGTTTCTCTGGCTGGGTATGTGATGCTCAAGGGAGTTGACATGTGCCTTGTTACCTCCCGTCACCTCCATGCCCTTCACCACCCAGCTCCTGCCTGCCCTGCTGACCCCATGCAGATAGTGACCAAGGTTCGCCGGCTAGAAGAAGCACGCGCCGCTACTGCGGTTGACATCCCCGTGTGATGCCCCGCACAGACTCAATACAGAAACCCCTGAGGCAGGGGCTGCAGGGGCACTGCCAGCCTCTGTGGCCCTTGGCCCACAGGGTCGATGTAAAGGCGCTGCTCACATGCCCAGCCTGCAGCAGACTCTGATTTGGCTGTGGCTGGGGTTGGATGGCAGATACTCTGATGCAGGGGAGGGCCAGATCTGTGCGAAATGGGTTGCTCCAACTCCTGCTCTCTGCTGACTGCATAAGTCTGCGGCTGGTTTGATTGTAGGATAGAGATCTGGTTGGGTGGTCTGGTGGCAAGGTGGCAAGGATGGCTACTGTTTGGGGTTCCTGTGTGGGTTTTTTACCGGTTAGCAGATGTTCGGGGTGCTGCCTGACCGTCACCTGTGCCTGAAGGGCAGCATGGCGATGGCGATTTGCTGGTGTTGGGATGAGTCAGGTCATGGCTGTAGGGCTGCGCAGGGCACCAAGCCGGCCCATGTGTTGCTGGACACAGGCCGTGTGGGGCTCATTCATGGCCTCGTGGCAGAGTGTCCTGCCCTACACCCAGCCCATGGAGCCCAGTTGAGGGGCGCAGGCCCAGTTGCTGCGTAAGCTGAGTTGCACACTAGGTTCTGTAGGTACGATGGAGTAACGGGGACATTGAGGGTCAGGTAGGTGCCATGGCGTGTCCATTCTGAAGCCAAGCATGGCCCAGCACAGGCAGGTGTGGATTGGCTAGGACTGTTGGCCATAGTGTAGGTGGATGTTGCCCATGCTATGTGTGTGAGGTTTATTCCACACAGACAAAACACCAATGGCTTGGACTTCTTGACTGGGCTCGGTAACAGGCAACTCTTCATTTGCATGCTATTGTTGTCAGACTGCCCAGCTGTAGGGTGGGCGGCCTGGCTGCTGTGTGAGAATGGAAGCTGTGAGGAGACACTTGTTGAAAGAGAAAGGTGAAGTTATTGTGAGTGACGATGGGCTGGGAAAGGAGTGCACCGCAAGCGGCTACCCCTCCCATTGAACCACCACGTAAGGGACATTTGACTTTGCGGCGTGCCTGGAGGGAGTTGAGTTGTCATTTTGACGCGGAACGCCATATCATTGCATCGCGCTTGCGCCTGCGCGCCCGAGCTGCTGGCACCCACGGTGACCGGCAGTCTGCCAGGCACGCGAACGGTTACGTTCTGCACAATGGGCCTTTCAAGTGCTGCTTTACAACACCCACAACGCAGGATGCAGAGTTCTCAGCTGCGGTACACTTTACGCATGGAGCCCAGTTTTCTCAACATCATCTTACACAGCCTCCCCCTCCACATGAATCTCCACCCAGCCAGTGCTGGCAGCTTGCGTAGACCTCACACAACACGCACTGCGGGCAGCCTGGCCCCCCCGCCGTTTGCAGAGGTGATATATGGATGTCGGCATGCTGCAGACATGTGCACACGCCATCTTCTAAAACCCCTATGAACAAAACTCAACAAGAGTTGAGACTTTGGCAGGGGGTTAACAGTGACTTCCCTAACCAGTGACGCAAGGCTGGAGAGTTGCAATGAGTTGCATGGTTGTCAGACGGGCATCAGCAGAGTGGGCAGCATGGGGGAGGTTTAGTCCACCTTTATGGAGCTTAATTAGCAAGGGATTGATGCAGTTGCCCCTGCTATGCTCATGCCGTGGTCTCCTCCTAGTTTCAGAGCCCCTGAGCCTAGTTTCGTCGCCTCAGAGCCAGCGCATGTGGGCAATTATGTTAGACATGAGGTCGGGCTCCTCGCACATCGCGCACTATCCATCGCGTTGAACAGAGACTCAGTGGTACTGGGTCAACGTACATCAAGTCCGCAGGCTCGGTAGGGTCGGATACCCGGCAACATGCCCGACCAGCTCAGCGTGTGGCTCAGCGCGGCCTCATTCCGACGCTTCAATCCGCGTGTAAATCCGTGCAGAAATGAGTCCGTAAAAGCCGTTGTCCCTTACCGTGAGGGGGGTTGGTGGTTCAATGGGAGGGGTAGCCAAGCCTCCTTGCATGGACGGTCCAATCATGCAAGCTTGGTTGGTAACGACGGCCTACAACGTCCCACTCCGGAAACGCCCTGAGCCACAGCCCACAAGTAGCGCATCAGCTCCATGGGGGCCAAGGTGGTGTGCAGGCCCAGGGGCTCACACCAGCTGCGGGGCAGGGTGGTGCTTGTGGATGAGCACCGCACCACCCGGGTCAGCTCAGCGGTGAATGGCCAGCAGCCCTGTGAGGAGGAGCTGGACCATAAGCTGCCACCAGGCCTGCAGGCTGGAAGCCCCCAGCAGGGCAGGTGGAGCTCCGCCTACTGCGGCCAGCCTGGAGCCAGCAGCGTGACCAGCCAGTGTGGGGCCTGATGTGGTGCCCGGTAGTGGCCCCACTCAACAGCCAGCAGCCTTAGAGCCAGGGCCCAGCACTCCCCAGCCAGCCAAGCGCAGCAAGTGCAGCAAGGCTGAGCAGGCAGCTGAGCCTACCCAGCCCACCAAGGGCCAAGGCAAGGGCAAGGGCAAGGCTGCCAAAGCCAAGCCGGCACCACAGCCAGGCAGGTGACTGGACAGGGACTGCAATGCAGCGCTGAACATGCAGCGCATTGGGGAGAGCAGGTGGCGCCCGCTGGAGCTGTGCCGGTGGCCAAAGCAGACAGCTCTGCCAGCCAAGGGCAAGGAGTACCCTGACCTGGGCTACAAGCGGCTCCAAGACAAGCCACCCAAGGCCCAGGAGCAGCAGCAGCCTGCTGAGCTTACAAGTAGTGCATGCTTCTCATGCCAACTCTACACAATAGCCTAATGCACTATGTCCATGTGTATTGGGTGTACTCTACACAGCCCATGAACACCATCTGAGTCGAGCCACCATTGGTCCCTAGCCTTCCCGCTAGAGGCTGCTAGTGGCCACTACTGGTCCGGCTCAAATGGAGGCCCTAGCGAGGGACAAGGGGGACTGGAGGCGGAAGTAAGTAAGCCTTGCGCCTCAGCCGTCGGCTGTGAGATAGCTTGGTTGCATGTCTGTTTGGCACGGCCTCAGCAAGATATAGCAGAGTCTGACCTGGCGCTGGCTTCCGCTGGTTATCTATGGTTGTAGTTGATAGCCAGCTGACTGTCAGGCGACCCCAACTTTCAAAAAATGGCAGGAAATGATAGGAAACCGACCCCTGGTAATCAAAACGACGCCGCGTCTTAGCCACATGGTCTCTATTTACGTTTCGCACATCCCTGGATAGAGGACTCTGTCAGCTATGCGGTGCAGCTTGTAACATTAAATATTGTGCAGTGTGCTGAGTGCTATGGCGGCTCAAATCTTGACATTCAAATTCATGCCAGTTTTGCTCATGCGGGCCTCGCCGCGACCGACCGCCGCGACCGACGTGGCCCAGTAGCCTCTGCAAACAGTCAGGGACAGTCGCCGCAGTCAAAACAATGCACATGGCACGCCAAACCGATGTAACGACGCCCCTCCACCCATGCTCGGAAGTATACAAGGCTGCTGCATTGCTTGACCGCTTCGTGAGTAGTACCTACTACCTGGCCACTCTGTAAGGCCACACAAGGTGTGTAGGCCATTGCTACGTTACCTTGCTCGACTTGTTGGGTCCGATCCCTCCCGCCCGCCCTCCGCTTGCGTGTCAAGCTTGTGTCCAGCTCCGCCCTGACCCCCTGCTGCTCCGCTGGAGGGGTGGGCAGCCCAGGGGCAGCACCAGCACCAGCTGTCTGCTGCTGCCAGGGGGGTGCAGCAGGAGGGGGGGGCAGGTCAGGGGCAGCACCAGCACCAGCTGCCTGCTGCTGCCAGGGGGGTGCAGCAGGAGGGGGGGGCAGGTCAGGGGCGGCACCAGCACCAGCTGCCTGCTGCTGCCAGGGGGGTGCAGCAGGAGGGGGGGGCAGGTCAGGTGCGGCACCAGCACCAGCCATCATCAGCAGCTCATTCTCTGCCTGCACCTCCTTTGCGATAGCCTCAGCCTTCCTTGCTGTGGCTTTCAAGCCATTAGGACTGTGCAGATGAGCAGCCCTTGGTGATTTTAATTGGGCTTCATATTGAGCCTGCCACAGGCAGCGGCCCATAGGGGAGCGAGGGTAGTGGTAGCGGGGGGGAGGGGGGGGCTGGGGCTGGGAGGGGGTGGGAGGGGCTAGGAGGGCGGGGCTGGGGGTGGGAGGGGCTGGGAGGGGGTGGAAAGGTGGGGGTGGGGCTTAATAGGGGGTGGGGCTTGATAGGATAGGGAGGGCGGGGCTAGGGCTGCGAGGGGGTGGGAGGGGGTGGGAGGGTGGGGCTGGGGCTGGGAGGGGGTGGGAATGCGGGCTGGGGGTGGGAGGGGGCTGGGAGGGAGCAGGTTCCGGGCGGTTGGGGTGGGCTAGTCATTACTGCAAGGCAAAGTTGAGTCACGCCAAAGTCATTTCCAACCGGCCTGGTCGATGAAATGCAGTGCTTTCTTCTCCAGCAGCTGCTTTGTTGAGTAATGAACAAAGTTGACACTCGAAGTTTTGCAAAGTCAGAGTGGTCAGCTCACAACATGCCGATTTGTGCAAGGGGGTCCCTTTTTCTGTGTGGCTGGCCAGAGAGAGACGCACCTTTGTCGCGTTTGCAGCAATGTCGAGTGTCAACTCGCCCGACGATGGTCTTCCGACGCTGCCTGTACCAATGAAAAGTTCGCGGAGCGAGCCTGGCGGGCTGAAATGTGATTGTACTACTGGCTCGATGCCAGGCGCAGTTCACTTGTTGATGCTGCTACATACCACTAGTACGATTGATGGTGAGCAGCTGAGGTGTGTCCGTGATCGCTTGCGCCGGCATGGCCTCAAACTCTTGAATTAACGCGCCGCTTGCCAGTAGATGCGCAACAATTCGCAGCTGCCAATGTTACAAACGCTATCGAAAACGGTGCAGTATTGAGTGAGTATTTGCATGAAGATTACCAACCCCATGTTGGGACATCCTGAGGCACAGGCGGACAGGCCAGTGTAAGAGTGGGGGTGAGGGTGTCTAATGAGGCAATACTACGCGAATTACGGCGGGAAAAGGCGGTAGGAGCTATAGCAGGCCGATGCCAGCAAGCCGATGCCGCACAGGAGTGTATTCGTGTAGCGTCTTCTTATTTCTTCCGTTCCCTCTTCCACTTGAAAACACGAGCCGTGCTGCTGTGACTTGCGCCGTCGTCGTTGCCATCTCCCGCGGCCGCGGTCTGCACCAGCTCATCCTTACTCAGTTTCCGCTTTCGCCCCTTCTTGGCAACCTCTTGCACATATGCAAGGTGATTGGCGGTGCGCGCAAGCTTCTCCCGCCGCTCCATGCGTTGCGACAGCTCGTTGTACGCAGCGAGCTTGCGCCTGAGGCACGCGAAAACACCGCCATGAGCAGCCCCCCAGCCTATGACATCCTGTCAGGAAGTGACCGACAGCAACGTCCGCACAAGCCTGCAGACCCTTCTCGACCTCTGAAAGCATTGCATAGCGTGACACGCCCAGTACAGTGAGTGGGACGAATGGAGACAGAACCCTTCACTACCTTATCCTCATCATTGTCATGACCATATGGACATAACGCCACCTTAGAAATCCAGGCTTAATGGCACTCACCTATCAGCTTGCTTGACCTGGCCTCGTGATGTGCTGCCCGCACCAGACACACGCACTGTGTCAGAGCTCCTCAGCGCCTCTGACTTGGGCCTATTGAAAGTACGATCCAACAGGTGTGTAGGGGTGTCAAAGTAGGCCGCAGGGTCAAAGCCCTTGGCTTCACTCTCGTTGTCCACAAACACAGTGTGCTTGTTCTGGGCTGGGGCGCCAATGAAATGAAGTGACTGCTTCAGCTTCTCAATTTTCTGCGAGCAGTCGCACAACACATGCGGAGGGCTGGCTGGCTGGCTGGCTGGCTGGCTGGCTGGCTGGCTGGCTGGCTAGCTGGCTGGCAGTCTAACAGGCAGGCAGGCAGGCAGGCAGGCAGGCAGGCAGGCAGGCAGGCAGGCAGGCAGGCAGGCAGGCAGGCAGGCAGGCAGGCAGGCAGGCAGGCAGGCAGGCAGGCAGGCAGGCAGGCAGGCAGGCAGGCAGGCAGGCAGGCAGGCAGGCAGGCAGGCAGGCAGGCAGGCAGGCAGGCAGGCAGGCAGGCAGGCAGGCAGGCAGGCAGGCAGGCAGGCAGGCAGGCAGGCAGCCACTGTCATCCCTGATCATCATTTGGGATGCATCACTAGCACTGGCATGCCCAGTACAACAGCCACCAGGGCCTGCCACAACCTGGATATGCCCCAGCATAAAGCCCAGGTTGTCTGCGCCCACTATGACACACCTCAGCCTCCACTCGCTCCTTTAGGCTGAGGTACTTCACGTCCTGACTGCGCATGAGGGCCAACTCCTCCTGGCTGTACTTGTTTGCGATGTTGCTGCACGGCGCCAAGTGAACAACAGCACACCTCTGCCTAGTCCTCAGCTGCTAGCAGGCCACACAACAGGGTACAGCAGCACAGGCTCATGGAGCAGGGAGCAGCACAGGGAGCAGCACACATGCATGGAGATGGCATGGAGCATGGTGTGCTGAGTAGCTGGCATTTGATTTAGTAGGGAGTAGGGGGCTTAGCTGATTGAGCTGTACCTTTTGTCATGCACCCCTTCCTTGGTTTTTGCCTTCTCCATGGCAAAGTAGAACTCATCTGGGTTGCGCTCATCAGCCTTACGGCGCAGTGCCTACGATTCAACATCACAACCGTGTTGCCAGCATCGCTCAGTACAGCAGACCATGCAGTGGTGAGAGATGTACATGGTTGGCATGGGGCCTGCTCTTTTGGAAATCATTGGCACATGTTTCTGCATGGCCTGCCTCAGTGCTGTACAACCTCCAAAGGCAGGCAAGGCAGGGCACAGAGATGCATGACTGTAGTGGCATGTAACTGCATACCTTGATAGTGTTTTCCTTGCGGTGGAAGTCTTTAGCACGCTCCACATAGTCTTTGTGCTTCTCCAAAAGGCCATACTTGATGCGCGCAGCCCTGCACCTCACGTTGTACGGGATGGCTTGGGCTGGGCTCCCCGAAGGGCTGCCTAGCAGTTTAACCGCTTACGGCTGCGACCGCTCTTTGTGAGTTTTGCGCTTGATTGCATTGGCTAGAGACGACATACTGCGGAGCTGTCAGGGGCCCTGTGGGGCCCGCTTGCCTCCCACGCTACGCCTGCTGCCGAGCTCTGAAGTGACGAACGTGTAAAGAAGGCAGGCGCTGCAAGCTTTGCAGAGTAAGGAAGGGCTGGGTAGGATGCTAAAGCCTAACTGCCAAACCGCCAGAGGCGGCCCAGGCTCATAGGTGGATTGTCATTGCTGAACGCATGGACCCGCAAAAAGAAGCCGCAGAGCTGTCCCGCCTGCTGGCGCTATGTGACGTGCAGGACCCCCTTGGTGATGCCGCACATGCCAGCCCATGTACACGTAGCAGCCGTTGCCTCATCACTGTCCGTGGTGGTGCTGTCCTGTGCTCCAGGTGTAAAACCCCACCAGCTACAGCAGCGAGCGGCCTCATACCTAGAGCGCACAGCCGCCCCTGCACACTGCTGGCCACAGCCAGGGTCTCAGGGCCAGCCCCTCCCTGCTTCCGATCCCACAGCTGAATTGGTCAGGTAGGCAGGCACGGGTTCGCAGCCAAGCAGAGAGTTGAGACGGCCAGGCTCAGGGAGGGGTGGGAAGCTGGCTGCCTGGCTGGCTGGGAGGTCGCTAGGGGAGAATAGTTGCTGCCTAGGGACCACCCTGGTCGTACCGTTTAATAGATCTCCTCTCCCCCTTCTACACGCAAAGCCATTGTGTTACAGTGTGACGGCTGAGCAGCATTTGGTTACTGAGACTTTCAGGTAGAAGCTTGGCTGCTGACATGCCTGCCTGCTTGACTCTGACTCACCTGGTCATGCCCCTCCACCTCATGCTGTAGCTTTGCTTCGATTGACAGTGCCTCCTCCTCCCTGCTGCCTCCTCCCTGCTGCCTCCTCCCCTGCTGCCTCCTCCCCTGCTGCCTCCTCCTCCCTGCTGCCTCCTCCCCTGCTGCCTCCTCCTCCCTGCTGCCTCCTCCCCTGCTGCCTCCTCCTCCCTGCTGCCTCCTCCCCTGCTGCCTCCTCCTCCCTGCTGCCTCCTCCCCTGCTGCCTCCTCCTCCCTGCTGCCTCCTCCCCTGCTGCCTCCTCCTCCCTGCTGCCTCCTCCCCTGCTGCCTCCTCCTCCCTGCTGCCTCCTCCCCTGCTGCCTCCTCCTCCCTGCTGCCTCCTCCCCTGCTGCCTCCTCCTCCCTGCTGCCTCCTCCCCTGCTGCCTCCTCCTCCCCTGCTGCCTCCTCCCCTGCTGCCTCCTCCCCTGCTGCCTCCTCCCCTGCTGCCTCCTCCTCCCCTGCTGCCTCCTCCCCTGCTGCCTCCTCCCCTGCTGCCTCCTCCCCTGCTGCCTCCTCCTCCCTGCTGCCTCCTCCCTGCTGCCTCCTCCTCCCCTGCTGCCTCCTCCCCTGCTGCCTCCTCCCCTGCTGCCTCCTCCTCCCTGCTGCCTCCTCCCTGCTGCCTCCTCCTCCCCTGCTGCCTCCTCCCCTGCTGCCTCCTCCTCCCCTGCTGCCTCCTCCCCTGCTGCCTCCTCCCTGCTGCCTCCTCCTCCCTGCTGCCTCCTCCCTGCTGCCTCCTCCCTGCTGCCTCCTCCTCCCCTGCTGCCTCCTCCCCTGCTGCCTCCTCCCCTGCTGCCTCCTCCCCTGCTGCCTCCTCCTCCCTGCTGCCTCCTCCCTGCTGCCTCCTCCTCCCCTGCTGCCTCCTCCCCTGCTGCCTCCTCCCCTGCTGCCTCCTCCTCCCTGCTGCCTCCTCCCTGCTGCCTCCTCCTCCCCTGCTGCCTCCTCCCCTGCTGCCTCCTCCTCCCTGCTGCCTCCTCCCCTGCTGCCTCCTCCTCCCTGCTGCCTCCTCCCCTGCTGCCTCCTCCCCTGCTGCCTCCTCCCCTGCTGCCTCCTCCTCCCTGCTGCCTCCTCCCCTGCTGCCTCCTCCTCCCTGCTGCCTCCTCCCCTGCTGCCTCCTCCTCCCTGCTGCCTCCTCCCCTGCTGCCTCCTCCTCCCTGCTGCCTCCTCCCCTGCTGCCTCCTCCTCCCCTGCTGCCTCCTCCCCTGCTGCCTCCTCCCCTGCTGCCTCCTCCCCTGCTGCCTCCTCCTCCCCTGCTGCCTCCTCCCCTGCTGCCTCCTCCCCTGCTGCCTCCTCCCCTGCTGCCTCCTCCTCCCTGCTGCCTCCTCCCTGCTGCCTCCTCCTCCCCTGCTGCCTCCTCCCCTGCTGCCTCCTCCCCTGCTGCCTCCTCCTCCCTGCTGCCTCCTCCCTGCTGCCTCCTCCTCCCCTGCTGCCTCCTCCCCTGCTGCCTCCTCCTCCCCTGCTGCCTCCTCCCCTGCTGCCTCCTCCCTGCTGCCTCCTCCTCCCTGCTGCCTCCTCCCTGCTGCCTCCTCCCTGCTGCCTCCTCCTCCCCTGCTGCCTCCTCCCCTGCTGCCTCCTCCCCTGCTGCCTCCTCCCCTGCTGCCTCCTCCTCCCTGCTGCCTCCTCCCTGCTGCCTCCTCCTCCCCTGCTGCCTCCTCCCCTGCTGCCTCCTCCCCTGCTGCCTCCTCCTCCCTGCTGCCTCCTCCCTGCTGCCTCCTCCTCCCCTGCTGCCTCCTCCCCTGCTGCCTCCTCCCCTGCTGCCTCCTCCTCCCTGCTGCCTCCTCCCTGCTGCCTCCTCCTCCCCTGCTGCCTCCTCCCCTGCTGCCTCCTCCCCTGCTGCCTCCTCCTCCCTGCTGCCTCCTCCCTGCTGCCTCCTCCTCCCCTGCTGCCTCCTCCCCTGCTGCCTCCTCCCCTGCTGCCTCCTCCTCCCTGCTGCCTCCTCCCTGCTGCCTCCTCCTCCCCTGCTGCCTCCTCCCCTGCTGCCTCCTCCCCTGCTGCCTCCTCCTCCCTGCTGCCTCCTCCCTGCTGCCTCCTCCTCCCCTGCTGCCTCCTCCCCTGCTGCCTCCTCCCCTGCTGCCTCCTCCTCCCTGCTGCCTCCTCCCTGCTGCCTCCTCCTCCCCTGCTGCCTCCTCCCCTGCTGCCTCCTCCCCTGCTGCCTCCTCCCTGCTGCCTCCTCCTCCCCTGCTGCCTCCTCCTCCCTGCTGCCTCCTCCCCTGCTGCCTCCTCCTCCCTGCTGCCTCCTCCCTGCTGCCTCCTCCTCCCCTGCTGCCTCCTCCCCTGCTGCCTCCTCCCCTGCTGCCTCCTCCTCCCTGCTGCCTCCTCCCTGCTGCCTCCTCCTCCTGCTGCCTCCTCCCCTGCTGCCTCCTCCCCTGCTGCCTCCTCCCTGCTGCCTCCTCCTCCTGCTGCTCCTCCTGCTGCCTCCTCCTCCTGCTGCCTCCTCCCCTGCTGCCTCCTCCCCTGCTGCCTCCTCCCCTGCTGCCTCCTCCTGCTGCTCCTCCTGCTGCCTCCTCCTCCTGCTGCCTCCTCCCCTGCTGCCTCCTCCCCTGCTGCCTCCTCCCCTGCTGCCTCCTCCCTGCTGCCTCCTCCTCCCTGCTGCCTCCTCCCCTGCTGCCTCCTCCTGCTGCTCCTCCCTGCTGCCTCCTCCCCTGCTGCCTCCTCCCCTGCTGCTCCTCCTGCTGCCTCCTCCTGCTGCCTCCTCCTCCTGCTGCTCCTCCTGCTGCTCCTCCCTGCTGCCTCCTCCCCTGCTGCCTCCTCCCTGCTGCCTCCTCCCCTGCTGCCTCCTCCCCTGCTGCCTCCTCCCCTGCTGCCTCCTCCCCTGCTGCCTCCTCCCTGCTGCCTCCTCCCCTGCTGCCTCCTCCCTGCTGCTCCTCCTGCTGCTCCTGCTGCTCCTCCTGCTGCCTCCTCCCCTGCTGCCTCCTCCCCTGCTGCCTCCTCCCCTGCTGCCTCCTCCCTGCTGCCTCCTCCCCTGCTGCCTCCTCCCCTGCTGCTCCTCCTGCTGCTCCTCCTGCTGCCTCCTCCCCTGCTGCCTCCTCCCTGCTGCCTCCTCCCTGCTGCCTCCTCCCTGCTGCCTCCTCCCCTGCTGCCTCCTCCCTGCTGCCTCCTCCCTGCTGCCTCCTCCTGCTGCCTCCTCCCCTGCTGCCTCCTCCCCTGCTGCCTCCTCCCTGCTGCCTCCTCCCTGCTGCCTCCTCCCTGCTGCCTCCTCCCCTGCTGCCTCCTCCCCTGCTGCCTCCTCCCCTGCTGCCTCCTCCCCTGCTGCCTCCTCCCTGCTGCCTCCTCCCCTGCTGCCTCCTCCCCTGCTGCCTCCTCCCCTGCTGCCTCCTCCCCTGCTGCCTCCTCCCCTGCTGCCTCCTCCTGCTGCTCCTCCCTGCTGCCTCCTCCCCTGCTGCCTCCTCCCCTGCTGCCTCCTCCTCCCCTGCTGCCTCCTCCCCTGCTGCCTCCTCCCCTGCTGCCTCCTCCCCTGCTGCCTCCTCCCCTGCTGCCTCCTCCCCTGCTGCCTCCTCCCCTGCTGCCTCCTCCCCTGCTGCCTCCTCCCCTGCTGCCTCCTCCCCTGCTGCTGCCTTAATCACAACACAGTGCTCCCCCCTCCCCTGCTGCTCCCCCTCAGGTGGTGTGAGGGGCAGGGGCTGCGCAGTGCGGTGCATGCCGCCCTGTTCCCTGGCGGCCTCAGGGGCCTGGCTGCTGCCCGGCAGCTGTCAGCTGGGGAGGTGCTGGTCAGCCTGCCTGCCAGCCTGCTCATCTCTTACACTACAGCAATGGAGTCTGACCTGGTAAATGGAGGGAGGGAGAAGGGGTGCAGGGAGGCAGGCAGGAGAAGGGTGAGGGAAGAGGGTGAGAGGCAGGCTGCGAGGGAGGATATGTGTTGCAGTGGGAGGGAGGGAGGAAATGTGTGCATGGATGGGTGATGTCGTGCCCCGTGCAGATACTGAAGCAGGATGCAACGCCGTGGCGTCGCCGCTGCTGCTGCTGCCGCTGCTGCTGTGTGGGCCTTGCATCATCCTCTGCTGCTGCCCCTCTTTGCTTCTTCCCAGGGGCGAGCCCTGCAGCGCTTGCCTGGCCTGGGTCCTGACAGCATTGCGTTGTTGTGGACCCTTGTTGACCGCTGTGACCCTGAGTCACCCTGGTCACCCTTCTGGCGCAGCTTGCCTACCCAGCTGGTCACTGGGCTGGGGGTGTCAGAGGCTGTGCTGGACAAGGCGCTGGAGGCACAGCCGCAGCGGTTGGAGGAAGCAAGGCAGGCCCGGCAGGTGCTGCAGCCAGAGGCAGGCTGGGGGTGGGTGTGGGGTGGGGCACAGCAGCAGGGGGCAGGGCCAGAGGCAGGCACAGCAAGGTAGGGGCGCCCAGGGCTGGGTGGAAGATGAAGCAAGCTGCTGGTGCATAGCTGTTTGTGATGGCAACCTGTAGGCTTGCTGCCTGTTGCTGATCTCATGTATACTGGGTCACAGGGGGCGGTCCCCCCACCGCTCCAAGGGCGAGTGGCCCAAGTCGCTTCGGCGTATGCTTTAGTCGTGGGTTTGAACCTAGCCAGGCGGAGGAATGTGCTCTGGGGTGGAGGGGCGATCTTGTGGGGGCAAATCTGGCCCTGTCCCATAGGCAATTGCTTTGCATAGATTTCTTTGTTTGTTTCTTTAAATCTCTGGGTCATGTGTAATTGAGCCATGGCCTTCCTGTAGCTATCATGATGGCTTTGGCTGTGGCTTTGGCTGGCTGCAGCATGTACGTGAGCAGTACGAGGCGCTGGACTCTGTGCGGAGCAGCCTACTGCGCGCCTACCCTCATCTTATCTCGCCCCAGCAGCTCAGCTGGGAGGCATTCCTGTGGGCGGTGCAGCTGTGGTATGCCTATGCCCTACAGGTCGGCAGTCAGAAGAAGATCAGCCACAACCACAGCTAGAACCCTGACCCTGACCCTGACCCTGACCCTGACCCTGACCCTGACCCTGACCCTGACCCTGACCCTGACCCTGACCCTGACCCTGACCCTGACCCTGACCCTGACCCTGACCCTGACCCTGGCCCTGGCCCTGGCCCTGGCCCTGGCCCTGGCCCTGGCCCTGGCCCTGGCCCTGGCCCTGGCCCTCACCACCCTATCAACCCCTTTCTTACTCAGGACTACTGCCCTTAGCCTACAACTCCATTGTGCCCCTGACACTGCCCAGGTGAAGTTCCCTGATGGCAGGCTGGAGCCCTGTCTGGCTCCCTGCATCAGCCTCTTCAACCACAGCCCCTGGCCCCATTCGGTGCACTTCTCCAAAGTCAACCCCGATGACAATATGTTGAGGTGAGGGAGGCAGCCATGCTCACCTGTACCAGCTGGATGCTATGCCCGGCAAGCTAGGTTCTCCACCCTGGACATGCCTCACTACTCTCCTCTAGCTGCCTTGTTATGACGTCCTTAGTAGGGGGCCGCGCATGGCCACCATCCCTTGCCGGCTATCAGCGGTCGTCAACGGCTGTCAATGGTAGGTTGCCAGGGGCTTTTCGTTGTCTCATCGCGAAGTGGCGGCCGGAGTTTATTCTAACCACCCATGGCAGTACAGCGTCAACTCAGCCTGGCACGAGTACCACGCGAGCTTACTAGGCTGGTCTCACATTTAGTTGGCACCGGTGCGCCGTTGGCACTCGCGTATCCCTGTCGCCGTGCGCCGCGGGGTGTAAGAGTAGTATCATATTGCTGCCGGGCATACTGCCATCTCCTCGCTGCTGGTACTCCTGGCGGCTTTCCAAAGGCCGGGTGCGGCTCTTGGCCGTGGTGTAACCCGCAGTGTGACGGCCTTCCGCGGCGCGGAGCCTGGAGAGCAGCTGTTCATATCTTACGGCGCGCTTCCCAGCCACCATACGCTGCTGTTCTACGGTTTCGTTTCACCAGGCAACGCCCATTCGCAGCTACTGCTGGATTTGTCGACAAGTAAAGAACACAGCAGACGGGGCGCACATGCCATGGGGCTCAAGTATGAGGAAGGCTCGGGAGCAGCGACAGGCAGTGCCTCTGCAGAAGCCAGGCACATGGGGCAGGAGACAACACCTCTTGCAGAAGCGAAGGAGGTGGAACAGCTGCGTGAACAAGTGCTGCAGGCGTTGGGGCTTGAAGTAGTGCAAGCTGTGCCTGCTGCCCCGGCAATGATTAGCTTACAGCCGAGCCAGGGGCAGAGCCACAGGCAGGGCCAGGGCCAGGGACAGGTGCAGGGACAGGGGCAGGCTGCCACAGAGTCCCTCACACAGGCAGCCAGCGTGGCCACCAGTGTCAGCAGGTCGCAGCTTAGCCCACCATCCCCAGTGTCTGGCTCCGCCCCACCCACCCCTACCAGCCCTCCACCTGCCTCCACCTGCCCGGCAGCCCCCCCACCATCCCTTCCTTCCTTCGCCCCGGCTTTGCACCAGCTGCCCGACAGCATGCTGGCCGCTGCCGTGGTGTTGGTTGCCCCTGCTGCTCAGCTACACCGCATGCTGCAGGCGCTGGCTGCCTCAGGCTTGACCAGTAGCACCTGCAGGCCAGGGCCCTCAGCCAGCAGCAGCTGCAGTGGGCACCATGGCACACCGCGCCGGCAAGGGCAGCTGGGTGGTGGGCGTGGAAGACCATGCAGGGGCCAGGCCAGGCAGAGCGGCCGGGGCAGGGCTGGCAGGAGCAGCAGCAAGTCAGCGAGGGAGGCGCTGGGGCAGGGGGAGGGAGAGGGAGGGGAGCAGGTGACGGGGGGTGACGGGGGTCAGGGGGCTGCAGACTGGGGCCCTCAGAGGCTCAGCAGTGCCGGGGAGCAGTCTGCGGACAAGCAAGCGCAAGCTGTGTGCAGGTGCGCGCGTCCTGCCCTTACCCCAGTCGGTCGCACACCTTGGTGCTGTCAGCTGTGACAGAGCTGCAGGGCTTGCAGTAGCATCATGACGCCGTCCATCTTGACTCAGTCCATGGTCCACCTTGTCAGCACACTATCCAGGCCCTGGAACCCCTTCTCGGCCATGGCTTGCATCATTGCCGGGGATGTCACGGGGCAGACTGTGACTGAGGAGTTGTGGGATGGATCAGCCGTGCTTTCGGTAGCCTGCCTTTGTGGCAATGGATAGCCCAGTGACCCAGGCGCCTGACACATGGCAATCGCAAGAGCACGTCATGGCAGCTCTTGACTCTTTGAGGTCGCACGCAGTGTCGCTTACTTGCTTACCCTGCACTGCACTTGACCCTTTAAGGTGCTATTGAGGATGCTATTGACCCTTTAAGGTCGCACGCAGTGGTGCTTAGTTGCTTGCCTTGTACTGAAACCTACATTCACTACCGCTGCTGGTTGTTGGCATCGCAGCAGGCTGGCTCACCAGGTCCGGCAGGCTCACCAGGTCCGGCAGCTGCATACCCGCAGCCCGGACGCGGCGGGGCCGGGGCCCGCGGCAGCCGTACCTCTTATCTGCGAGACTGGCCTGGCGGATGCGGCCGCCTCACTGGTGCGTAGCTCCGCACTCGCATGCGCGGCAAGACTGGATGAGGCGGTGCGCGAACTTGAGCGGTTACAAGCCGCACAAGGCGAGGAGTTGGCGGTATTACTGGCCGGCGCGAAGCTGTCATGGGACGGTGAAGGACTTTGTACGCAGTTGCCGTTCCTGGAGGCTGCCCGAATGATGCTGACGGACGACATGCGTGTGGCTGAGTGGGTTGCGGCCTGTGCACTGACACCCCCAATAAGCTAGCTCTAGCTAAGTCGACTGCGCAGAAATCATTCGGCTTTGCGCTCAATGCCACCGCTGGGAAGCAGCATGGTCATTCATGGAGCTGCCTTTTCCTTCTGGTGATGATGGCAGGAGCTGCTTGCAGACCATATGTCGGGAGTTGATACTAGGAACAGGTAAGTCTAGCTAGGTGCTAACAAGGTGACAGATGACTGAAAGACTGCCAACACTGCTCCAAAGCAGGCCCGGCTGTTTTGCCTGTAGAGTAGGCTCCCCGCATGGCAGGGAGGCTGGGGCAGAGGTGGGGCACAGCCTCAATATTGAGCCACTCAGAAGGCAGGGGGATGTTGAACCAGTCGAGGCAGGTAGGCAACTAGGCAGGCAGTCAATTGACAAGTGGACATGCTTGATGTTCACTGTACAATTGGCGACCCACATGGACACATTGGAACATGATACCAACTACCTGTGCTCTATGTCTACTCTAAGGAGCTCTTGCACTTGTCCGCAGTGCACAAAATACATCCGCAGGGCGTAGCCGATGTGGCTGGGAAGCTTATCTAAGCTTGGTGAACAAGCTGCCGCGGCGGCAAAGAGTCATGGCATCGATGTCGCAAGCTTGGTAAGGGTTTGCCCCAAACTGACAGCTGTATCTGCCGGCAACTGATTGCGCTGTCAGGCCTGTTCTGTGCAGAATTCAGCCTCACAACAACTGACAGGTCAATTGAACAGCATTGCCAGCAGTGTACTGCAGATTGAGCCTGCTGCTGGTAAGGTGAGAAACTGAGCTCAACGGAGAGCAATTGAGACGCTCATCTCCTCCACGTCCATCAGGCTCATGTCTGCCTCCCACTCACCTCGCAGCAACCAAGCCCCAACCATGCCAGCAATGGTTCAGCTCTTCGCCAAGTGCCAGCTAGCAGCCAACCCCAACCAAGCGTCTCTCCCAGGGATGGCTTCCACGACATTGACCTCAATGGGAATGACTACGGCAATGCAGACACCACCTCGACTGCAGGCACACATAGGCCACACCAGCAGCAGCAGCAGCAGCACCAGCACCAGCAGCAGGGTGACTTGGTGCATCAGGTGCAGTCCCTGCAGGGTGAGAATGCAGCCCTGCGCAGCCGGCTGAGGGCTGTGGAGGATGCGGCCTCTGAGGCACTGGGGGAGCTGGAGGACTGCCAGGTGGGTGAGAAGGCCACTGCTGTGGGTGATGGGTTCTGTCCAAAGCGTTTGCTGCAACTGGCAGTCAGCTCTGTCAGCTCTTATCGCTCTGGCTCCCTCAGGTGCTTTCTGGGCCCAGGGCCAGAGCATGTATCCAGATGTCAGCTCTACAGGGGCAAGGATTTGCCAGCAACCACCATAAACAGGTGGTGCCGACTGCGCAGTGATTACCCGCACTGCCCTAGATAAGACAGTAGGGGCCATGTTAGCGGTTTGGTATCAGTCTGTTGGAGTCAGTGTGTGAAGACTGAAGATGCTGAGTAAGGTGGCTATGGCTGGGCCTGCAATACAGATGGAGATGGCTCCCAGTCAAGTTGTTGCTGCTCTCCCCTTGTTGCTGCAGCTGTACGAGTGTGACTAGGTGTGACTAGGTGTGTGGGTTTATGAAAGTGCAGGAGCGTGTAGCTGTAGAGCGGGCCGCCCGGGCTGCCCTGGAGCTTGATCTGAAGCACCTGCGTGACCAGTTCCAGCATCTGGAGCAGGCAGTGGCAGAGCGGCGCTCAGAGGAAGTGCAGGCACTCCAGGTGCGTAGCCCTGCTAGCTTGCATCCGCTGGGGTCAGGGTACAAAGACGCCGTAGCCCTGCCAGTTGGACGTGGCACCATCAAGCACAGCCTACGTGTTGTGTAAGTTCATTCATTGGGTGGTGCAGCTGGCTCCTCGCATGCCAAGTCGTCCCTCTTCTCCCCATCCCCGTTCTAGCCCTTGCTGCCCTGTACCAGCTGATGATGACTGATCGGTGTAGCCAGGCCAGTTTGAATCAGGGTGAGCAAGGCCAGCAGCCCAGGGCCCAACTTGCCTCCCCAACACAAGCCAGTAGCCAATGAGCCCCGTATCACCCCCACAATCACAATTCCACAGGGTCATGGGTCTAGGGTCCTGGGACTAGTCCTATTGGTCATACGCTCATGGGCACTTCATCCTGTGGCTTTGTGTACCTGCCCTGCAGCTCCGGGTGACTGAACTGACTGAGAGCTGCAGGAAGCTGGATACAGCTGGGCGGCGCAAGGCCAGGGAGGCGGCCCAGCTCCAGCAGCAGCTGACCGCCTTGCAGGCCAGCAGCGCTCAGGAGGCTCAGGCGGCAGCGGATGATGCTGCACAAGCGGCTGAGCAGGCAGCAGCAGCATTGGCAGCAGCAGAGCAGCAGCGCAGGGAGGCAGAGCAGTGGGCAGAGCTGCTGCAGCAGCAGCTGGATGCAGCTGTGCAGCAGGCGGAGCACAGCAAGCAGCAGCTTGAGTCTGAAAGGAGCCGATCCAGCCAGCTGGCTGAACAGTTGGCTGATGTCGCGAACCAGCTGGCAAAGGCAACTGTGGTGGCAGCCCCAGCAGTGCCTACCGGCAGTTGTGCGGCAAAGGATGCTGCCCCTACATCATCTACACCGGCTCTTGCTGCCCCTGCTGCAGATGATGTTGCTGCCACCACCCAGACCTTCCCAGCAACTGCAGCTGATGGCGGTGGTGGTGGTGGTGCTAAGGAAGCTGCGAAGCAGCTGCTGGAGCTAGGCCATGTGCAGGCCGAGCTGGCCGCTGCCACTCATGCCTTGGAGCAGCAGCAGCTACGCCACTCTGAGGAGGTGCAGCGACTGGAAGCAGAGCTGGCCATGGCTCTGACAGCTGCCATGCCCCACCCTCAGATCTCACCCCGAAACCCACTCCTTTCAAGCACCCAGCCACCCTCCACCCCTCACCATCTTGACCCCACCGGCCTTTGCCCCTCATGCCAGTCTGTTTTGGCCCGTGACCCTGATCTGACAGCTGAAGGCCTGATGCGTAAAGGAGCCCAGGAGCAGCTGAGGGAGCTGCTGTCAGCTGTGTCACAGCTGCAGGCAGCCCGGCAGCATCTGGAAGCGCAGCAGCAGGCAGCGGCGGCTGTGCTGCTGCAGCTGGAGGCAAGCCGGGCTGAGGTGGCCCAGCTGCGTGTCCTGGTGCAGAGCCAGGCTGGAGGGGAGCTGGCTGAAACCCAGGAGACAGCAGGCAGCCTTGGCCAGGGTACGGCTGGCCAACCGGGGCCAGGGCAGAGGGCAGAGCCAGATGCAGAGCCAGGGGCAAAGCCAGGGGCAGGCTTAGGGGCAGGCCCAGGGCTGGATGCAGTTGATGACCCAGCCCTGTGGGGTTTGACTGGTGACGCCCTCCAGGGCCTGGTAGAGCTTGTGCAGCATGGGGATGCGGCTCTGCCCTACTCCAGCACAGGCTGGGACCAGGCCCACCCCTCACCACAGCCCTATGGCCACTCTGGCGCTGAGCTGGGCCATGCAGGGCAGGCTGGCACAAGCTGTGACGGTAGACAGGCCCAGCAGGCTGAGGCTCTAGTCGTGCAGCTCACGGCTGAGCTGGCGATTGCTCATGCAGCCCAGCAGGAGCAAGCAGCTGAGCTGGGTGCAGCTCGCAGCACCCTGCAGCAACAAGCTGTGGAGCTGGCTGCAGCCCAGGCTGGCCTGCAGCAGGAAGCAGCAGAGCTGGAGGGGAGGGTGCAGCAGGAGGCCTGCCAGGCCGCTCACATGCAAGCCATGGCTGCTCTGGCGAGCAGGCTGGAGGTCTGCAGCCAGCCCCTGGAGCAAGTGCTGTCTAGCAGAGCAGTTGCCCAGCAGCTGCATTCGCTTCAGCACAGTCTCAGTTGCCTCAGCGAGGCAGCAGCAACAGGCAGCCATAAGGTGGGCGGCTGCAGCACGGCAGCTGCGGTCAGCAATGCAGCTGGTGGCATGATGGAGCGTGGCTCGCCTGTGCAAATGTTGAAGCAGCAGGGGGCGCAATCTGGGGAGGCAGAAGCAGCAGACCTGGCAGATGCTCCCAAACCGCCTGGTGCTGCTTCCATGCAAGATGAGCAGCACCAGGCTGGTCACCAGCTGGTCAATGAGTTGCAGCAGCGGCTGGATACAGCGCTGGCCCATGCCACTGGCCTGCAGCACCAGGTGGAGTCCCTGCATGCCCAGTTGGCAGAGCTGCGACATCAGGAGCAGGCCGCGCAGCAGCAAGCCCAAGCCACCCTGGTGACGCTGGCAGATCTGCAGCAGCGTGAGCAAGCCGCGCAGCAGCAAGGACAAGCTAGTCAAACCCAGCTGGCAGGGCTGCAGCAGCAGCTGGAGGCGGCAAGGGCACAAGCTGGCAGCCTGCAGCAGCGGGTGGACGAGTTGCAGGCACAGGTAGCACAGCTGCAGCAGCGGGAGAAAGCTGCACAGCTGCGGTATCAAACTGCTGAGGAGCAGCTAGTGCAGCTGCAGCAGCAAGGCCAGGCCATGCGGCACGAGGCGCACACAGCCCAGACACAGCTCGCTGCCCTGCAGGCTGAGGTGCATGGCCTGCAGGACACCAACACCCAGTTAAGCCTGCAGGTGGGTGCTTGGCAGCTGACCTGCTTCCTGGCTGCTGGGCCCCTGACCTTGGCTTTTGGGTCTGCACTGGCCACCCGCTCCTTGACACCTTGCTCAGCCCTGCGTTGGGTTCCTGCCACGCTGCTCCACGGCTGCATGGCACGGCACAGCTCCCCGGCATGTCCACCACAGTGAGCCCTGTGCACTCCACACTGCACTGCTCTGCACTCTGCCCTGCGCACCAGGGGCTCTTGGCACTGTGCACACTCCTCCCACCTGCTGTCCTCCTGCCTTGTTTGGGTTACAACCAGCCATCTCAGTTTCGTCACACCCATTTGACTGCCATCACTTTGGGCTGACAACCAGGCCTGTGGCTTGTGTTCTGCCATGTTTGGGTTGTTTGACCATATGCCACTCGACCTATCATGTGGTGATACAGTGTAGTGGGCTTCCACAGTACTAGCAGCATCAGCAAGACCTGCATGTTGAGTGTCAATTGCTGTGCCTGACACCACATCCTGGCTGCAGGTGCAGGACCTGCTGGCCAAGCTAGCCCAGCAGCAGGACGCAGCCACAGCCCAGCGGGTGGACAGCCAGGCAGAGCTGCGCCTGATGGCAGAGCGCCTGGCGGCTGCGCAGCGCATGGCCAGCGGGACAGCGGGGCAGGCAGCAGAGCTGGAGGCGGAGCTGACCCGGGTCAAAGGCAGCCACCAGGAAACTGTTGCAGGTCAGACTCTGGCCGCCCCACAGAGCCACACCTCTTGCAATGGATGTAGTTATGTCTGTTGAGGTGATGTCTGGTGCACTGTGAGCTCTTAGTCCTAGCTCTTGATTATCATCACCATCAGAACGAAAGGGTACACCCTCACCGTCGGGCGTGCATCAAGGGAGGAGGGTAACCCCAGGGCATGCCCTTGCATCCTTCCCACCAAATGATCATCATCATCATGCATGATGTGCGCTTGTTAAGCTCACTGTGTGCTCATCGTCAGGTCCTGGCAGCACTGTCAACTTGGTACCTGTTGGTCAGCGTGTGGTTGACCCAGGGGTTGTCTCATGCCACCTGGGATCTGACACAGCTGCCAAGTCTAGCTGCCAAGCCCCAGCTGGGTGCCCCTCATCCCCACCACGTCTGTACCCCCTCGCTGCATGCTTGCCATGTCCCTGCTTTGACCTGCTGACACCATGCCCACCCGACCTAAGGCTATGAGCTTCTGGAAGCATGTCCTGTATGCCTGATGGTGTCACGTCTGCTTGGGAGGTAACAGTAGGAGCGGTGTGCCGGATGGGGTGAAGCGCGAGCCAGGGCTGCTGCAGCTGGCAGATGGGAGGAGGCAGAACGCTGGCCACTTGTGTGCACTTTGCATCCCCGACCTGCTCGTGAGTAGCTCCTAGATGCCATGGCAGTACCGGCTGGACTTTAATGCTTTACTGCCATGGCAGTACTGGATGGGCTGGACAGTACTGGATAGTACTTGAACGCCTGGTTGCAAAGCTAGGTGGCTTCCATATCTCCTTCCCCGCTCTGGAGCAGCCTCTAAATGCCGTCTAGCACCACACATTGTCAGTTGGTGTCAGCAGCTGAGCCAGGCCTGGTTGCTTAGCTCTGCACTGGCGTCGCCGCTGTTGCTCTGCTGCCCTGCTCTGCTGCCTCTGCAGCCCTTGAGCAAAGGCTGGCAGTGGCAGACCGTGAGCTGAGCAAGAGCAAGGGCCAGGTGGGTGGTGCAAGGAAGAGCAGGCTGACCTCACCCCACCCTCAGTTGAGCTCAACTCAGCCCACCACACCTCCTTAGGGGGGAGCCAATGTACCGCAGAATCTGTTGTGTACGCATGCATGCAGGCAGGCAGGCAGGCACAGCAGGGATGCAGTGGAAGGAGCTGCTCATGTGCTGGCGGAAGATGCATCTGGTCCCAGCAGCCCTCTTGTTCTGTGCCCTGCAGGTGTTGCGCCTAGAGCAGCAGGCTGGCCTTCTACAGGACTCCCTACAGGCAGAACGTGAAGCTGCTGCTGCCAGCCTGGCTTCTGCCCGGAGCCAGTGGGCTGCTGAGTCCGCTCAATTCGCTGAGTTAGCTGCCATGGCAGCTGCCCAGCAGCTACAGTCCAGTCTAGCCCAAACCCATCAAGCCGCTGCTGCCAGGGAGCTGGAGCTGCAGCAGCGGGTGGAGCAGGTGGAGGGCCAGCTGGAGGAAGCTAGGCAGGAGGTGGCGGCATTGAGAGGAGCAGCAGAAGAGGTGGAGCGCCTGCGTACCCAGGTCAGGCCAGGCAGCAGAGGCGGCAGCAGCAGCAGCAGAGGCAGCAGCTAATGCAGCAGCAGAGGAAGCAGCAGAGGCAGCAGCAGAGGTAGCAGCAGAGGCAGCAGCAGAGGCAGCAGCAGAGGCAGCAGCAGAGGAAGCAATAGCAGCAGAGGCAGCCGCCACCGCAGCAGCAGCAGGTAGCAATGGTGGTGGTGATGGTGGTGGTGGTGGTGAGGCTGCCGGGGATGTACAGCTTCCGCCCTCGCCCTTGCCCCCCAGGTGGCTGCCCTCACCCCCCTGAACCAGCAGCTACAGGAAGAGGCCAGCAGAGCTCGGGCCGAGGCTGCTGCCGCCAGCGCATCTCAGGAAGCCGCTCAGCAAGCACTGAGGTGCGCAGGGTTGTTCCCACTGCAGAGCCTTGCCACAAGACACATGTGGCAATATCCCACTGTGTACTGCCATGCACCGGCCAAGTGGCAGACACGGGTGCTGCAACACATGACTTGTGCCTCCCCCAAAGCCTTTTCCCCCTCCCAGCCTGTTTGCTCAACTGCCTGGCGTCCTGGCCCAGCCCCACTTCTTTCCTCTGAGTGTGACCGCAGGCGGTTGGAGAGTGAGGCTGCTGACCGTGCCCGCAAGTTCGCCCTCCTGCAGCGTGGCTTCAAGGCCAAAGAGGAAGCCCTGCAAGGGCAGCTGGAGGCTGTGCAGGCTGCCCTGGCGCAACAGCAGGGGGCCACGGCAGCGGCAGCGACGCAGGCAGCAGGGGTGGAGGCAGCTGTGAGGGCTGCGGAGCAGGCGCAAGCGCAAGCTGTCAGGGACAACCTGAGCCTGCGACAGCAGCTTGGGAGGCTGCAGGAGGAGCTGGACAAGCAGGTGAGGGGACGGGGCAGGCTGGCACAGGCAAGGGGCCAGGAAGGTGGATACTTGAGAAAAC
Source organism: Haematococcus lacustris (assembly GCA_030144725.1). Taxonomy (NCBI): domain Eukaryota; kingdom Viridiplantae; phylum Chlorophyta; class Chlorophyceae; order Chlamydomonadales; family Haematococcaceae; genus Haematococcus; species Haematococcus lacustris. The sequence continues at coordinate 2,877,149 of JASKMD010000031.1, forward strand.
AAGGTGCTGAAGTTGCAAAAGGGATGTTAGAGATAGGGTGTGGCAGATAAGGTGTGAGAGGGAAGGTGTGTGCAGCAAAGTGTGGGAGTTTAATGGAGGGAGTTGATCAGGGGGTCAGGCAGGGAGGTGAAGGGGGCGGAAGTGGGGACGGGCCTCACGAAGTGCCGCATCGGGCAGCATGGCAGCTGAGGCTAGCGGTGCGTCTGGTGGCAGCAGGGTGAATGAGGCAGCTGTGCAAGTGTAGAGGCAGCACAGGGCAGGCAAACTGAGGAGGTGACAGGCAAGGTGGTTGCTCCTAAACAGCCAGGTGCTGCTCTCTATCAAGCTGAGGTTTAAGGGGCTAGTGACCAGCTTGTCAGTGCCCAGCTCAGACTGATGTGCCATGGCATGAGCCAGGTCAGGGGAAGGACCAGGGGTCAGTGTGTCTATATGTCTGTGTATTGTGCACACGGCAGGTGGTGGCGGCAGGAGAGGCAGCAGAGCGGCTGGCAGCAGTTGAGGCGCAGTTGCAGGTAGGCCAGAGCTTCCCTCCGCACACAGGTTGCCCGCAAGGCCACCCCTGGCCACCAACAGGCAGCAGGTACACTCTCGCCACCAATGCAGGACGCAATGACCCACACAGACTGCACCAGCTTCCATGGCTGCCTCCTCTAGCTGAAGCAGCATACAGACCTGCTGCTGACAATGTGCAGCACCACTCCCTGTGGCCACGGTAACATTGCATGAGGCTGACCATGGCTTGAGCTCACCCGTACCCTGCTCAGCACAGCGTGCGTGCACAGGGAGCAATGACCTTCACAGACTGCACCAACATGGACAGGAATGGCAGCTGTGCGTGATGGAACCTCACTATATCCCAGCTGTCACCAGCTGTCACCTCACATGGGTCACACTGCACAGTTACCCGCTGGGGCCAGCTGCACCTCGCACTCCATGCCTCACACTTCATGTCACTCAATATGTGCCTCACATGGCTTGCCTCACACATTACACCTAGGTCCTCCTTATACCCCTTCCATGCCTTGCTCCCTCTTGTGATGGTAACCTGATCCAACTCTCATGCAGCTGCATGTATGGCTGGCCCAGCTGACACCGCTGGTGCGGAGCCAAACGTGATGCCTACACATCACCACCACCATCTCCTGGGACGCTGCTGCCTGAACTGCAGGCTGAGCGCGCCTCTCGAGCAGCGGCCGAGCGTGACGATGGCAACCTGCGCCACGACTTTGAGCGGCTGCTGACAGCAGCAGTGGCAAGCCGTGAAGATGCTGCCACACGGGCCCTGGCAGAGGCGACACGGCTGGTGGAAGCTGCTGAGGAACGGGTCAGGTGGGGCCTGGCAAGACACACATGCGGAGGATGGTCTGGGGACATGGATGGTTGTAGGGACAGATGGTTTTTACCATTCATCCCATCAGCCTGCTTGTGCCACTTGCATCCATTTCCCATTACCCATGAGTAACTTGGGCATGAAGGCGGGTGACCTGCTCCACCTGTCCTAGGCGTTTGGTGAGATGGTGCACTTCAACACGCCTTGCACCACCTGCATGTGTGACTCAGGCAGCCATCACCTGGCTCACTGGCCCACTGCAGGTCTGCAGAGCAACGGGCACAGCTGGCGGAGCAAGCCAAGATTGAGTTGAGCCTTGCGCTGGCCCAAGCCGATGACGGCATGCGGTTGATGGCAGAGCCCCCAGGCCCAGCGGAAGCCGAGGGAGCTGCAGCAAGCGCAAGCACAGTGCAGGATGCGCGGGTGCAGCAGCCTGCGCACCCCATGTCAGGCGACATGAAGGACCTGGTGGAGCGGTTGCAGAGCAAGGTAAGGTGTTGCATGCCCCATCCCTCACTGCTGTCGCTGTCCAGCCACTGCCAGGTTGTAGGTGCAGGCCTTGGTGAGGGAGTTTAGGTGGTGTGGTATGCAGTGGGCTTGGGTATGCAGCAGTCTCGTCACACCGTTGGCTATGAGGTGGCTGCAGCAGTCGTTGGGCCACCTAATCTGTTGGGACTGTAGTAGCGGAATTATTGTAAGATGCCTGCCAACCAGCTGCTCATTGCTCATGATGCCCTCTCGCACATGAGCCATCTGCCTGCCTGCCTTCCTGACCATCAGCCCGTCCTCCTCCCAGCTCAACTGCCTATAGTTGTCCCTTACCCTCCAAGCTTGCCTTGCGTTGTTTTGACGTGTTGATCATGCCCCTCACTGCCCTGCTGCACTGCTTGGCTGTAGGCTGAGGAAGCTGAGCTTGCCGCAGCGGTGCAAACCCGGAGAGCCAGCCACGCTGAGGCTGAGGTGGCTTTACTGCGTGAGCAGCTTGCGGATGCATTGAAGCAGGTCAAGGAACTTGGGTGGCAGATCAACATGGCTTTTGGAGACTCGGCAGTCGCCAAGGCAAAGGCAGGGGCAGCAACACAGCCAGTGGCAGGCGTGTTTGATTTGTTAGGGTGTGGCGCTAACTTTAGAAGACAACGTTGAAGGTAGTGGAGCTCTGGACTCAAGGTGGCAGATGATGTGGTCACGGACGGGTGGAGACAGACGGGTGACGGACGGGTGGATGGAGATATCGCCAAGCATGGCAGCCATCAGCACACTGGGGCTTGAGGTAGGGGTGATATCCGCGCAGATAACAGGGTGGGCAGTTATGGTATCATGGAGAAGCAATCAGCCTTGAAAGGACCACCAAGCATGGCAGCCAAAGGTAGGGTGTAGCCTTCAGAAAGACCGCGTCTTCAACCTTCTCACGGTGTGAGCACCATGCACCATCTTCTTCTTTTTCAGCGGTGTGAGCCATCCCTATTTATCACAACCAGTTTGGGGCCTTGGCTGATGTAATGCCTTGACGAGCTAGCTCTCCCTATGAAGCTGCGAAGGGCGTCTGTGGATGTTTACAACGAAGGGAAAACAATATAAAGAATACTCACAACTTAATATATGCTGACTTGAGGCTCAAACTACGCGTTCATCCCTTACCAACTAGTGTATCACAAACTAGGTGGCCGGACAGCAGACAGGCATACTGCAGCACCAAGCCAAATTCTGTTACAGTGTACTGTACCTGGCATTGAGCCTTGTGCAAGCCCGTGGTGCGCAATCCCTAAGTGTCTTAGTCTAACCACAATACTCTGTAGCTCTAGAGCCAACTGAAGGTTCCACACTGCGCGCACTCTACACCCATCTTTGCCCAACACACACACACACACACACACCACATACCCCTCACCTCAGCCAGGCTATCATACCCCTCGTCCCAGCCACCGCTGCGGCACCGCATCACCATGCTGACAGTGGTGACGCAAACGATAGACACTCACACCACACCAGCACCAGGACAGGACTGCATGGGTCCTACCCATTCACCCCTATACCCCATAGGTAGCTCCAGCATACCTTCACCCCATTAGCCCAACCCAAACCCAACTCACGCACCCAACTCCCAACCCAACCCAACCCAACCCAACGTATGTATCACCAGCATATGTGGCACCTCTCTTGTCAGCCCCCTTGTCCCTCACTAGGGCCTCCATTTCAGCCGGATCAGTAGTACCCACTAGCAGCCACTAGCGGGATTATACTAGTGGGCAATAGTGACCCGACTCAAACATTGTTATTGGGCTGTGTGGAGTAAACCCAGTGCACATGGCACATGAGCCCGCCTACCACCTACACTATTGCCTAACCACGAGGGCTATCGTGTAGACTTGGCATGACAAAACATGCACTAATTGTAAGCTGATGACAGCTCAACAAAGGGGGCACACATTACTGTGCCTCAGCAGGCTGCTGCTGCTGTAGCTGGGCCTTGGGAAGCTTGTCTCGCAGCCGCTTGTAGCCCAGGCCAGGGTACTCCTTGCCCTTGGCTGGCAGCTTACCCTGCTCTGGCCAGTAGCACAGCTCCAGCGGCCGCCACCTGCTCTCCCCAATGCGCTGCATGTTCAGTGCTGCATTGCAGTCCCTGTCCAGCCACCTGCCTGGCTGTGGTGCTGGCTTGGCTTTGGCAGCCTTGCCCTTGCCTTTGCCCTTTGTTGGGCTCAGCTGCCGGCTCAGCCTTGGTGCGCTTGCTGCGCTTGGCTGGCTGGGGAGTGCTGGGCCCAGGCTCTGAGGCTGCTGTCGGTGTGGCTTCCTGGCTGCTGAGTGGGGCCTGTGGGGGCTTGCGGGGGGCCACTACTGGGCACCACATCATGCCCCGCACCGGCTGGTCACGCTGCTGGCTCCATGCTGGGCGCACCAGGCGGGGTTCCACCTGCCCTGCTGGTGGCTTCCAGCCTGCAGGCCTGGTGGCACTGAGTTTGTCCAGCTCCTCCTCACAGGGCTGCTTGCCATTCACTGCTGAGCTGACCCGGGTGGTGCGGTGCTCATCCACAAGCACCACCCTGCCCCGCAGCTGGGCTGTGCCCCTGGGCCTGCACACCACCTTGCGGCAGGCACGCAGCACCGCATCAGCACCCCCACCTCCCCCAGTACCAATGCCAGCAGCACCAAAGAAGACCACCAGCTGCTCGGCACGCCCATGGCGCTTCATGGACAACTCCGCCATGTCCTCCTCCAACTGCAGCCATGCACACAAGGCACACACATGGTGGCTGACATGGTGGCACCAGGTTAGGCATGGCACAGTCAACTACTCCTTCATGTCATGCCCAACCCACCACCTCCCAGTGCCTTACTCTCCCTCCCACACACCTACCCACCCACCCACCCTCACCTTCTTGAAGAGCTGCTCCAACGCCCGGTCCTGGGCTCCGTACAGCCTCAGCCGCTGCCGTGCCCACTTGGGGTCCAGGTACACCTCCCACACCGCATCCCAGGTGGCCAGGGTGACAGTGATGTGCTTCAGGTTGGCCTCCAGGGAGGTGCCGGCTGAGCTGGCTGCTGCCAGGTGCTGGAGGTGGGGCTTGATCGGTGCTAGCCACCGCTCAGTGTCACGGCGGGCATTGTTCAGGCCGCTGGCATGCTTCACCTGGCCCTTGGTCAGCTTCCACCGGCGCAGCTGGTCTGCCATCAGCTGGCCTGACAGCGGATCCCACACCCCAGAGGCTGCGCTGACTGCCTGGGTGACGCCGGGGTCAATGCCCACCCCAATCTGTGTGTCTGGGTCAAACACAAACTCACGCGTCTCAGCTATGCCCCTGCCTATGTGGGGGAGCCCCACTGCATGAGCCGCTGCTGCACCCTGCTGTCCAGCTGGCCATGGGGGTGAGGGTGAAGGGGGGTGGATAGGTCAGGGTCCGGGGACCAACCCCACGCCTCTTGCCGCGCTTTGGCTGCCCTGGTGCGGGTGGGGTGGGGGGCTGCTGCCACCGCTCTAGCCACCGGCACACATGCACTGCATGGCACATGCGGAAGGCCAGGAGCAGGGTATCCTGCAGGGAGCCTTGCTTCTTCATGCCCAGTAGGCGGCGGTGCGTGTTGGCCTCCTCTATCAGGTCCGCCACATGCCCCTTGTCCAGGGTGGCGGCCTTCAGCTCCGAGCTCTTGGCGTTGATGCCATACCCGCACGCCATCCTGATGAACAGCTGCGCCTCCTCCCCGCTCCAGCCTAGCCGGGCCCTGGCTGCCTTGGCGTACAGCTTGACAATGCGCTCTGCAGGTCAGGTCAGGTCAGGTCAGGTCAGGTCAGGTCAGGTCAGGTCAGGTCAGGTCAGGTCAGGTCAGGTCAGGTCAGGTCAGGTCAGCCCCTCTTGTCCACCTCTTGTCCTCTTGTCCTCTCTTGTCAGCCCCACCTCTCTTGTCAGCCCCGATGCAAATGCACCAAAGCAAAGGCAGAGATAGGTCCCTCCCCAATCCAATGCACTGGGCTCTCAGGGGAAGCACTGCACCTCTGCCACAGAGCCAAGGTCACAGCGTCGGCAAGGGTCCACATCAGCAACTCAGCATGCTCTGCTGTGCATGCACTGGAGGTGCAGGCGACTAGTCTGCTGGCAGACGTGCTGGGAGCTCACCCAGCCTGCCGACTTGCATCATCTGCTCACAAACGCATAAGCCCCTGGGGCGCGGCTCTTGGCCTTGCCCTTCTTCACCAAGCTGTTCATCACAGCCGTCATAGCTGCCACACTTCCCTTGAACTGGCCACTGGGGGTCATCATGCGATGGGCGCGGTCCGCGGTCATGCTGGAGTAGTTCATGAGATCTGAGAGCAGAGTTGGGCCCCCTGCTGCTGGGGTGGGGCTGGGAGAGCGCGGAGCAGAAGGTGCAGAGCGTGCAATTGGAGCAGGTGAAACCGAGCGTGCAGGGGCAGGGGTGGCTGCCCTGCTGCCACTGACAAAGCGGAAGGTGCCCGTTGTCGTTCTGCACCTTGCCTGAAGATTCCAGGCTGCTTACCACAGCGTTCAGGTTGCTCACGCTCCTGCAGCCACAGAGTGTGAGAGGGGCACAGTGCAGCCACAGCTAGTGACGAGGGGCGGGCTGCAGGCAGCTGGCTGGGCCAACGGATTGAGACAGTTGCTTGAGCATGATTGTGAGGGTGGCTGTCACCATGCCTAGCTGTTTGTAGTGGAGCTGGTCTGGTGGCTGGTCATGGTATCTGATGAACGGGGCTTGGACAGCTATGGGTGTGAGGCCGAAGTAGTTGTGCAGGATGCTGAGCACCACCTGCTCATCGCTACTGGAGCCACTTGTCTGGATCGGCAAGTCTCGCTCATTGCTTCGATAGACCAGGCCGTCCTGTATCCCTATCCTTCTGTGAAGCCCCTACACTTCTCCACAGGGATGAGTGACCGGCGTGTGTCCCTAACCTAGGTCCCTAACCCTAGAAGTCGCTAGAGCCCTGCCCTATGCACACTCTAGCGCACACACAGCCCCTTTGTGAGGGGCAATCGAATTGTTTGTTTTATTCAGCTCATGGCATGATACACATGTCACTATCGCTGCCGCTGATGCCGCCGCTGCCACTTCCGCAACAGGCCTCTGTCGCGCACGAGCACCCTCTCCTGGCATGGCCTGCCTGGGTTAGGCATGGCGGGGCGGCCCAGCCAGCTGCTGAGCTCGCGTGGGCGGCCCGGCCCGGCTGCAATGCGGCGGATGTTCAGCGCGGCTGACACGTCCAGATCGTAGAACCTGATGCCTTTGCTTGTTGAGCACATCAGGCCCCTGATCCGGAACCGCGTCTCCAGCTTCTGGCCCACATCGTCCACGGTGTTGCAGTCGTGCGGATAGCGAGGTACAGCGTTGAGCTGGGCAGAGACTGCATTCCGGGAGGGGGCATACCGCGGCCAAGCTGCAGGTACAGGTTGCGCTCCGCCAAGTTCGGGATGACCGCGTCCTCAGCAGGGATTTCTTCAAAGACCTCCTGGCCGTCCGCAAGTGTGACGCGTGTGAACCAGTCCCGCACCATGAGGCCCAACAGCAAGCAAGCGGGGCTGCCGTTTTCGGGGCCTGCATCTTGGACGAGAGCTGCTCGTGCAAATGCACGAAGATACGTTGCGAAGTGGGCTGGGCGACAAAACGGTGAATGATCAATGTTTCATGCTTTGCATGTCTTAGTTTTGAGCCCATGTACACCTTCACACCTGTAGACCTGTGGTGCATCTAGCTCTGCAGTGCGTTGCAGAAAGCCCCAAACACTTAAGGAAGAGGGCGGCCTCGCAGCTTAACGGCTGGTGGCTTCCGCGGGGTAAACCATCATCACCTCTGGCCCTGCACAACCAATGCTGAGCAGCACTGGTCCTGCATCCATCCCGCCTTGCTACCGTTACCATGTGAATTGCGGAATGAGCTGAGAGCAAGAGAGGGGGCATACGGTCATAAGGGGCGACCGTTCCCATAGAACTTTTCCAGTTCCACGGTACCTTATTAAACCCAGCCAGCTGTGTCTCTAGCCCAGCCTAGGCCCCAGGTCCTGTGGCCAAGCAAATAGGTTCACATTACCGTGCCCCAAGACCAGCTTGCTGAGAGGGCAGGTGGCAACTCCTGCCAAGGTGGCCTAGTGCTCAAAACTGGCTCTGCTGCCCAATGTGCGCACCTGGCCAACCCTGTGCATGGGCTACCTGCCAGGGTTGCTCATTGCTTCTACCTGCTCGTTGTGAGTTGTGTGAGCTGAGTTGCACTACTTGCCAACCATACAACAGCTGGTTGGACTGTTTGACTGCGTGCAGGTTAAGGAGACGGTGCTGATGTCAGCACCTCATCTACGCACAAAAGACATGTTACAACCATCTCGCAAAACGACTGAGTACCTGAAAATGTCCCATTGCACCAGCTGAAATGCTCTACAGGCACGGCAAGAATGACAAGCGTCACTGGTACATCACTCAAATCACAAGTTCCAAGTACTCCAACACTGTAGCTGCCTCTGGCCTCCAATCGCCTAGCTGTGAGTAGCCATGAGGCTGGCTGTCATAAGTCCACAACTCCTCATAAGCAATCCCGCTCATGGTGGCTGAACCAGTATCTGACTCCCACAACTGGTTGAGTTCCTCATAAGAAGGGACGCTGCAGCGGCTGTCCCAGCTGGCCTTGCTGCTGCCACACACCTGCAAGTCCCTGCTTAACACCACCTACAGCTGTTCTATTGTGAGATGT